>NIVC01000268.1:82500-410000 GCA_002269645.1 Macrostomum lignano
ATGCGGGGCTGCGTACTTTGTTGTTGTTGTTGTTGTTGATGTTGTTGTTGCTGTTGTTGTTGTTGTTGCTGCTGTTGTTGTTGTTGGTGGTGGTGGTGGTGGTCAGGAAGCTGTGGGGTGTGTCAGTCAGGAAGCTGTAGGGTGTGTCGGTCAGGAAGCTGTGGGGTGTGTCGGGCACAGGAAGCTGTGGGGTGTATCGGGCACAGGAAGCTGTGGGATATGTCGGGCTCAGGAAGCGGTGGGGTGTGTCGGTCAGGAAGCTGTGGGTGTGTTGATCAGGAAGCTGTGGGGTGTGTCGGTCAGGAAGCTGTGGGGTGTGTCGGTCACAGGAAGCTGTGGGGTATGTCAGTCACAGGAAGCTGTGGGGTGTGTCAGTCACAGGAAGCTGTGGGTGTGTCGGTCATCAGTGTGTGCCATTCTTAAAAATATTGCTAATTGGATGTCGAACTACAGCTAGAAAGAGGTGCAGCGCCCGTCATTGCATTCAAGTTACACGGTTAATTATCCTTTGAAGTTCCGCTCTGAAAAGAGGAATCCATAGCAAATCTCATGTCGATCAATTGTCTAGCTAATTAGTCAAATTTTGAGCGTAAAAAATTAAAATTCATTTTTGTCTTGTGAAACAATGAGTCCTTTTAGTACTTAATTATAAACCCCGTATTGCTTAGACTTAAACAGACTGTATTTCAACTGTATTTCAACTGTATGCATCGTGAATTGGAAATCATAAAAACTCATTATCTTGTCATTTTAGTTATAGTAGTTTTGCATTTTCTCGATGGGCTGGCGCTGATTCAGAAAGCTTTGCTCATTAAGGAACGAAAGATTTTTCTCTGTGCTTTGCAGGTTTCGTGACTGATTATGTTTGTTAAACAACTCTGAAATAATAAATCATAAATACGAGGATTGATAATTTTTGCTAAGTGGCTTCAATTCCAGTCACGTGACTCCCGGTTGTCAGTTGATTTAGTAGTCACGAGATTTACGGTTATCGATTAAATTACCAGTCACGTGATTCCTGGTTGTCGATTGAATTGTAGTCACGTGATTCCCATTTTTTACTTGATTAACCAGTCACTGATTCCCATCTGTCGATTGAATTGCAGTCACGTGATTCCCATTTGTTACTTGATTAACCAGTCACGTGATTCCCATTTGTCGATTGAATTGCAGTCACGTGATTCGCATTTGTTACTTGAATAACTAGTCACGTGATTTGCATTTGTTACTTGAATAACTAGTCACGTTATTCCCATTTGTCGATTGAATTGCAGTCACGTGATTCCCATTTGTTACTTGATTAACCAGTCACGTGATTCCCATTTGTCGATTGAATTGCAGTCACGTGATTCGCATTTGTTACTTGAATAACTAGTCACGTGATTTGCATTTGTTACTTGAATAACTAGTCACGTTATTCCCATTTGTCGATTGAATTGCAGTCACGTGATTCCCATTTGTTACTTGATTAACCAGTCACGTGATTCCCATTTGTCGATTGAATTGCAGTCACGTGATTTGCATTTGTTACTTGAATAACTAGTCACGTGATTCCCATTTGTCGATTGAATTGCAGTCACGTGATTCCCATTTGTTACTTGATTAACAAGTCACGTGATTCCCAATTTGACCTTGCAAGTTTAAAGCTAAGAAGAAGATTTTTTTATTATCACTCACTATTGTCAGGTCTATATTGTTAATTTGCATGCATTCAATGGAGAGTATACTCATTATCAACTCAATAGAATGACTATAGATGCCTTTTCAATAATAAACTGCTACTTTATAAATATGAAAATTGCTTAACTGATAAAAATTTTGAATGCGCAATGAAAGCGCTACCACGTACAACATTGCTTCAAAATATCTTCAAGAGTGCACGAGAGACTTGAGCATTATATAGTTAACCGTATTCGCTGTGTATAACTTTTATACCACTCTGCAAATATTAAAAGATGGACCAGACCAGACAGGTCAAGGATGAATGAACCGGATGCGCTCATGACAGGCTTCATGACAGGCTACTGGGCGATCAGCTTAGCCTAAGGGCGGGGGTTGATGCTTATTTCTGGCTGGCTGTGTCCGTGGCAACAGCGCTGGAAACTCGAATTATTCTGAAGCTGACCTTGCTGTCTCTGCTTTCGTCCGCAACAGTTCAGCGCCTTCTCACTTCTGTGCCCTCCCCTCTGCCCTCCCCTCCTCTCTGCCCTCCCCTCCTCTCTGCCCTCCCCTCCTCTCTGCCCTCCCCTCTGCCCTGGCCTCCCCTCTGCCCTTCCACTCCCCTCTGCCCTGCCCTCTGCCCTGCCCTCTCCTCTGCCCTGCCCTCTGCCCTGCCCTCTCCTCTGCCCTGCCCTCTCCTCCGCCCTCCCCACTCCTCTGCCCTCCCCTCTCCTCTGCCCTCCCCTCTCCTCTGCCACCCTCTCTGCCTCCCCTCTCCTATGCCCCTAGAGATGGCAAGGCCATCAGTAAAATCAAACAAAAGCCCCTGAGAAATGCCCTCAAACTACCAAAAACTTGAGAGAAAGATTCAAAATCTTTCTGCTCCATTAAGAATCTCTCGCCACATCCTGCAGTGCCCCCCCCCCACACTTGTCAATCTGTCAGCAGCTTCAGAGGAGAAGTAAAAGCTGGACAAAAGTGCACAGACATAAAAGCAGAAAATTAACAGAGGCAGCGAAAGATGGAATAGGAATTGGCTTGTTTCTACCGGCAACAGATGGCACTCTACCCATAACCACGCCATCTCAGCTGGGTATTGGGGCTTTTTCTCACTGTGCGCAGTTGCCTAAATTTCGTGCACTTGTCACTGAAGTGGAGAAAATAGAAGGAAGAGACATATGAGAAACACGCCGGCATAAACAGAGAGCGGGCTGCCTCATAGTTAGTTGTACGCGCGTCCGATAGCTAGTGACACTTCATCAGCGGGATGGCTGCATTGAGAAACTGTCGCCTTCTTTAATTACACTCGTAGCACCTTGAAACAGTTTGATTTATTGCCATGTGCTATTTTTCCTCGCTGTCTATGATTTTGACCTCTTCTTCGCTTTGGGATTAGTTTGAAATCATAAAAATCAAAGTGCTAATCTTTTCTTTACAAACTCAATTTTATTTACAGTAAGTTTTTTGTTTATTTGGAGAAAAATATTTGCACTACAAACATTTTATGATTTAAAGCCATAAAGCTGAGCCTCACTCCAGCTAGACCCCACTCCTGCACCCCCTCACTCCACTCAGACTCCACTCCTGCACCTACCTCACTCCGCTCAGACTCCACTCCTGCACCCACCTCACTCCGCTCAGACCCCACTCCTGCACCCACCTCACTCCGCTCAGACCCCACTCCTGCACCCACCTCACTCCGCACAGACTCCACTCTTGCACCCACCTCACTCCGCTCAGACTCCACTCCTGCACCCACCTCACTCCGCACAGACTTCACTCTTGCACCCACCTCACTCCGCACAGACTCCACTCCTGCACCCCCTCACTCCGCACAGACTCCACTCCTGCACCCACCTCACTTCCGCTCAGACTCCACTCCTGCACCCCTCACTCCGCACAGACTCCACTCCTGCACCCCTCACTTCCGCTCAGACTCCACTCCTGCACCCCTCACTTCCGCTCAGACTCCACTCCTGCACCCCTCACTCCGCACAGACTCCACTCCTGCACCCCTCACTTCCGCTCAGACTCCACTCCTGCACCCCTCACTTCCGCTCAGACTCCACTCCTGCACCCCTCACTCCGCACAGACTCCACTCCTGCACCCCTCACTCCGCACAGACTCCACTCCTGCACCCCTCACTCCGCACAGACTCCACTCCTGCACCCCCTCACTCCGCACAGACCCCACTCCTGCACCACCTCACTCCGCACAGACTTCACTCCTGCACCCCCTCACTCCGCTCAGACCCGACTCTTGCACCCACGTTACTCAACTCAGACCCACTCCTGCACCCACCGCACTCCGTCCAAACCCCAATTTTAGAGCCTCCTGACCTTCAGTTTAATCAGACGATTAAAATCTGCAGACTGGAAAGTCTTCAATGAGGCAGGAGGCCGGGTACGAGTAAAATGTTAGATTTTTTAATCAGGAAATTGCAGAAGTTTTGCCTGAAAAAAATTTCGATGGTTAAAAACATTACTTTTCCGGAAATAAAATTTAAAACAATGGATTTGCATTATAAAACATTTGCAAATTAAATCAATGATATTTTTTGTTTTTGTAGACTGGCAAGAATTTAAATCAGTAAAAAGCCCTGCGTTAGTAACTGGTTGCTTTTACAAACGCGAAATCACCTACTTTCATAAACGCGAAACTTCATAACCGCTAAAAAGACTGTCGTATATGAAAGTAAGTGCAAAAATTTTAATGGTTGTGAAGTTTCGCGGTTGTGAAAGTAGGTGATTTAGCGGTTGTGAAGTTTCGCGTTTGTGAAACCCCACCCTTAGTAACTATCTAGCCTATCAATTACGTGACTTTCCTGTCTAAGTGAGTGACTGACTGGCTCTTGTCTGACAGAGAACAAGCCCAAGAGGTTCTTTTTCTCTTCGAACATTAGTGCATTCATAGATATTTTACCTTAATCAATGAAATGGGGCTATGAGAATCTTCTGAGATTTCAGACCCAACCTCAAAGTCGGAAATACATTGCTCATACCGGTACATATAGATTTTCCACTGCAATCAGCGTAATGATCGCTGCTGCACTCTCAAAGCTGCGCAAAGACTGCAGCACATTGCGTTTTAACTGTTCCAATTTTAACTTAGCAAACTTCCATATTTGGTGCGTTAATCGGAAGAAAAATGCGCTTTGTAGCAAATTAGAGGCTCAAGTTAGTGTTAAAATTTTCAATTTTGTTCGCTTGCAGCATTCATACAGGAAGGGAATTTACTCCTTTATCCGCTTAGATACAGCTTTCTGGTCCGGACGCGAACCTCCGACTCATTCATTCCGTCTGTCCAATTAGTGATGAAGAATAAAAATCAGTCAATTCAAATCTTCTTCAAAGATATTTTTATTGTTCATGTACTCACATGCAGGTAATGCCCGATGCCGCTGTAAATCCGAATCGGCATGTCTGACACCCGAATCGGCATGTCTGACACCCGAATCGGCATGTCTGACACCCGAATTGAAATTTCTGACACCCGAATCGGCATATCTGACACCCGAATCGGCATGTCTGACACCCGAATCGGCATGTCTGACACCCGAATCGGCATGTCTGAAACCCGAATTGAAATGTCTGACACCCGAATCGGCATGTCTGACACCCGAATCAGCATGTTTGACACCCGAATTGAAATGTCTGACACCTGAATCGGCTTGTCTGACACCCGAATCGGCATGTCTGACATTTAATCCGAGGGCTCAGGGACAGCTTCGACTGCACTGAAAACCACTGCAGTAGGATGTGGGCTTCTCAAATTCAACCCAATTCCGGAGGCGTGTTTTTGTTTTAACTATTTTTTAAACAGCTGTAGCTACATGTATACGAGTAAATAGGCTATTTTTATTCCATCGCGTGCAAGGCATTTTGTTAATTGAAAACAGCTTTATTTGGATACAGTCACGTGCTCACGGGCCTGGGCTAGGGTCTATATATCAGTCAGGAAGGAGGGAGGGAGGCATGTCAGGGAGTACAATCTGGGTGATGCGCGGGGTATGGAAGAGCAATCCCGTCTCAAATGAGGTGTTGATAAAAAGCTGTCTAGACATCGCAGTTTCTACCATACATGTTCTTTTGAAAAGCTTTTAACAATTAAGGAATGACACAATTTTATAACTCACTTTCCAAAGAACCGGTCATTTACGAAGCGCTGAATTCTTTTACTCGAATTCCATGAATAGAATAGATTCTTTTCTAAGAATTGTCATCCAGGAATTCCTCATATCTGATTCAGATTCTAAAATCATCGTTTAGGAATTGCTCATATCCATGACTCATGTTCAAAGCATCATCGTTCAGGAATTGCTCATATCCATGACTCAGATTCAAAGCATCATCGTTCAGGAATTGCTCAAATCCATGACTCAGATTCAAAGAATCATCTTAGTCAGGAATTGCTCATATCTATGACTCAGATTCAAAGAATCATCTTAGTCAGGAATTGCTCATATCTATGACTCAGATTCAAAGAATCATCGTTCAGGAATTGCTCATATCCATGACTCAGATTCAAAGCATCATCATTCAAAAATTGCTCATATCTATGACTCAGATTTAAAGAATCATCGTTCAGGAATTGCTCATATCCATGACTCAGATTCAAAGCATCATCATTCAAAAATTGCTCATATCTATGACTCAGATTTAAATAATCATCGTTCAGGAATTGCTCATATCCATGACTCAGATTCAAAGAATCATCTTAGTCAGGAATTGCTCATATTCATGACTTAGATTCAAAGAATCATCTTAGTGAGGAATTGCTCATATCTATGACTCAGATTCAAAGAATCATCGTTCAGGAATTGCTCATATCTATGACTCAGATTCAAAGAATCATCTTAGTCAGGAATTGCTCATATCTATGACTCAGATTCAAAGCATCATCTTTCAAGAATTGCTAACGTCTATGACTCAGATTCAAAGAATCATCTTAGTCAGGAATTGCTCATATCTATGACTCAGATTCAAAGAATCATCTTAGTGAGGAATTGCTCATATCTATGACTCAGATTCAAAGCATCATCTTAGTGAGGAATTGCTCATATCTATGACTCAGATTCAAAGAATCATCTTAGTGAGGAATTGCTCATATCTATGACTCAGATTCAAAGAATCATCTTAGTGAGGAATTGCTCATATCTATGACTCAGATTCAAAGCATCATCATTCAAGAATTGCTCATATCTATGACTCAGATTCAAAGAATCATCTTAGTGAGGAATTGCTCATATCTATGACTCAGATTCAAAGAATCATCTTAGTGAGGAATTGCTCATATCTATGACTCAGATTCAAAGCATCATCATTCAAGAATTGCTCATATCTATGACTCATATTCAAAGCATCATCCTTCAAGAATTGCTCATATCCATGACTCAGATTCAAGAATCATCGTTCAGGAATTTCCTTGCCTATATTCTACGTCCATGGTTCTACGTACAATTGGCAATAATTTTGCGAGCAGACGGACCAATTTCTCATAATCTCATTTGTCGATTTGATCGTCCGAAAATGTTTCGAATTTTTTTCACTCCACTGACCGGCCTGATGATTGGAATTTTCTGTGTTTTTTGTGATCGAATGAAATTGCTTTAATTTCCACGTCCTTATATAATAGCTACAGCTGTTACCGAAAACCGGATGTGCCACTAAATTTTTGATTGATTTGTTGCCAATATACACTGTAATATATACAATGAAGCCATAATGCAGCTGCAATTGTATCCACAATAGCTTGAATTTATCTGATCAACCAAGCTGAATAAAATCGGCCTATCAATAATTGCAGCATCAAATTGCGGAATGATTTTGATTGCCTGAAGTGATGATATGCGGTACGTGCTATAAGATTTTATTCAAGTAGCATAAACATGTACATGTACATGTATACGAATTTATGCTCCATAAACTAGAGTCTCGCTCAAAAATTGATGCAGTCACATGTAAATTTGTATATTAGCCGGCCTGCTTGTTTAAACAGCTAGAAATGTACACGTATGAATTTGAAAAAAATTACAAACTGTAACTCGATCACGTACTGTGAAGCTTGCGCTGAATCTGTACTGAAATAAAAGTACTTTGCCATTATAACTGTGGTTACACCATTTCATATTTCTCAAATTCGCAATTCAGTTGACAGTTTGCATATACTCATACATGTACCGTATAGCCAAGCTGGACCATTGTATATACAGTGGTCCTTGCGTATAGCTAGTAGCATATTGTTCATGATAGATCCGTACGTGTTCGTACGACAGACCGGAGTTTTCCCACGCGATCCGGACCCAAAAGTTACTTCGATCCATCATTTAATATTCGCGTAGGCATGTATTTATCATGAAAAACTACAATAAACTAAAGTAAACTAAACTATAAAAGAACGGCTGCAGAGCAGAGCGAAGTAGGAATTTTTTGTTGGCTTTTAGCGATTTAAATTCAAGGACCACTGGGTAGTACTGCACTACTAGTAGTGGTCCTTGTTTAAATTTCACAATATCGCTCCTTTTAAACTTGGAATTCGAATTTATAAAAGCATACATGTAACTGCAGATACTCGATCCATATGCAGCATTGCTTGGAAGAAAATAAAATCAAACATTGTTCACTAGCGGGAACAAAAAATACGAGCGTACAACTGTTTTTTTAACTGCGTTCCGTGTAGGATTTTTTTTGCAAAGCGCTAATGCATGAGGTACGCATAGGTACATGTAATTCACCATGAACAATAAAAATCGTCTAGAAATAAAAAACTATCGGAAGATATACATGTAGGCTCGAACATGTAGAAAAAACTGATGTTTTTACAGAACTTATTTCTTACTTCCTAAGTTTCCAGTATAATTTCAGTAAAAAATAGATTAGAAGGAATCGCTACAGCTAAAGTAATCGCAATCTTAAAAGCATCATAAACTCGTACATTTCACTTTTTTGCGCTCGAAAAAAATTCACACACATGTGGTTGAAAGTACCGCTAAAATTTTTTAGCCATAGTACGTAGCTCTTAACATTAGAAATTTCAGGCATATGGAATTTCGAGCCGATCCAGTTCAAAGCCTTAGATAAGGGAGGGGAAATAAAGTCATATACAAAGTCCATACGCAAATATATACAAATCATACACAAATACATATACATAATTTGACTTTAGGTCAATGTACTTTATTACAGTCAAATTGTCCTGGCCCAAATGGAAAAAAGCTTTCCAGGAATTAATAACCATAGACAGGGGCCTGAACGCTACCTCCGCAGCCGGTCATCTTTTCGAAAAGTTTCGCGTGTGTCTCGATGCTAACTGGCGTACAAAATTCTAATTGTCATTTGTAAATTTGATAATTTTTATCAGCATCGATTTTTCGGCTTTAAACGAGTTTTAACAAACAATATGCGGTAATAAAGAAAAATCATATAATTTAGTAGCACTGTATACTATTGATATATTTATCTGTGTAGCTACGCTTGTAAATTATTTGAATAAAGACATAAAAGTTGAATGAACATCATTTGGTTTGAGCAATCTTATAAAAGTAAGGATGGTTCTTTCGTGTAAGAAATATTATAAATTTGTTTTGAAACGGATTTTATCGTACGCGTAAAATGAACCTCAACTGAACTGGCTGCAGAAGTTACTAGATCTTGCCCAACATCATTAAGATGCAATTTCCTTTATGCTTATTTAATTTTGTCATTGCTCACATTTTGTTTGCAGTTTTCTGTCCATCCACTGCAGAAAATAAGGTATGTATGCAGTAGGCATAATGCACAATTGATTTAATCTAAATATACATATACTAAATAATTTACTATTGATTGACTATTAAAACCTCAACATCTAAATATTGTTCATAATGTGCCAGTGAAATTTATAAATTACAGGCTTACCTTGCCTTATTGTAAATTTCTGTTGCCTTGTAGGGCTTAGGCTTTCTCAAGGTTCAAGCAAAGCAAAGTGAATGACATGACAATATACATAGGTGAATAGGCCTACCTATTACCAACTGTACTGTACTTAGCTAGTTGCCAGACTATAGTCATTTTGGTAACAAGCAAATGTTATTTTATTTTAGTGATAAGATAAGATCCCTTAGCTTAGGTAGGCTTTGGCAACAGTTTTTAAATAGCCTAGAAAATTGTAAAAGTTATAAAAGTTTTTTTTGTTTTTTTATTTGTTGTTTTGTTTTGTTTTATTTTATTTTTTGTTTTGTTTTTTTTTTGTAAAAGTTTTTCACATGTTTAACTAAAATTGTCAATTAATGTTGTATTAAATCCTGTTTATTAACTAGAATCTAGGTTGCAGATCATATAGTAGTATAGGCCTATGCCAGAACAAGAATCCTAGCTCATCTAACTAACTGTATGCCAATATATGCCAAAAACAAAAAATTTCCCCAAAATGTAAAATTTCCCTAAAAATTTCCCCAAAATTCCTCCTTAAAGATAATTTGGTTTTCATAAGTTGGCCTAAAGTTTTCTAAAAAAAGGCTTTTGTACAGTCTTTAAAATATTACAAATATTTTCATTTAAAAAACTTAAATTATACCTACAGAAATAATGATGCCAAATTGATGCTCTTAGCAATAATTTAGGCCTATACTAATTTAATTTATTGTTAATTTTAAAAGAGCAAAAAGTTTATCATAGACTTTTTAGATTATACAGATTTTCTTTTACTTTATAATAAAAATATTAATTTACATTACAATTTTCATGCAGGGCATGAATTTATTTACCAAAATTTTTATACTAAAAAGTATACGTGGTTATATTACTTATGTATGCCAATAGTGTATACCATCAAAGTGCACTAGAAAGGTACTAGTATATATGCACACCATCTGCAATGTAGACTAGAATCAAAGCCAAAAGTTCCAATTTTTCATATCTACAATAAGCCAGGGCCTAGTTGTACATTTTGGCACTAACAATAATATGGCATTAGCTAGGCTTAGTATTTTTTAATAAGCAACATATTTTGCTTTATTGCAACTCAAGTTTTGTTAATGTAAAGCTTTTAAGGAATTACCAAAGACATATGAGCCATTGTCAAGAAGGTATCTAGAGTATGCTAGTGTTTTCAGCAAAATTTTAAGTGTAAATGTACCTATACATTTTTAAGTAAAATATACCCATACCCCAAATCTGTTACATAGTATGCTAGAAAAAATAATTTCCTATATTACAAATTCAAATATTTACTAGAAAAAAACAAATTTAGTTGTGATATATATATTGGAAATTATAAAAAATGTTGCAACAATAAGAATTTTTTTGCATTGTAACCATATATGTCCAACTTCAAAATTTCACCTATCCAGTTGCAACTTAGCTTCTCCCAATTGCAACTTAGTTCCTCTCAATGCAACTTGGTTCCCTCAATTGAAACTTAATTTTCACTTTGCTCTTTGTATATGACTTTTCTTACATTTTTCTCTTTTGTTTTCTTTCTTTTTCTCTTTCCTCTTTCCCTTCTTTCTCTTCTCCTTTTTTCTTTTCCTTTTCTGTTTCTCTCTTTTCTTTCTTCCCCAATTCTTTGTTTCTTTCCTTCAAATACAAATTTTTAAGATTCAAGCATACCAAATATGCATGAATAATCCACTTAAGTAATAGCTATTTCAGTAATAGTCACTTTAGTAACAAAAAATGACCACTTAAATTTATGCTTACAAAAACCAAAAGCTTGAATTTATACTTAATAATAAACTTGTTAATATTTTTCCTCCTAATATAAACTTTTCTATATTATTACATAAAGTACATACCAGGTAAGCATGCCAAACTTTGGGCATACAAGGCCAATGCACACCCCATTTTTGGGACTTATACTACTTGATCTAGATTATGGACATGCAATTATATAATCATAGAAATATTTTATTATATTGTATTAAGTCTATACCTTAAGATAAAAAAATATGCTTTTGTTTTGTTTATAGAAAAAAGACTAAAAAGTTAGAATTTGAAAGCTTTTTGAAACTTCCATATATTAAATATGGTTTGTCTATCTATACATATATAGATATAAATCATTCAAAATTTCTGTTTAAATAGTACAAGCTTAAAGAAAATCAGTTAAGCCATTTTTATATATATGGGTCATTCTACAAGAAGGTCCTATCATATTTTTGAACTTTAGGCACTTGTAATATAACTTTTGAACCATAATAAATAGAACAAAGCTTCAAAAAGCAATGCTGCAATATGTGTTAAACTTCTAGTTCTAAATTTTTCACATAGCTATTTATGAATTCTGATGTAGGGCTTATTTCTGTCCTTATAAATGATTCCGCAATGCTACCAAAGTTGTCAAAGCGGTGTTCCTGTATGATACAGAATCTCACCGCTGAGTCACCAAAGTTGTAATAGTGGTTATTTCTCCTTACTGATCTTACTGGTTATTATTTGCCTTTTTACTAGTAATGCATTTACTTCTATTGGTAGTGTATGTACTTCTATTAGTACCGTGTGTACTTCTATTGTATTGGCCTGAGCGGTCTTTAGGCACTGTCTATCCTATTCCTTCTAAAGATATTATTCTCTCAGTCCTGGGTGTTCCTGGGATCAGAGGGTCACAGCTTACTTGCTAGGTATTCTGCATTGAGGCGGGTTTTTCAGACTCTGAGTCTAGACTTCTCTACCCTGTGGTAGGATTCCTGCCTTCTAAAGGCGATTTCTCAGATTCTAGATCTGGATTTCTCGTTCTTCTGAGAACAGTTTGATCTCTCCCAATTTTAGGGCTTCTTAATGCTTTTACCTAAATTACTAAGTCTATAAGTATTAAACAAGGCTTCAATTTTGAGATATTAGAACAATTTCAAGCTTGAAGCAAGAAGACAGACAAGGTAAACTGATATAGAAACAAAAACAATTTATTTTTCTTGGCCTCCAGCAGGCTCCCTTTCATAGTAAAGTTTTGCAATACAGTTTATAACAAATGATAATATTCAAAATATACAGGATATTTCACTTATGGAAAATATTTATAATATTTGTATAGTATAACAATAATAGTACTTTTGAAATGCACAATTCCAAGAAAATAATGGCATAAAAATGAGGCCTATTACAATTCTAAAACAGCTAAACATATAGTCAGAATATAAACTATGCTGATGGTTGTTTTTATCACCCAATGACTATCAGCATAGTTTTTGCTCTGCTATATATTTAGTTATTATAGAATTTATAAGCAGCTATATTAAAAATATAGAATTAAAAGTTTAATATAGATTGCCTTTTGTAGAAGTCAGACAAGCAGAAAATTTTGGTTGGGCATGAAATTTTGTGAAAATTTCAAAGTTGGGCATGATCATGAATATGAATTTATAATTATTATAAGCTCATAAGTTACAAGTGTAGAAAATAACAAAACAATAAAAGAAACCATTATATATTAGATAATAGATACTCAAGTACTGCTGTAAAGTCAACAAATGTATTGCTGCTTTATACATTTGTGTTCACATTTTTATTGTACTAAATTAAATAGAAAAGTTATAATTTAAACACAAAAATAAGCAGTAATTTATGACCTCATAAATGGGCTTCAAGGAAATCATAATTGTGAAAAAATGTTTGTGAATTCATGAAATTGTGATCATGTCCAATCCCTAGCTTTTTGGGAAGATGCTTGCTGCTTAGAATTGCTTACTATTAGAGGGTACTTGCTATCTCAGGGATGTTTGCTATCTAGGGGATGCACAAGATGCTTGCTATCTTTGGGATGCTTGTTGCCTAGGGTTGTTTACTATTAGCTTGCTATCTGAGATATTCTCTTTAGGGGTTTGCTTGCTATCTAGGGGATACTTGCTATCTTAGGGTATGCTTGATGTCTAAGGTTGCTTATTATTGGGGATACTTGCTATATAGAGGAATGTTTTTTGTCTTAGAGACTATGTTTTCTATTTAAGGGGGATGCCTGTTATCCTTGCAAAGGTTTTATTTTATTGTCTTTTTATTATTTTGAGAAAGAAAGACTAGCAATCTAGTGCCCCCTTTCAGGGTGCCCAATAATAAAGGAGCAAATATTATTCATAGAAAACAATTTATAAAGCACATTCTTTTAAGAACCAATTCCTTCTTCATTGTAGGCATCCCTAAAAAGCAAACATCTCTAGATATAAAGAATCCCATACATGTAGAATTGTAGATACATGTAGCTAGTATCCCTCTTTCCCAAATAGCAAGTACCCTCCTAGAGAGCAAGCATCCCCTTGATAGTAAGCACCCCCCCCCCCAAAACTTAAGTGTGTGGTTTGTTTGATTACTTAAGTAGTAGTAATATAAAAATTTTTACTATGTAGGGGTTAGACAAAATTTTAATCATTTAATTCTTGGCACACTTGTTAATTTTAACCTTTGTTTTGTGTTCTTGGAAAAAAGTTTGACTTGTGCAGCTTGAAATGATTTTTTTAAAAACTGTTACATCTTTCAATTTGGTCATCCTTTTAACTCTACTCATAGTAGAGTTGTATTTCTACCCTAGTAAGTAGGAAAAAAAATTGATAGTTTATTTATACACTTTACAGATGATAGAATCTTGGAATAAAAATGTATTATTGTATTGTACTTCTAAAGTTAATTAAATATAGGCATTGAGTCTTAAAAATCTTGAAAATGTGATATTGTGTGATCCCCAGTATTATGCTACAAAGGTAGTAATATATTTAAATTTGTATAGAAACTTACTTATAAAACATATTATATACCAATTGATTTTTTTAAGTAATTCAATGAAAAAAGCAATTTAATGTTTGTGAACCTAAGGGGGGCTGTAGCCTAATGGTTAGAGCGTCAGACTCATGACTAGAAGGCTAAGGATTTGATCCCAATCCCACTTGGAACAATTTGTGTCCTTCAGCAAGACACTTAACACACTCTGTATTGCGGCGCAGCTGTAAAATGGGTGCCAGCATTAGCTGGGGTAATTCTGGCTGTGTGGCGACCCCCCCAGTCCTTGGACTGAACAGCCTTCAGATGCGCCGCGCAATAGCTGCGGCTGAGCTGTTGGTTGCACATCTGCCCATTAGGGCAGGCGTAGTCAATTATTATTAACATTGAGCATATAAAACCTTAGCTCTTGACTGTGTAGAAAAACAAATCAGCAAAATCCATTACTTTACTACATAAACATTTTCTTCCCTATATAACCCTAGTTCGTAACAGAGGTCAATCCAAGCTGTCAATCGCTGTGCAACAACGGCACCCTGCTTGTATACAGTCGTTTGCAACGCAGCGCAGATTCTCTGCATGTATTTGTCACAGTTGGCGAGGGCCTCGGCGATCTGGCCATCTCGTATGCTCAGTTTGACGATCCTAAACAAGTAGCCAGCGTGTCCTGGCCTGATATATTCTCTGCCAATTCAACGGACAAGGCCAATGCTTTGTCGTTTAGCAATCCGAAAGCTAAATTAATGTCGAAGTTTACTTTTGCTTTCACCAATGTAAGTCCAGTACTCTGACACAATGCTAATTTGATAATGATATTTTCAACTGCATCCTTTATATATAATTTTAGCTAATCGAATACTCCGACAAGGATGACAAAGTCGAGATTCCAACAAATCCTGTTAATACTACTCATGTCTATCCGTTCAGTAGTTTTCTGTGGCGGCTAGAACAGGCACCGGAGATTCTAAGCAACGGCTTGACTCAGTTTGTTTTGTCTGCTTATAGTATGATGGGTAAGGTGCTAATAGATCTGCTTTGCACTAAATGTCTCCTGTATCTACGGGTCTTACAGTTTAGGAATCTCCACATTAGAATTCCCCTCCGATCTACGAGTAATATTAGAATTCCCCTCTGATCCGATGATGGAATTCCCCTTCGATCCGATGATAGAATTCCCCTTCGATCCGATGATAGAATTCCCCTCCGATCCGATGATAGAATTCCCTTTCGATCCGATGATGGAATTCTCTTTCGATTCGATGATAGAATTCCCTTTCGACCCGATGATAGAATTCCCCCGGTCCGATAATAGAACTCCCCTCTAAACAAATAATAGAACTCCCCTCCGATCCGATAATAGAATTCCCCTCCGATCCGATAATAGAATTCCCCTCCGATCCAATAATAGAATCCCCTTCCGATCATCATTCCCTTCCGATAATAGAACCCTCTTTAATCCACTAATAGTTTTCTCCTCTAATCTGTAGAATTCCCTTTAAACCCCATTAGAAAACCAGCCTATAATTGATTACTATAGGGCACCTATATCTCATCCTAATCGTCATTATGAATCGCACCAGAAACGATGGCACCGGAGGTTGACCCGGCCACTTACTCAGTTGAGAACGCTGGAGACGAACAGCTAGCTGAAATATTTAAAAAGAACGGCAGCAGTTTGAAATTAAAAGTGCAATTGTCGCCTACAGTAGGCAGGGCGGACGATCTGCCTCAGTTGCAATTCACTAGCAATAATACTCAAGTAGAATTCCAACTCAAAGATCTGTTTAGCAGCGTGCCAGATGCCAGATTCGGTGTTGAAACTGTTCTCTTAGACGGCACACCAGATGCCGATGGAAAGCAGAGAGAACAGAAGATTGAATACGTACTCAATATTGATGACGAATTCACGCCCGGTGTATTTCGAATGTCTAATTGGCTTTCGCCTGATTCTTGCTACGCTCAATGGAAACCGGTGTGCTATAAAGCCGAGAAGCGTACTATTAGTAACAGTACAGTTGTGAAGCATACGGACCTTGTTCAGTTGTCAGCTGGCTTAACTGAGGCGCTTAACAATAGCTTTGCCTATCCATTGTATGGAGGCGATTTGCTTCAGTTAACCGGCGCCAGAGCTATTAATGTCACATTTGGCATTCCTAAGGACAAGTTTTACGCTGCAACTAACTATACTGTGTGGTGAGTGCTTTACATTTTATGCGGGCTTTTATTACTTTTTAATAAGTCTTTTTTAGGTTAATTTAGAAATCTTACATCTGCCTAACATACAGTACTAATTATATAATAGAAATCTCGAAAATATATATTTAGGTGTCATTGTTGAAAGTCTAGGTGCCATTTTTAAAATCTGGGTGCTATTATCGAACATCTGAGTGCCATTATCAAAAAATTAGGTGCCATTTTATTGAAAAACTCAGTGCCATTATCGAAAATCTAGGTGCCATTATCGAAAATCTGGGTGTCATTTTAAAAATCAAAGTTCCATTATCGAAAATCTAGGGGCCATTATAGTAGATCTAGGTGCCATTATAGACAATCTGGGTGCCATTATCGAACATCTAAGTGCCATTATCGAAAATTCAATTGCCATTGTCATTGGTTCAGATCCGCCTATTAAAAACCGTAGCGCTAGATTGGTATCAATTGTAATATGCGTCCTATTCTACCAGTAATTTAATATCTTTACTAAATGAAAGCGCTAAAAATCCCAGCCATTTCAATTTGATTTCGGCTACAGCTTTTACGCGCTAGTAAACCTAACTTTAATTTACTTTAACTTCTCCAAGGACGGTTTCCGTTGGCCTCGGCCAGCCGCCAGCCGATGCTGTGTCAACCCTGGTAATTATTGTCATTCTGTGCGGCTTGGGTCTGCCGTTTCTTTTGATGTCGGCCGCCGTTATCTATCTGTGCGTGCGCAGGTGCCGACAGCCGGCGCCAGACGGCGCTGTCAGCGCTTATCAGCCTATTAATGCCTGATGCGTACGATTGTTTGTTGTTTATTAAACTATACGGGATGCTTTATTACATGAAATTGATTCAATTGTCAACAGTAGAAGTATGCACTAATCTGATTGGAGCAGGGTCGAGTCTAGCGCGTAGGGAGGTCAGCTGACTCCATATCCTTTGATAAGGTTTAATAAGACATTTTTTATCAATTTTTCGAGGTCAACGGACCCCCTTGCCCTTCCTCTAAAATCCTGGATAACAACCTGGCAGGTAAAAAAGTATGACATTTTTTTAATTTCCCAGGGCCATAAATCGTAGCCCTCTGATTTTCTCGTGAGGGGTCATCTGACCCCTCTCTGGTTTACTTGAAAGGTGGTCATCTCCCCCTCTGATTTACTCGACGGGGGGTCATCTGACCCCGTTGCCCCCCACCCACCCTGAGCCGTGACACCCTCAGTGAGGGGGGTCAGTTGACCCCGTTACGCCCTCTAAGTAGCAACCAAAGGCCCTTAACATAGCTTCTTCCTAATTCTTAGAGTCCATCTTAAACCCATTTGATTTCCTTTGTGTTGAGTCAGCTGGCTTCCCCATTCTTTTGACCCCTGTCTATTGGCTTCTCTATTCGATTGAAACAAGCAATATATTGGCTAAATGCAGACTAATGGTATAAATACTCTTTTTAAAGATTTATGTGTCAATTTTCTGTCAATCAATGAAGAATTCCATTATCAGAGAGACAGTATATTTAATTGTCCTTATCTGTAAATTTTGCGCAGTATAATTATCTAAAGCACACGTCAAGAAAAAATTCGCTATCTACTACTTTAAGTTGTCAAGACTGAGTAGTGTACTGCGGTTAATTGCGGTTAATTTGTAATCGTTGTGTTTTTAATTGTGGTAAAGATTTTTCTATGTAAAAACAGTTATTTTTTTCTAATTAACGTGCATTACGTGGGAGTTGTTTGGTGAAGATGTTTGATTCTTTGTGCTAGCGATTTAAAATATTTGTAATAATTGTTATTAAGTCTTACGTGCGACTTTCATCTTTACTTATTTGTAAATCAAATTTCGTTGATAAATTAATTTGGAATCAGTCCTATACAGTAATAATTTAGTTTAATATTTTTCTCCCAAGAATTATTTCTAAATTAAATTCCCGTCTCGCGAAATCTCCGCGTTCTACGTGTTTTTCTAATTCAGTATTTGATAACTATTTTTATATAGATTCCGCAATTGATATCCAATTTTTGTTCGAATGCACGCTAAATTGTTGAAATATATAAAATTTGCTTAGTTTAAACTGTAAAAGTCTTTTAACTTTGGTTTAGATTTTGTTAGTTGTCTTTCTAGTTGTTTGACTTCCCGTTTGGACATGTAGGTTGTTTGACTTCCCGTTTGGACATGTAGGTTGTTGGACTTCCCGTTTGGTCATGTAGGTTATTTGACTTCCCGTTTGGTCATGCAGGTTATTTGACTTCCCGTTTGGTCATGTAGGTTGTTGGACTTCCCGTTTGGTCATGTAGGTTATTTGACTTCCCGTTTGGTCATGCAGGTTATTTGACTTCCCGTTTGGTCATGTAGGTTATTTGACTTCCCGTTTGATCATGCAGGTTATTTGACTCCCCGTTTGGTCATGTAGGTTATTTGACTTCCCGTTTGATCATGCAGGTTATTTGACTCCCCGTTTGGTCATGTAGGTTATTTGACTTCCCGTTTGGTCATGTAGGTTACTTGACTTCCCGTTTGGTCATGTAGGTTATTTGACTTCCCGTTTGGTCATGTAGGTTATTTGACTTCCCGTTTGGTCATGCAGGTTATTTGACTCCCCGTTTGGTCATGTAGGTTATTTGACTTCCCGTTTGGTCATGTAGGTTACTTGACTTCCCGTTTGGTCATGTAGGTTATTTGACTTCCCGTTTGGTCATGTAGGTTATTTGACTTCCCGTTTGGTCATGTAGGTTATTTGACTTCCCGTTTGGTCATGTAGGTTATTTGACTTCCCGTTTGGTCATGTAGGTTATTTGACTTCCCGTTTGATCATGCAGGTTATTTGACTCCCCGTTTGGTCATGTAGGTTATTTGACTTCCCGTTTGGTCATGTAGGTTACTTGACTTCCCGTTTGGTCATGTAGGTTATTTGACTTCCCGTTTGGTCATGTAGGTTATTTGACTTCCCGTTTGGTCATGCAGGTTATTTGACTCCCCGTTTGGTCATGTAGGTTATTTGACTTCCCGTTTGGTCATGTAGGTTACTTGACTTCCCGTTTGGTCATGTAGGTTATTTGACTTCCCGTTTGGTCATGTAGGTTATTTGACTTCCCGTTTGGTCATGTAGGTTATTTGACTTCCCGTTTGGTCATGTAGGTTATTTGACTTCCCGTTTGGTCATGTAGGTTATTTGACTTCCCGTTTGATCATGCAGGTTATTTGACTCCCGTTTGGTCATGTAGGTTATTTGACTTCCCGTTTGGTCATGTAGGTTACTTGACTTCCCGTTTGGTCATGTAGGTTATTTGACTTCCCGTTTGGTCATGTAGGTTATTTGACTTCCCGTTTGGTCATGTAGGTTATTTGACTTCCCGTTTGGTCATGTAGGTTATTTGACTTCCCGTTTGGTCATGTAGGTTATTTGACTTCCCGTTTGGTCATGTAGGTTATTTGACTTCCCGTTTGGTCATGTAGGTTATTTGACTTCCCGTTTGGTCATGCAGGTTATTTGACTTCCTGTTTGGTCATGTAGGTTATTTGACTTCCCGTTTGGTCATGTAGGTTATTTGACTTCCCGTTTGGTCATGTAGGTTATTTGACTTCCCGTTTGGTCATGTAGGTTATTTGACTTCCCGTTTGGTCATGTAGGTTATTTGACTTCCCGTTTGGTCATGTAGGTTATTTGACTTCCCGTTTGGTCATGCAGGTTATTTGACTTCCCGTTTGGTCATGCAGGTTATTTGACTTCCCGTTTGGTCATGTAGGTTATTTGACTTCCCGTTTGGTCATGTAGGTTATTTGACTTCCCGTTTGGTCATGTAGGTTATTTGACTTCCCGTTTGGTCATGTAGGTTATTTGACTTCCCGTTTGGTCATGTAGGTTATTTGACTTCCCGTTTGGTCATGTAGGTTATTTGACTTCCCGTTTGGTCATGTAGGTTATTTGACTTCCTGTTTGGTCATGTAGGTTATTTGACTTCCCGTTTGGTCATGTAGGTTATTTGACTTCCCGTTTGGTCATGTAGGTTATTTGACTTCCCGTTTGGTCATGTAGGTTATTTGACTTCCCGTTTGGTCATGTAGGTTATTTGACTTCCCGTTTGGTCATGTAGGTTATTTGACTTCCCGTTTGGTCATGTAGGTTATTTGACTTCCCGTTTGGTCATGTAGGTTATTTGACTTCCCGTTTGGTCATGTAGGTTATTTGACTTCCCGTTTGGTCATGTAGGTTATTTGACTTCCCGTTTGGTCATGCAGGTATTTATGTTTATTTGACTTCCCGTTTGGTCATGCAGGTTATTTGACTTCCCGTTTGGTCATGCAGGTTCTTAGAGACGACCCAGCATTACTTTCTATTCCTAACTAACTATTTTATTCAGCTTTTAATTCAAAAGCATTGTCTTGATGAATTTTTTCAAATTATTTAACAATCATTTCGAATATTGAATGCATGCTTTTCTGTTTCGACGAAAAAGACTCAAAGATAATCGCTTGCTAAAATTAATCTGAAGCAAACAGTTGGTCATTAGCATCAAGAACATGGCTCTGCTCGGCCCGAAATTGTCAGTCTCACTGCTTGTACTGTCAGTGTGGGGCATTGTGATGCTGCTACTGCTTGGCATATTTGCCCGTGTCAATGCGGTAGCTCTAGCCGAAGATATCTACTTTGACCAGGCGAAATGGGCCAGCTCTGGCTACAGTTATCAATACATTGACGATCGGTACAAGCAGTTATCTAATAATTGCTTCATCGCTGCCGGCATCTACGTACTGCTATTGGTATTTAGCGGCATTCAGTATCGATTGAATATGGTGAATAGTTATGCGGCCCCTAATTAAGCAAATTAATTAATAGACTATTTATTAAACTGGAAAAACATTTTTGGGTCTTTTTTGGTGTTTCTTTTGATTATAGTGTAGTACGCAACCTGGGTATTGTGTTCTTGATTGATCAATAATAATTATCTAATTTGATTTTATTTTCTTGCTAAGAGAGGAAAAGAGTTCAATTTTTTTCCGTTGTGTATCCTTAGCTAATTTATTATTATTATAATGTTCCTCTGCGTAACTATTATATAATTATAAAGCTTTTTCAAGCTTACATTGCATAATATTTTTGTTCGCTAGAGACTCCTTACGGACTTCTTATTCAGACAAAATTGAATTTATATTACATTGGCATATAATTATATCCTTTGTGTGTTATAACTAATTGCATTGTAAAACTATTTTTTCTTTAATCTTTTAACTATCTGTCGTTAAGCTTGTGTCAGTCAGTAATAGGGTAGTAGATCTCGTATAATCTAGCATAGCCCTCGCATGCAAAGTTAAAAACAGCCGTTCAAGTTTGAAAGCCCAGCCTTTCTTATCTCTGTTCGGTAGCAGAAATTTCCCGTGTAAATTCAACCAATATTACTAATTTATTTATGCACCGGTATTATACAATATGTATATGAAATTGGATTTTAATCAAGTTGTTAACTAACTCTCTTTAAAATGTTCTCGTGTCACTGTTATCACACCTCATCGTATAGACTATAAGTATATTAATGTTGATAACTATTTATCATCACATTAACATTCTTCTTTGACTACTTGAATAATTTTCATTTTTTCATCTTTGTAATGGTCTATTTCTTGGAAATTTAGTCTAGAAAAAGATTGTTATTGCGTGCAAGCATTTGTTAGGCAATGTAAAAGTGTTTATGTAGAATACTAGGCATGATTTTTCATGTGTACCTTATTCACATATCATTTTACGTTACCGATCTAATAGACAGACAGATTCACACACTACTAGACAGATTCACACACTACTAGACAGATTCACACACTAATAGACAGATTCAAACACTAATAGACAAATTCACACACTAATGAACAGATTCACACACTAATAGACAGATTCACACACTATTAGACCCATTCACACACTAATAGAAAGATTCACACACACCATTAGACAAATTCACACACACACACCAATAGACGTTCACACACACTATTAGACAGATTCACACATAAATAGACAAATTCACCAACTAATAAACAGATTCACACACTAATAAACAGATTCACACACTATTAGACCCATTCACACACCAATAGACAGATTCACATATTAAAGTTCAGATAGAAGCAGGTAGTTAGTTACGAATGCTAATATTTTAGACCTATAAGTCCTATAACTGCTCATTATGTTTTCAATAATCGTGCTCAAGTAAAAACAATACATTGCATGCGCTAAAAGCAAGCAGCAATACACCGGACCCATCATGATCACGGACGTGCAGCTGTCAATCTTTGCCAATCTGCTCAGCGTATGCCTGTTCCTGTTGGTCATACTCTATCACTACATATCGGTCAATAGCGGCAAGAAAGCCGATTAAACAAGCTGATAAGTACTGAACTAAAGCGGAAATCGATTTATTGTTTATAAAAACAGACTGTTAATGTACTTTTGAATGGTAGTAAATCTTCTCAATTTTAATCATTTTTCTGATACTTGCTGTTAATGTCTGTTATTTGCCTTCTTTCTGCTTGTTCTAGTTAAATGGTGGTTTGTTGCTGTTATGAATAGTATAATAGATTTCCTCTGTTTCTGATAATAACTGTTGCGTCTATCAATATAGCTTATTGATTGATAATAATAATAATAAAACCAGTCAAAGTAAGTGTGCATCGTGCAATTATTTGTGCCAAAACAAGTCGTAGTTTATATTAGTCACGCTATTATGGTAATATTAGTCTACGCTTATATTATGTATACGGTAAACTATTTATAGTCACAATTATTTCTCTCGATCAAAAAACACCGACAAGGTGATATGCGCGAGTAACTAAGTAGTACTAAAACTAATTTAATCGAACTATTAATTATACGGTTTCTCTGGAGAGATTTTTAATTATACCGCCTTTAGTAGCAATCATTATGATGTCTCTGTGTTGTTTTATTTCTCAACTTTTTCTTTCGCGTTGATTTATTATTAGGTTAAACCATTAGATATTCACAATAGACGAACATTAGTTTATTAGTTAAAAAGTACATGTCGTGAAAGTGTTGGGTAAACAGAAAACCATAAACCCTATTTATTGAAGTGGTTCTACTGACAACGTCTTCTTGCCCCTTTTCCAGCTTAAGAGGCACTTAAAAATTGGGTGTTTTCTTTCCTGAAATTGAAGCACCAGTTTAGGTCAAGAAGGCTTTGAGTAGCAAAATCGGTTTTTCTCTTCCTACCGCCCGCCCTGTCTATCTTGCACTCTTTCAATAAACAGAAATCAATACCTAAAGCCTTTTTACCCCCTCAATCTCTGAGTTCCTTTTTCGTCTCTCTTCGTATGTGTGCGTTACACTACAGGTTTTGGCTATGAATTTGTAATTTATTTATGAATCAACATGTAGTTGTCATAGCCTCGGAACATTTTGGCGCATGCTGTGCGTTGCAATCTCGTGTCCTTCAGTCTCGTGAGGCTGCTGCTGTCACCTCCAGTGCCTCGTGTCCTTCAGTCTCTTGAGGCTGCTGCTGTCACCTCCAGTGCCTCGTGTCCTTCAGTCTCGTGAGGCTGCTGCTGTCACCTCCAGTGCCTCGTGTCCTTCAGTCTCTTGAGGCTGCTGCCGTCACCTCCAGTGCCTCGTGTCCTTCAGTCTCTTGAGGCTGCTGCTGTCACCTACAGTGCCTCGTGTCCTTCAGTCTCTTGGCTGCTGCTGTCACCTAGAGTGCCTCGTGTCCTTCAGTCTCTTGTGGCTGCTTCTGTCACCTCGAGTGCCTCGTGTCCTTCAGTCTCTTGTGGCTGCTGCTGTCACCTCCAGTGCCTCGTGTCCTTCAGTCTCTTGTGGCTGCTGCTGTCACCTCCAGTGCCTTGTGTCCTTCAGTCTCTTGGCTGCTGCTGTCACCTCGAGTGCCTCGTGTCCTTCAGTCTCTTGTGGCTGCTTCTGTCACCTCGAGTGCCTCGTGTCCTTCAGTCTCTTGTGGCTGCTGCTGTCACCTCCAGTGCCTTGTGTCCTTCAGTCTCTTGTGGCTGCTTCTGTCACCTCCAGTGCCTCCCTCGTTTTCTCAGTGTGAATATATACGATAATTATATATTATAAAAATTATGCATATGCACTACGTTCTTTTCCTACTCTAAGAAACATAATGGAATATATAATATGCGAGTAGAAGTGTGTTGGAGTGCAAGTGCAGTGTGAATTTTATTCCCTGTCACTGCCGTGAGTGCTCTGTCAGAGGTGGATTCTGTTACTCTTCTAGGCCTGAAAACCTTGGCTCCGAGGTGGGGATTATTTTAGATTGAAGGATGCCGCTCTCGCCAAACCTCCTTCACTGTAGCTGGGTCTTCGCCTTCATGCCCTCGTTCGTTGCCCAATTTTTATTGCCAGTACGACAGCAAGCAAGCATATAGCTAAGCTGCAGCAATGAATAAATTATAATATTAATATACGTTGATAGAAAAGCGAACATAAAATTGTATACTGGACTTGATTGTACTGTAGTAAGCATCGGAAATCAGTACCTGTGATGATAATAACCCTGCCTGTATGTTGTACGCGTACACGCGTGCGGCGTTGCGTGCCCAAAAAATGGGAATTCTTTTCAGGGGAACTGTCACTCTTGTAAAAAACTTCTTAAAACGAAGGGCGGGAAAAATCAATAAAATTCTCCCCCACCTGTATAGTTCCTACCTATGTGCCTATAATGCTCTTCTGTCCTCAACTTAGCGTGCGTTTTTTACCCGAGTGCCTTCTTCCAGCCTCTAGGATTGCTTATTCATGCGTAATTATCCCAGGCTTAAGCTTTTTCCGATGGAAAATGCGTTATATTGGCTAACGCCGAAGACTGCTTTTAAGTGCAGTAATACTTAGGCTGAAATTTGCCCTCCTTTGTGCTTTGCTTGCTGCTGCTGCTGCCATCTACAGTCCATCGTGTCCTTCATGTCCGGTGCTGCTGCAATGTCCAGTCCTTTGTGTGCTTCAGTCTGGTGCTGCTACCATCTCCAGTCCATCGTGTCCTTCAGTCCGGTGCTGCTACCATCTCCAGTCCATCGTGTCCTTCAGTCCGGTGCTGCTACCATCTCCAGTCCATCGTGTCCTTCAGTCTGGTGCTGCTACCATCTCCAGTCCATCGTGTCCTTCAGTCCGGTGCTGCTACCATCTCCAGTCCATCGTGTCCTTCAGTCCGGTGCTGCTGCCATCTCCAGTCCATCGTGTCCTTCAGTCCGGTGCTGCTGCCATCTCCAGTCCATCATGTCCTTCAGTCAGGTGCTGCTGCCATCTCCATCAGGTGTTTTACTTAATTTCGCTACCATCTTTCTCACATCATTTCGTTAGTAACGCTACCGTCGTCTCCCTCAGGTCTTTCACAAAATCATTCAATAAGCGACTTTCCCATTGGAGCTTTTTGCTGTATTTTAAAAACTAATTAACACTTTTAGGTCACGCACCGATCTATTTATTTCCTTCGACTTTCTATATGTGTTACTTGTACTTGTTCGTGTGTGTTTATTCCCATGAGCAGTGTGCTCATTAGCTAGCAACCAACGTTTTCCTGCGGGAATCTCATTAGCGCTCTTGTCTGTGTATATTCAACTATTGTAGCAAAGAGAGCTTTTGTCTATGCATGTATATCTGATCTCTTTTTACTTTCCATTTCTATTTATCTTGCGAAATAAGTTGCATTAAAAGCGCACAGTCTCCATACTAACTAGATTGCTTGCTTGCTGGTTTTTTGGCTCTATTGTATTATTTGAGGCATTGTGCGGCGCTTCTTTCCTATCCATATGGCTATATCCTTTTTCTCTGATATATCAATTTCAATTTATGTTATTATGCCATTCGCTTGGTTTTTAAGCCTCAGAATAGCAAGCTCTGCCATTTGGTTGAGTTCAATATTTGCTGCAATTCTGTAGCAGAAAATAACCTTAAATTCTATTGTATCGAACCCATACGTTTTGAAGCACCGCGCCCGAAAACTGAGACTTGAACTCTCTTCTTTGCTGAAATCCCCGGTTTCAGTGCCTTAATCCCGAAGGTTTGTCAGTTTCGACTTGGCACTTATCAATTCTCTCTTTCGTCAAAGTCCGTCTGTCGCATCTATTTTTCCTCTCTCTTATTCGTTCGCTTGAGCAAGCAGCTTACAAAGCTGGGGGTATGAAGGAATAAATTGTTTGCGACTCTCGAGGGAGGCTGAAGGGCCAAAGCTAATTTGTGCCTACAGGCTTCATTCGATTTTCATTGCTTTAAAGCAACTGTTGCTCGTTTCTTTTCGTCGAAAAAATTTGTTGGAGACAACTTGCTTGATCGGCACTCACTCTGCTCGCAGTCTATGAAGAGGCTTGCCTGTCCCTTTTCTAGAGTTCGTTATCTCCAAGTGGCTTCTGTGCAGTTTGGGGAAGCAAGAGAGGAAGAAAATGAGATTCTTGCAAACTGATTTTGCCAGCCAGCTCATTTTTGTGTTGCTTGCTTGGTTAAAGAGAAGACGTCTTCGCCTGTTAGGTCTCTTGGGAGCGTCTCCGTCTGCTCCATTATGTACTGGTGCTATGTGACTCCTGCAGTTTGAAATTGCTATAACCGAGCTTCCATACTTAACTTATGACCTTATTTTGAACCGCCGTCTTGATTATCTTGAGTTAGACTACCACTTTTCGAGATCATTTGAGTCAAGTCGCAACTTGCAATTATTCAAGATGCTTTGAGCTAAGCTGCAACTGTTCCAGATGCTTTGATCTAAGCTGCAACTGTTCCAGATACTTTGATCTAAGCTGCAACTGTTTCAGATGCTTTGATCTAAGCTGCAACTGTTCCAGATGCTTTGATCTAAGCTGCAACTGTTCCAGATACTTTGATCTAAGCTGCAACTGTTCCAGATGCTTTGATCTAAGCTGCAACTATTCCAGATGCTTTGATCTAGGCTGCAACTGTTCAAGATGCTTTGATCTAAGCTGCAACTATTCAAGATGCTTTGATATAAGCTGCATCTGTTCCAGATGCTTTGATCTAAGCTGCAACTATTCAAGATGTTTTGAGTAACAATCAGTAATACCTTTCATTTTTTCATCCATGGCTTAGCTCCAAAATTATCAACTCTTATCAAGTTATATCGTAACAACACTTCACTGCATTGCCTTCAAGTCTGGACGTCAGCTTTCTGTATTGTAATTAATTTTCTTTTTTAATACCCTATTTGGAAAATGCGAAATATATAGTATGAATCAGCTTCAAAGTAAAATATTCTTACTGAGGGCATCGAATTCATATGCAAATTTGGTTTTTATTAGCCGAAAACTTTTCTCAATCAAACAGTTTTCTATTTTCTCTCTCCATTAACGAAGACGAGGTCTGTCTGCGAGGTTTTATTGATGTATGGGAGAGAGCTATAGAGTATTGAAATATCCTCCATCGAGAGAAATCCCTATAGGATTTTTGTTACAGCAAGCAGACACAGTTCGCTGCCTGTTCAGGTTGTCATTCACTAGTTTTTAATAAGCTCTACTAAACCTGGGGAGGGGGGCGATAGAGCGCCTGAAAAAATCCTCAAATACGAGAGACAGATGCATAGAATTATTTTCAATCTTTGCTTCTCTCATTCTCTGTCTCTATTTCAGTGTCAACTAGGGATTTGCGGATGCCAATTGAAGGGAGGGTTAACCGTCTGTCGTATTCGAACCAGTTCTAGGCCGCATTTTCCTATTAGAATTTTGAAGCATTAATTAAGCCTTGCATATTGATTAGCTTTCTCTCTGCGGAGCTAGAGAGACGAATACGAGTAGATGAACTGAGAGATAGATTCCTATCTCCGTTTTGATCTTGGCTAATATATATCGGAGTCTGATTTTCTGCTTTGAAAGGGTTCTTTTGAAAACCAAAATGCCAGCTGGCGTCAGTTAGAAAATTTCAACATTAAATAAAAAACCAATCATATTTTACCCTCCTACGCTTTACACTGCTGAGCCCTCTGACTCACAGAAGTTGTAGGTGTCTGCAAAATCCATGTCTTTTATTATTGGAAGTCCGAGGGCTGTTTGCACCTTGGCGCACTTTAAGCCTTAAGCACTTTAAGAGACATTACTGGCCATTCCGCCGACTCCCCTGAGCAGGCACACAAGCGCGCAGATACGTACGCAGTCATACGCACAGGCACACCACACAGGAGTGTACAGCGGCCCTAACTTTATTTATCGTTAGGCATGTACACTTCACTGTGCCTTGGGGGTTGGCCCTGAAGGCTGTTAATTGCACGAGCAGAGCCAAGTCGAGATTCCAACTTAGCCTCAAGTTAATGCGACTGCACTTGGAATCGAGCGCCACGCTGAACCACCGGGCTACGGCCCCCTGACTCCGTTGTTACAAATTAGTCAATTTTGACAACTGATAGAAGTCGTGAAATCTCTAGATACTTCAAAATTATGGAGCATGGAACTTTATTGAAAGACATCTAATTAGGCATCCGGGGTCCATATTCAGAATGTCAAACAGAATGTTAAAGTTGATGCGTCCCAATACACTTATGACAACCTGAGCAACAAAGATTTTCTTGAAAGTTGCAGTTGTGATTGATTGTAAATAATTTATATGCTAACTAATAGGTCTTATTTACAGACTGTAGTTAATTATATATCATTGTTACTAATAAGACTGAACCATTTATGCCATTTCATGTAATTAAAATAGCACTGCAAACTGAGGCTCGTCGACTGAATTAATTAAATATTTGTTTGCGAAGAGTCGTAGCTGCTCTAAATATAGCAGCCCAGAATCATGGCTTCCACCATATTCTTCAAGTTGAAATCCGACTTAGAAATGGAGGAGATTCACTTCGACGGCTCCGGCCTGACTGTTCGCGATCTGCGCAAAGTCATCCGCGAACGGCGTGGCTTTAAAGTGCAAGACTGCGATTTAGAATTGTACGATTCTAGCACTGGAAAGCGTGAGTTGTTTAATCTCCTGTTGGTCTCAAGCCTATCTACTCCAGATTGAGATAGCGCATCTCCAAGATTAGGACTATTTCCAGATCCTCAGATTGATATAATCCATATTCCCAAAATCCTCAGATAATGATTATTCCCTATTCCCAGATCCTCAGATTGAGATAATCCCTACTATTCCCAGATCCTCAGATTGAGATAATCCCTACTATTCCCAGATCCTCAGATTGGGATAATCCCTACTATTCCCAGATCCTCAGATTGAGATAATCCCTACTATTCCCAGATCCTCAGATTGGTATAATCTCTACTATTCCCAGATCCTCAGATTGAGATAATCCCTATTCCCAGATCTTCAGATTGGGATAACCCCTATTCCCAGATCCTCAGATTGGGATAACCCCTACTATTCCCAGATCCTCAGATTTAGATAATCCCTACTTCCCAGATCCTCAGATTGGGATAATCCCTATTCCCAGATCCTCATATTGAGATAATTATTATTCCCAGATCCTCAGATTGAGATAATCCCTATTCTTGGATTCCAGATCTAAGATTCTGCCTTAATGTCTATGTATCGAGGCATTAGTCAAATCGGTCTTTTAATTAGTTATTACCAATAAACCTAAATAGCTGATAAAAGCCTTTAGTTTTACTTGGCAGTAAAATTGATAATAAAGCTTCAAATTATTTTAAAATATAAAGCAGTCGTAAATTATGACTTTTTCCTTATCACCTTCCGCCACTCGAAAATGGAAATGCTATTTATTAAAAAATCATCGCTTGGAGAGTTCGATTCGCTATTCAAGTAGGAATATTACCTCTCCAGATACCTAAGCTGGGATAAACTCCTATATTCCCAGATCTTTAAATCATTTAGATCCTGAGTTCACCTGTCCCAAATCTTATTGCAGCCTTCGCGTCCGAGAATCAAGTGGTGCACAACTATTCCTCTGTTATTGTGAAACGAGTTGCTAAGAGTAGGCCGCCAGGAAAAGAGTGAGTTTTTATTCTCTATGCCCTTGTTGACATTTATAAGCATTTTTTCCTTTGCAAAGAAATCGTCTTTTTTGTTAAGAACTGCACCTTAATATCACACTGGCTTTGAGAGTCGCCCCTTATTCAGCCATGAAACATCTCTTCTAAACCAGCTCTGATAATCCCCCCAGCCAGCTCTGATAATCCCCCCTAACCAGCTCTGATAATCGCCCCAACCAGCTCTGATAATCCCCCAAACCAGCTCTGATAATCCCCCAAACCAGCTCTGATAATCCCCCAAACCAGCTCTGATAATCCCCCAAACCAGCTCTGAAAACCGCCCTCCCAAACCAGTTCTGAAAACCGCCCCCCAAACCAGCTCTGATAACCCCCCCCCCCAAACCAGCTCTGATAACCCCCCCCCCCAAACCAGCTCTGATAACCCCCCCAAACCAGCTCTGATAACCCCCCCAAACCAGCTCTGATAACCCCCCCCCAGCCAGCTCTGATAACCCCCCCCCTAAACCAGCTCTGATACCCCCCCCAACCAGCTCTGATAACCCCCCCCCAACCAGCTCTGATAACCCCCCCCCAACCAGCTCTGATAACCCCTCCCCCCCAACCAGCTCTGATAACCCCCAACCAGCTCTGATAACCCCCCCCCCCAACCAGCTCTGATACCCCCCTTCAACCAGCTCTTGAAATGGCCCCTATGCCAAGCTGAAGTGTATAAAATATTTCTACATATCACAAAACTTATCAATAGTTGTTATGAGTGCCTCATAAATATTAATTACCCAATTATTCAATTTCAGTTCCAACTTTCCGAAGCCAAACATTTATGTAAGTAGCGAATTGGTTCGTGCGACGGTTTTTTAAAGCTGATTTATTGTAGCTCTCTAAAGGTAAAGAAGATGATGACTGATGAGACAATTGAAATGAGAGATACTCGTATTTAAAAAAAAGAGAAATTATTTTCGGGTTAAGCTTTCAGCAGTGCGTCTTTTACAAGCAATTTGCCTAATTTGTCAAACAAACGATTAACTTGTCGTGACATACCGGCTTTTATGCCTCTTTTTTGATTGATATTTTCTAAAATAATCTCTTTGTCTGATCTGTCTGTCTGTCTTCGTAACTAACAATGTGTCCTTTTTTGCTATTGCAGAATATGCGAGCTCATATTTTTTGCATAAATATTTCTTCAAATGTACTATATTACAGTTATAGTCAGACCCGATAATGCTATTGCTATGCTTGGCACATCTTGCGCTTAAATAATGCATGTCTGTGCTCATATAATGCGCATCTTTATGCATTCTGTGGTGGAGAGAACGATAATTAAAAAAAAATCCACACGTGTTCCGTCACCCTTTCGTTTCGTGGACCATCTTTAGTTTAGTTTAATAATTCAAATTTGTACTTTTATGATTGCATCGCATTCCATTGCAGTTTGCGTGTCTCTGCAAGTGTATATCATTCCTCAGACTTAGGTGGCCAAATTCAGAACTATGAAAAAGCTGCTTTTATCCATTGTGCATACATTCAAAGTGCTATTGACAAAATAAATATTGCATTTTCATATCTGCGTAAATAAGCTTGTCTGCTGCATTCAAAGTATTGTGTTAAGAGCTGCATTTTATCTTTATAATATCATTTTCAACTATTTTTCTATAAAATATTATGGCGTTTATGAGTGTTTTATGATGTACTTTTTCAGTTAAATTTACCTGACCAAATATACTTAAATGGTTGAGAATAAAGGACATGTTGTAATCTCCTAGTTTTGCAGCAAGGAAGTATTACAGTTCACATTGCCCGATGAGCAGTTAATCATTCCATACTCCATTCGGCTATTAATACAATATACTAAATGATGAACTCCGCCAAAGTTATGGGAGTTATGTGGAACATTGTCTGAAGAACAGTTCTCAGGCTCTTGCAGTTACTTAACATATTGTAATTAAGGCATTTATCAACGATAAAAAATATGACTTATTTCGCCATTAAACGATTGGAATAACTTAATTCGTCGATGTCAACACCGGCTAAATCCACCAAAAGGTTGCCTACATGCTGCAAATGTTTCTTACTGAGTTTTTGGCCTTTTTAAAATATGTATGAGTAACTATTTTTTGCTAATTATTATTTTTATAATTGAATTGTAGCAACCGCGGGAGGAACCGAAGGAACGGCAACCGCCAGCCACCACGGCCAGCATGATCGACTTGTCCAAGCGGACCGACATGAGCGAGGATGAGAAAATTAAAAAGATGGTTGAATATTCCACTCAAAAATATGCGCACGTGAAGTAAGTAGGCGTTATTCATCACAGTCTAAATGAGCACCATGTACTTTAAATCAACTCTTATAGCTGGCTCCCAGTATTCGCGTGCTGAAAGTTGATCAATAATTTAGCGGAATATTTAGGATCCAATTTTCTCGAAGCCTTTTTGTAGCAAATTGTTTGAAAACCTCGAAGCTTTTAGCTACTTTGCTTGAGAAGACAGAAAAGATTTCTATTGAGTCGATCATTGTCAATCCGATAAAGCACACGTATCGTTTCTTCTTCTGTATCCATAATTGAACTGATTTTCTCAGGTAATTAACAAATGCTCTTATTGATCAAATCTTGTGCTAGGCATCTAGATAATGCATTAAGTTTAGCTATCGAATATCTTGAAAATTTCGATCCTTGAGAACTTCCACCCGTAATATGGCAGCTCACTACGGCACAGAGTGTGTGCGCGTGTGTAAACTGCTTAAATATGACCATGACAGTATCCATTCGGCCTGTGCATGCTCGTGCTGATCTCAGAGAAGTCATTCTCATATCACGGAGGCTCAACTTTGCTTAATCCTCATATCGGGAAATCGGGATAATCTCCGTCTTAAATCCTCAGTTCGCAGCGCACATCTCCAGTTCATAATAACGACATCGTCCCACGACACCAGCGCCGAGGCAATTCTACCCATTCCGCTGAATCCTGAGCACCTACAAGCGCTGCGATACTGACTGTACACAGGCACGCACTCATACATACGCTCACACAGGGTGTACAGCGGCCCTTTGACTTTTTAATCGTCGGGGCTGGCCCTCATGGGTGTGAATCGCACGGGACAACACTCTAAATGAATGTGGCTGCGCACCCCATCTTGAATTTAGTTCCCCAGAACCAAAATTTAAATACTGTATTTGCATCCCCCTCCCGCGCCGCATTCACTTACAGCTACAGCGTGCGCAAGCGGCCTACGGGAAATCCGCCGCCGGGCTACCAGTGCCACCGCTGCGGCCAGAAGGGCCACTGGATCTACGACTGTCAGGGTGCCCGAGGCGCCGACGGCCGTGTAATTGACAATAAAAAGCTGCGAATGAAGCTAACAACTGGCCTGCCGAAGGACTCCCTGCTGTACGTGGACAATCCTGTCCCAGGAGCTCTAATGACCAAGGACGGCAAATATGCCATACCTAAGATGGATCTGGAAGCGAAACTGCTAGGCAAGAAAGAGAAAAAACCATTCAGCGAAGAGGAGAATCCGTCAACTCTTGTAGACTATATGGAACAGTTGGACATACCGGACGATTTGAAGTGTCCACTATGCCAAGACGTATTTAAAGACGCTGTTATTATTAAATGCTGCGGCTCTACCTATTGCAACGACTGCATTATTAACAGACTATTCGACACTGAGTCTGACAGTGCCACCCTTCACAGCTGTCCGAATTGCGGCGAGTCCGTTGACGATACGGACATGCTAGTGTGCAATATTGCCACTAGAAACCGGGTCACCGCTTTCTTTATGAAACAGCGTGAGCACAAAATTGAACAGATACAATTAGAGCAGGCTGCTCAAAGAGCGGCTGTTGTTCAGCAGCAGCAACAACAACAGCAGCAGCAGCAACAACAACAGCAGCAGCAACAACAACAACAGCAGCAGCAGCAACAACAACAGCAGCAGCGGCAACAACAACAACAACAACAACAACAACAAATAAAGCAGCAGCACTTTCAGACGCAACAAAGACCGCAGCAGCAGCAACAGCCACAGCCTCCGCTAGTTAGGCGTCAGAATCCTGCTGCATCTGCGCCGAAGCTGACCACTACAGCTTCAGCACCTGTAGCTTTATCAGGCCCGTCGTCCGCCGTTGCCGCTACTTCATCCGCATCTGCGGACACCAAAAGCGGCAACGGCGGCGGCGTTAGCGTTGTTGCAGTTGACGAAACGGCCAAGTCCCCAGAGGCCGCTGATTCAGACTCTGACGAGTCCGAAGCGTCCGTCATTGTTCATTTGAATCTTGATCGACACGGTAGCGCACTAGACGAAGCTGAGCTCGACGAACTGGATGAAGAGATAGGCGTCATAGGCCTCAACAAGGATGAGGAAGAGGATTATAGCTTGGTGCCGTTGCCAGAACTAACTGGTGGGCCTAGTAGCAGCAGTGACGGCGGTGGCGGCAGTAGGTTAAAACGATCTTCCGAGAGCGACACTGCTCTTAGTATGATGCACCAGCAGCAGGTCACGATGAAGCAGAAGTACGCACAGCAGCCGCAGGCGTCTCAGGCAGGCGCTACCAGCAGCGACAGTGCGCAAATGCAGCGCGCTTCGTCTTCCACTTCGCTCCAGGGAAATCCGTCACAACAGCAGCAGCATCAGCAACACCAACACCACGCGCCTGGTTATAATGCACAGCAGCATCAAAGGCCTTTCCACTACAGCCAGTCCCAACAGCAGGCATACCCGCAGCATAACCAAGCCTTTTATCAGCAGGCACATCATCACAGTCAGCCCTTTATGCAGCAGCGATACGATGCTACTAGGCCAGATGCTGGCACCCTTCAGCCGGTGCAGGCGCACTTTCATCAGCAGCACATGGGTCCCCATCAGGGGATGATATCTCAGATGATGCAGCCAGCAGTATCTCAGCATCAGCAACACCAGCTGCCACCAAGTTCGATAGTTCAGCCGATTTTGCCGCATGGACCTCATCTTCAGCATCATCCTGCTGTGACGCTGACCCAAGGTCCGATGGGGCAGCCGGGTTTTCAGCAGCAGCATGCGCCTATTCATCAGATGCATATGCAGGCTGGTGGAGCGCAGCAGCAGTATTATACTCAGCAGCACCCGGGCGCTCCTAATCCGCTTGTTCCTATTCAACATTCGCAACATCATGCGATTGTTTCTTCCACAATTGGAGCAGCAGCTCCGGCTCCCACGGCTACTGTGGCTCCTACTTTGCCCGTAGCCGCCGCTCCCGCTATTGTCGGTCCTGACGCTGCCGGGCGGCAGTCTTCCGGAGCTTTGCCAACTGCAGCCGCTGGTGGAGCAGCCGCAGCGGCACCGGGAGCCGCGGCAGGGCTCCTTGCGATTCGACCGACTGGCGTTGCGCCGATGAGCGAAGAAGAATTCAACCGAATTAAGCTGCACCTTATGGCGGCTGAGAAGCGTCGGAAGGAAGACGCCTGTTTAGACTTTATCCTGGGCAAGAGGCGGCCAGCTCCGCCGCCGCAGAAGCAGCAGAAGTCTGGCTCCTCTAGTCAGAGCCCGTCCTCTAGACGGCATAACCGACGAAAATCTCCATCGGATTTGACGGCTGGCGCCGCCACTTCTGGATCGCGTCATCGACAGCGACAACGCTCAGCCAGCCGTAGTCGCAGCCGAAGTGTTAGTCGAAGCCGCAGTCGGCACCGTCACCGGAGCCGCAGCGGTAGCACTCGAGGGGCGCCTCGCCGCCGTTCGCCCCCGCGTCCGAGCAATCGGCGACGCAAAAACCGCAGCCGCAGCGGCAGCCGCTCAGCAGCTTCCGCGTCCCGTTCGCGTTCGCCTCCGCCGGCTTCCTCGCGGCGTCACAAAAACGGACGCGGCGGCGGCAGGAGTCGAAAACGATCCGGCAGTCCTGGCGGCAGCGACTCTGCTGGCTTGAGTTTGTCCAGCTCCGCCGCCGGCTCCTTGAATATGCAAGAATATCGTCGCGCTTTTGAAGGCTTCATGAAAGAATTTATGAAGAAATCTGGCGGCGACTCGGCAGCCGTAGGCGTCGCTGGCCGGGGCCAAAAAGATCGCAGTCGGAGTCAGAGCCGCGACTCAGCCGCCAGCGGTTCGTCTGTCTCATCTTCTGAGCGCAACTCTCGTCGAAAAAAGCAGCAACAGAAAAAGAAACCGCGTCAGCAACAACAGCAGCAGCATGCGTCTACAAGCGATAAACGGCAGCAGCGTCGATCTGATAAGCATCGGGATAGAGATTATGGCAAGCGTCGCAGTCAGAGCGGCGACAGTCGAAGTAGCAGCGGTAGTCGCAGCAGTCAGACAGCCGGTGATGGCAAAGGGAGCAGCATCCTGGCAGCGGATCACAATCCGGTCATTGCCAAAATGATTGAAAGCCACTTGAAAGCAAGCCCGCCGCCAGTTGAAGAAGCCGCCGTTAGGTGAGCAATGAGGGGATGGGCGGAGTGCATGAGTAGGTACGATTGCCGTCACTATAGCCTTTTAGAAGTAAATACAATTAATACAATGACGCATTTCTAGTATGCTCAGTAATAGGAACGTTTGATTGGCCGTTTCCTATAACGATCATTACCACAATCGCCTATTTCTTAGAATGTTGTGATTATCGCAATGACCCATCTAGAAGGGTTATTACAGCACAATGACCCATTTCCTCAGAATGGTTATTATAGCACAATGACCCATTTCCTCAGAATGGTTATTATAGCACAATGACCCATTTCCTCAGAATGGTTATTATAGCACAATGACCCATTTCCTCAGAATGGTTATTATAGCACAATGACCCATTTCCTCAGAATGGTTATTATAGCACAATGACCCATTTCCTCAGAATGGTTATCGTAGCACAATGACCCATTTCCTCAGAATGTTTGTTATAGCACAATGACCCATTTCCTCAGAATGGTTATTATAGCACAATGACCCATTTCCTCAGAATGGTTATTATAGCACAATGACCCATTTCCTCAGAATGGTTATTATAGCACAATGACCCATTTCCTCAGAATGGTTATTATAGCACAATGACCCATTTCCTCAGAATGGTTATTATAGCACAATGACCAATTTCCTCAGAATGGTTATTATCAATAGCACAATGACTCATCGATTATAAGCAATTCCATTCAATTCAAAAAGCTATCCTTGCCAAGCTGAAAATCTGTGTTTGTTTAAGCATAGCAAGCGTATAGAGAAGCAATATGAGTCAGGGCCAAATTTAATGCAGTTTTAATTTTCATAAAAAATCAAATTAAAGAAATTGCTTTTTTCGTATTATTAATAGCTTTGTACTTTGCGCAAACTATATTGTTTTCTGTCTGCAGTACTCCAATATCTACTATCGTTTTGATTGAGTAGTCAAAATACTGTTTCAATATTGTAGCATCGCATTGGCGCATATGACACTTTTTGAGGCACCAGCTCTCCTCTAGTCTGTTAAAGCTCCATGCCTCTATAGTCAGGCGCCACATCTCTATAGTCAGGCGCCGCATCTCTATATAGTCAGGCGCCGCATCTCTATATAGTCAGGCGCCATATCTCAGTCAGACGCCTTATCTTTAAAGCCAGGCGCCACATCTCTATAGTCAGTTTAGGCGCCAAATCTCTAAAGTCAGGCGCCATATCTCTATAGTCAGGCGCCACATCTCTACAGTTAGGCGCCACATCTATAGTCAGGCGCCGCATCTCTATATAGTCAGGCGCCGCATCTCTATATAGTCAGGCGCCGCATCTCTATATAGTCAGGCGCCATATCTCAGTCAGACGCCTTATCTTTAAAGCCAGGCGCCACATCTCTATAGTCAGTTTAGGCGCCAAATCTCTAAAGTCAGGCGCCATATCTCTATAGTCAGGCGCCACATCTCTATAGTCAGGCGCCACATCTCTCTATAGTCAGGCGCCATATCTCAGTCAGGCGCCACATCTCTATAGTCAGGCGCCACATCTTTATAGTCAAGCGCCACATCTCTATAGTTATGCGCCACATCTCTATAATCAGGCGCCACATCTCTCTATAGTTAGGCGCCATATCTCAGTCAGGCGCCAAATCTCTATAGTCAGGCGCCACATCTCTATAGCCAAGCGCCACATCTCTTTAGTCAGGCGCCACATCTTTATAGTCAGGCGCCAAATCTCTATAGTCAGGCGCCACATCTCTATAACCAAGCGCCACATCTCTATAGTCAGGCGCCACATCTCTCTATAGTTAGGCGCCATATCTCAGTCAGGCGCCACATCTCACATATTGCTACTAGTAAAAATAAGGTCAAGTAAATATTTCGTCACTCGCAGCAGCTCCCGAAAGCAGACAGCTGATAGCAGCAAAACAGTCACTGCGGCGACAACTAGCGAAACACAGTCGAAGCAGAAGGCCAAGAAATCGGCTTCTTCTAGCAATAAGCCGGCCAAGCCTGCCAAGCCGGTCGCTAATAAAAAGAAACGGCGGCATCGTCGGCGACGCGAGTCGGACGACGGCAGCGACGAGGCAGGCGGCGACAGCGACGCCCGAGATGAACGCAGTCGGTCTGCCAGCGAGCCAGAGACGACGCCGAGAAAGTGAGTCGGCTGGCTGTCGCTGGTACTTTTATTTTAGTATAATTTCTGTTTAAACTGTAGTCTGATTAATTATCCAAATGCGGCAATCATAATTTTGCAAGTTGTCTCATAGATTCCACGAGCTTAAGTTCGATTCTAAGAAATGGAAGTTGGATTCTAAAAAATCGCGATTTGTTTCCTAGAAATTGTGGCTCGATTCTAAGAAACTGCGTTTTTTATTAGAAACTGTACTTACTTGCTTACTACCGACGGGGGGAGCAGAGCGCCGCGATTAAGCCGCGAGGCCCCTATTGCAACCCCAAGCTAAAAACTGTCGAAATTGTAGTTCGATTTTAAAGAATCGCGTTTTGATTCTTAGAAATTTTGGTTAGATTTTAAGAAATTCAAGTTCGATTTCTAAGAAATTGCACTTCGATTCTAAGAAATCGCACTTCGATTCTAAGAAATCGAATTTTGATTCTTAGAAATTGTGGCTCTACTCGATAATAAAAATTGTGGTTTTATTTTAAAAAAGTGAGATACATATCTGTGAAGTTCAATGCTAGGACAGTAGTCAGTTCTAAGAAATGTCAAGTAAATTCTAAGAAACAGCAGATCCGTGTCATTTATAAAGCCTACTCGTATTTAACCAGCGCATATATTTAACTATCGCCCAAAATTCTTCATTCCACGCGACCGCAGGCGGAAACACAAATCGAAATCCGATCGCCGAAGCCCCTCGGCAACGCCGGACAAAAACGACCGCCGGGCCGGCAAGGCCGCCTCCGGCTCGGATGAGGATGTCGCGCCGCGTAAGAAGAGCAAAGATGATCAAAAACGGAAGCATCAGCAGAAGAAAAAGAAAAGTAAAAAGGAGAAAAAGAAAAGCTCTTCGAAGCGGGATTAAGACTTTCGGTTTCTCTCTTTTTTTAAGTGTTTTAGTTTGATCGAATAGTAAAGTTACTAGCCTCCCAGATCCCCATTATGAAGCTAACCCTCTTAGAATCCCGGGAAAAGCTACGAGCCTCCCAGATCCCTATGATGAAGCCAACAGTCTCCCAGATCTCCATGATAAAGCTGCCCTCTTCCCAGTTCCCCATGCTGAAGCTGCCAGCCTCCTAGATCCCCATGGTGAAGCTACCAGCCTCCCAGATCCCATGATGAAGCTACCAGCCTCCCGAATCTCCATGATGAAGCTTCTAGCCTTCCAGATTCCCATGATGAAGCTACAACCCTCCCAGATCTCATGATGAAGCTACTCTTTTCCCAGTTCCCCATGATGAAGCTACCCAGCCTCCCAGATCCCCATGATGAAGCTTCTAGCCTTCCAGATCCGGTTTATTCGAAGTAGTGTAGGATATCTCAGTGCGTGTAAATTATCAATTTATCTAACCGAACCGCTATGCATTCTGTAAAATTGAATTAATACTTGAAAAAATGTTTGGCATATTTATTTATTTTCTATTTTTGCTGCCGTTTTTTTGAAAATTCTAAATCGCCAATTGTTCTCGATCATTGTGTCTTGTGTCTGTCTCCTCCAAGAAAAGCAAAATTTGTTTATTTTGGTGTCATCAATAAAACAAATCGTTTGGTTGCTTTAAATTTAAATATTTGTACTATATTATCAGCTAGTTTATCAGATGGTGATCTTATCCCGAGGTCTTATCCCGAAGCAAACTGGGACAAAAATGTGTTGCTGGGATAACTGATGCATGTTTTAAACCTTGAACAGTTAATTTCGACTGTAGAAATATTTGCCCAGTCTGTTAATGTTATTCATTGCCGACTGCACATCTGTCATTGTGTGTTTTTATTGTTATACCGCAATTTGGTAAATACGGTATTAAGTAACTTCTGAAGCATATTTAATCTTGCTTTAGATGTTGTTATAATCTTATTTAAATGCTTCTTTCTCCGTCGCTTTATTAATATTAATGTTATTGTATGTATGAGCACTATTACTAGTATAATAAATGCCGTACAATGCTTATTTATCGTTGTATATGTAATTTCGTTTAATAAAATTAATACTGCGATGAAGAAACTATACACACATGTATTCGTATGTATTCAGACTTCATTATTTTAGTAGCTGTATTAGCTAGTAACCGTCTATAAAAATTCTAGACTAACTACCTTTATTGTTATCCTCTTTCCCCATAATCCCTAGCAAAGTTGTAATCCTCTTTAGTCATAGTTTATAACTGTAATAAGCGCATCTACCTGATCAAATAGCCGTGGGGGGGGTGGGTTGGGCAATTTCGAAAATTAATTTCGGCCCAACTAAAGCGTTTTTAGTTCGCCTCCTGCAGTTAATCGTCTGATTCAATTTATGGGCCCCACATTTTATTAATTAATTACTTGTAAGCATTAAAATTTTCCTTTGTATTTCTCTCCATCCTCATTGATAATTTTGTGATGATGCGCCAAATAAAACGGGTTTAATGTCAATCATGGCGGGCATTGATGGCCAGGCTTGTGGACGCGTGACACACTCTCTTCTCTCGTGTCTCCCACCCACTCGTAAATCCTGTCTATCCCCCTCTATCCTTCGCGTTCCAGAAAAATCTCCTAATTTGGTTAACCTCCCCACCTTTCACCCCTGTGTCCCAAGCTGTCTATTGCTTCTCGTCTGCTTTTTCTCTTTCCCAGAAATTCTCAAGTTAGTTCCCCGCTGCCGTCCTCGTTTCGGTTTTTGAAACATTTTTATTTTGAAATTCAATCCAGGTTTGCTTTGTGCGCCATTTTTGGCTGGGGCAGTGGCGTTGGTTTGGGGGGGGGGTAAAATGGCAATGTGGGATTCAGGGGCAGTATTTTTGTGCCAGGAGGATGTCAATTCCCGCGTAAGGCCTGTGTCAGGAGGGTGTCAGGATGTCCATCTTGATGTCAGGAGGGTGTCAGGATGATGTCAGGAGGGTGTCAGGATGATGTCCATCCGGGTGTCAGGAGGGTGTCATGATGATGTCCATCGGAGTGTCAGGATGATGTCCGTCCGGGTGTCAGGAGGGTGTCAGGATAATGTCCATCGGGGTGTCAGGATGATGTCCATCCGGGTGTCAGGATGATGTCTATCGGGGTGTCAGGATGATGTCAATCCGAGTGTCAGGAGGGTGTCAGGATGATGTCCATCGGAGTGTCAGGATGATGTCCATCAAAGTGTCAGGAGGTTGTCAGGATGATGTCCATCGGAGTGTCAGGATGATGTCCATCGGAGTGTCAGGATGATGTCCGTCCGGGTGTCAGGAGGTTGTCAGGATGATGTCCATCGGAGTGTCAGGATGATGTCCGTCCGGGTGTCAGGAGGGTGTCAGGATAATGTCCATCGGGGTGTCAGGATGATGTCCATCCGGGTGTCAGGAGGTTGTCAGGATGATGTCCATCAGGGTGTCAGGATGATGTCCATCCGGGTGTCAGGAGGTTGTCAGGATGATGTCCATCGGAGTGTCAGGATGATGTCCGTCCGGGTGTCAGGATGATGTCCGTCCGGGTGTCAGGAGGGTGTCAGGATAATGTCCATCGGGGTGTCAGGATGATGTCCATCCGGGTGTCAGGATGATGTCCATCGGGGTGTCAGGATGATGTCAATCCGAGTGTCAGGAGGGTGTCAGGATGATGTCAATCCGGATTTCAGGAGGGTGTCAGGAGTATGCTAATCATCACGGCAGGTGTCAAGAAGGTGTCACTTTGATCATTAGGAGGCGCCAATTCGGTTTTCAGTGGCTCTAAAACTAAAGAGTACAGCAGTCCTTCATCCAAAGTCCAAAACCAAATCGCACAAAGCATTTGCCCATGCCCCTTTAACAATCGATACTCGATACCAAATCGAATTCTCAAAAGTTCTTCTCACTTTTAACCGCGTCTGTTGGGTGTTTAAACAATTTTTTTTCTGTTTTCTCTGGAAGTTTTGCCAGCATTAGTATTCCAGTCTCCAACCCCAGGTTATTTAACACCGCCTCTCATTAAGGAGCGGCCGGTTTTCAATTTCCTCTCGAAAATCCCCCTGTCAGAACCTTGTTGAATTGGAATCCAACACTGCATCCTCTGACTGTATGGGGCGGGATAGCTATTAACGCGTGAAACTGGATTTCTACTCGTATGAGAGGGAAATTTTTGTCCCCAATAAGAAATCCCCTGCTATATACTCAGAATCGATTGCCAGTACCGCGTCTCCTCATCCTGGCTGCTGACTTGTCCGTTTTTTGCGCTTAATAAGTCAATTATGATGGGGGCGTCCTGCCTTTTTATTAGATAGTAGGAATTCCGTCTTAGGAATTTGAAGGTAAACATTTAATCATCTTCTTAGAGATCGAACCTGTATGTGGGCTTATTTCATGTCAAATCAACCTATGATTTTCGATACTAGGGATCGAACCTAGGACCTTCAATAATAGAGATCTAACGTAGGACCTTCGTGCTAGAGATCGAATCCGGGACCTTTGATTCTAGAAATCGAACCTAGGACCTTCGATTCTAGAAATCAAACCTAGGACCTTCAATTTTAGAAATCAAACCTAGGACCTTTTATTCTAGAAATCGAACCTAGGACCTTTGATTCTAGAAATCGAACCAAGGACCTTCGATTCTAGAAAGCAAACCTAGGACCTTCAATTTTAGAAATCGAACCTAGGACCTTCAATTTTAGAAATCGAACCTGGGACCTTCAATTTTAGAAATCGAACCTAGGATATTTGGCATCTGGATCTAAAAATGAATCCAGCTGTCTATGGTACATATACATTATATATTGTATTGAGTCTATCAGTATTCAATGCTCATATTTCAAAACCATGCATGCGCTTATATCTTCTCAAGAACTAACCAATACTTTTATAAACCTGAAAGAATTTTCTTCCAAGATGTCCGACTCGGCCGATAATGATTTCACTCCGCCCGAGGGCTTCGCCGATATCAGCGGCGACGGCGGCGTCTATAAAAAAGTGCTGACCGAAGGCGTCGGCGAGGTGACGCCGTCAGTTGAGGACAGCGTGTTTGTGCACTACACCGGCACTCTGTTTGGCGGCGATCGGGACGGCGAGAAATTCGACTCGTCCAGGGATCGCAACGAGCCGTTCAGCTTCAAGCTGGGCGCCGGCCAGGTCATCAAAGGCTGGGACGAGGCCGTGAAAACAATGCGCCGAGGCGAGGTGTGCGACATTGTGCTGAGGTCTGACTACGCCTACGGCAAGTCGGGCAGCGGGGCGAAGATTCCGCCTAATGCGGCGTTGAAATTCAACATCGAACTGATTCGCTGGGAAGGCGAAGATGTTAGCGAGGCCAAGGATAAAGGCGTTATTAAGCACTGCCTGCGCAAGGGCGAAGGCTACCAGAAGCCTGGCATAGGTGCAATGGTCACCGTTAATTTGGTTGGCAAGCACGAAGGTCGCGAGTTCGATTCTCGGACGGGAGTCAGCTTCGAAGTTGGTTTAGCCGACGAGGCTGGACTGCCGCAGGGCGTTGATTTTGCTGTGAGAAGCATGACTAAAGGCGAGAAGGCGAGTTTCAGCGTGTCTGAGACCTATGCTCAGGCACAGAATGTGCCAGCCAACGCTGCCGTTGTCTACGAGTTGGAGCTCACTGATTTTGAAAAGATGAAGGAAAGCTGGGAGCTCAACGAAGAAGAAAAAGTTGCCCAGGCCGAACTGCTCAAAGCTAAGGGCACAGAGTATTTTAAAAAGTCGAAAATGCGGCCAGCTCTGACTTATTATAATCGCGTTGTCGACTTTCTCAAATGGGACAGCGGCTTCGAGGACAAGCCGGAAGAGTTGCGCCAGCAGCGGGTCGCTCTGCTTCTGGCGGCCAGGCTCAACTTGAGTCTGGTGCACTTCAAACTCGGCGATCATCGTCAGTGCATTGAGGAAGCCGACGAAGCCATTAAACTGAATGCTGACGCCGCCAAGGCTTACTTCCGGCGCGGCCAGGCTCGCATGGCAACTCACGACTATGATGAGGCCAGGGAGGACTTCGAGAAGGTCGCCCAGCTCGAGCCGGGAAATCAGGCGGCTGCCCAGCAGATCGCTTTGGCCAAGCAGCGCATTATTGAGGAGAAGAATAGACAGAAGAAGACTTTCTATGGCATGTTTGACAAGTTTGCTCAGCACGACAGTGCCGCCCAGGTGAGTTGCAGCTTGATTGATTGATTGCGGGTCTAGGGATAGACTGGCTCTCTTTCTCTAGGGATAGAATGGCTCTCTATTTCTCTAGGATTAGAATTATTTTTTATTTCTATAGGGATAGGATGTTTGTCTATTTCTATAGGAGTATAATTATACTCTATTTCTATACGAGTAGAATGACTCTCTAATTCTCTAGGGATAGAATTATTCTCCTTTTCTATAGGAAAATAGTTATTCTCTGTTTTATGTATATCTCGATATAACTAGATAGATCAGTTTGGATTGCGTGACTAATTTGATGGGTAATTTTAGCGGAGGCATTGGTAGCTAAGGCACTGCAGGTGAACTGAATGCTTTCATCCAAAATAAATTTAATAATATGAGAGCAAAGACTGAATGCCTGTCTTTCTCCCAATTATGGCAATTGTGATGAGTCGAAGGCCCCTCCCATTTCGTTAGCCATTTATAATCGGCCATCGTTGATCTGAATAATTATGGCGGTGCTTTATTAAAGCACTAATTTGCTTAGTTCTATATGGCCTCTAGTAAATTAAGTGAATAAACAATATAAATAACTGTTTTGCTCAAAATAACAATAATCATAACCATAATAATTATAATAAAATAATTGATTACACCTGCCCTAATGGGCAGATGTGCAACCGACAGCTCAGCCGCAGCTATTGCGCGGCACATCTGAAGGCTGCGTTACGGCTGTTCAGTCCAAAGACTGGGGGGTCGCCACACACCCTTAATTACCATTGGCCTCTTTATCCGTCAGTTAATAGTCTGGCAATGGTCTCTTTATCAGTTAGGTAATAGTCTGGGACTGGCCTCTTTATCAGTTAGGTAATAGTCGGTCTTTATCTAACGGGTGCACCCCTAATTATTTTCTCACCTCTGACTCGTGTAATTATTTGTATTATTCAGAAATCAGCATCAAAGCCAGCCGCCGCGGCTGTTGCGGACAACGGCGAAGGCGGCGACAAGCCGGCCCCCACTGAGGCGTGAAAGTCGGACAGGACTGATGACTCGGCTTGACTTATTTTATAAACAACTGGAATAATAATAATTAATGCCACACACTAAATGTCTTAATGCTAATAAGTTCGCGTTTATTTTAGCAACCATACCAATTTAACTTACTATCCAGGTACAAGCAAATGAGTAAAATATTTCAAAATACACTGTACTAAATACGCATTATTAAAACTACTAATATTTATGCTTACTCCAGTTATACGCATTTCTGTGTGCGACTGTCTGTCACAAGCTGCCCAGTGAAAGGATGACAGCAGCTAATGCGCCATCTGAACTTCTATTTACTACGGTTTTCTACATACTCCATTGCGGAGCTTTTTTTTCCCGCATTCAATCGTCTGTTATTCTGATCTATCTATGATAAATTGGCCAATTCCCATATATTAAAAATATATATCTATAAAATATGACCAGGCTCACAAACTTCTTCAGCAGTAAAAGACCATCTTTTTGAGCACAAAACATACAACGTATGCGTTCAATCTGAAATAAAAACAATTATTCTCAATCCAATTCCATCTTTGCTACGGTTTTCTCTTGCAATTATTGAAATTAATTTAGCTTCAGTTTTTGTTTAATTTATTAGACACTAAAATTGAGAATTTACTACTAGATTTTGTATTATATTAATTGCTTTCAAAGCTTCAATGGGACAAGACTGGCTTCACAGAACCCTAAATTTCATAATTCAAATCCTTGATTAAACAAAGTAGGTAGATACAGGTAGTTATTAGGTACTCTAAAACTCTGAATTTTTCACGATCTTTATTTTTTGTTAGATTAGTTAGCGGCAGGGTGGCTGTGTGCACCCTGGCGCACTTTAAGCGGCATTGTCACACAACCAGCAAAAGGCATTGCTGCCAATTCCGCCGACTCCCCTGATCAGGCACACAAACGCGCGGATACGTACGCAGTCATACGCACAGGCTCACACTCACACAGGAGTGTACAGCGGCCCTGACTTTATTTATCGTTAGGCATGTACACTTCACTGCGCTTTGGGGGTTGGCCCTCAAGGGCGTTAATTGCACGAGCAGAGCCAAGCCGAGATTCCAATTTAGCTCCAAATCAATGTGACTGCACTTGGAATCGAGTCTGGGCCGCTGGCACCTCAGAGCGCCGCGCTGGACCGCTTGGCTACGGCCCCCTCCGCCCCAACAGCTCGGCAAATAGCTCGTATGTGTCCTGCATACAGCATTTTGTAAACTCTCCCTCTCTCAACAGCTAATTGAATCGCTGTTGTACAGCCGTGTGGGTGGCAACAACATTCCGGTTTGGCCATATTGGGCTATGGAGGGAGATTTCTCCTTCATCTTCCCCCACCAGCCTGCCAATTCTGCGCCTGCTTAGCCGTCATTGGCTGCAGCCGGTTCGTCATCAACCCGTCGCGGGTTGGTTCCGGCCCAGCTTCTCTTACTTATTTTGGCTCGGGTTCCAAACAGCCCGTCTGCTCACTGCCATTCCTGTAGCTTGGAGTTGGAATCGTTCTTTCTAACCGAGCGGCTGCGCGACTTGAAGCAAGTGTTTTGAAAAGTCAACTAACAGAGGTAAACTAGTTGCCATGACGACTCGGACAAAGCCAGCTGTTGCTTTCGCATCTGCCGTCCTGTTCCTTCTGGTGGCGGCTGCTGGATTCTGTTCGGCCGAGGAGACTGGCAGCGATCGTCAGGTTGAAGCCAGCGCTGCCCAGCTCAAGGCTAAGCGGTTTTACCACGACTCCGACCGCTTCAAGCGATTCTACCACGACTCTGATCGGTTCAAACGTTTCTACATCAATTCCGATCGTTTTAAACGCTTCTATGGAGGCGACGCCGAGCGTTTTAAAAAGTTCTTTTCTGGCGGCGACCGCTTCAAGAAGTTCTTTTCCGGCGGAGATCGCTTCAAGAAGTTCTTTTCTGGCGGAGATCGTTTCAAGAAGTTCTTTTCTGGCGGAGATCGCTTCAAGAAGTTCTTCAACGGCGGGGACCGATTCAAGAAGTTCTACAGCGAAGAGTCCGACCGGTTCAAGCGATCTTAAGCTGAACAAGCGAGCGCGCCAGCAGTAATGCGCCGGATAAACATCGACCTAATTGACCTTTGTTTAAAAGATCTTAAAGAACTGTTTCGATTGCCGCGCGCGCGCTTTGAATATGATAATACCTGGACAATAAAACTAACGCACCGGGCCTGCACTCCTCAAACCGTACTGTTGTTTTACCAGCCCTTTTCAATCTTATACAGTAGACTACTGCAACTTGTGTCCGCAAGATTATTATTGCAAATGCCGACTGCGCGCCTAAGACCCAGCCCGCAGCAGTTTTAACGCACGCTACTACTATCAGCAGCAGAGCAATCGCAGCAGATTTAGAATCGCATTAAAATAATTGGTTAGCAGCAATCGCCAGCAACTTTGCAGCGGATTGCGTTCGCCAGTAAAAAACAAATACCATTGTTCTCAACAATGCTTGTTTCCGATAGCGTCTTTAATTTCTATTGTCTACTGCGATAAATGTACTTCGTGCGCCTATTGGCACGAAGTAGCCCATTGAAACATGACGCTGTCGACGCGTGTATCTGCATGCATGAAGCTTTTTTCCACTTTCTACTCAGCTTCTCAGTCTCTGGAGAGGGGCAATTAACAATTCGTGTCGTTTTATAGAGAAAAAAGCCTGGCATAGCCCCGTCAGTTAGTCAAACAACTAATATAAGGAAGAATGCAAAGTGATTCGCCATAGCTGTCTATTAGGTGTCTTGCACTTCTTACCTGTCTGAGGGGTTTGCTAAGCAAGTAGTTGTTGAGCAATGTCATTTGGTGCTCAGGATGCGTGGCCAGAGTTGGGCACAAGGCGTCCCTCCAAAGACAGGCCTAATGAATAAAAAGGTCCTAAATGGCTACGCCTCTGATGCCAACACAAGTGGCTGCACTCTTGCATACTCTTACCATTAACAACTAAAATCAAAGGATGCTATACACTCGCAAGCTGGGCAAAGTTTGCTAGATCCCGGTTTTCGCTACAAAATGCTTAATCCATTAGCGAATAGGAAGCTTTCAGTTTATAACACTTAATTCCCTTTCCAATGGGATCGCCTTCTGGACTTCTCTTTGTTAGTGAAATGCTACGAGTACCGGAGACCGGGAACTGTATAGGCATAATTTGAGTTGTATTTTTTCTAGAGCGGATTTCTTTGCACTGAATATGTCAAACCCCAGTTCAGTGCTATGCAAAAGAGGCAAACTGTATTTTGACCATTGCCGCTCTCCAGCAATTATTTTTGCGAACTTTATTTCGGCAAACTTGTTAGTGCACTTGATTGGAAATTCGAAAGTCCAGATTCTAGGTGAGGTGCGTTGTCCATGGCTTTTACATGTAAGGTGGTAGCCAAGGGGGGCCGCCCCCCCCCTCAATCGGCTGGAAAGCATCTTGGCGCCCCCCTTGCCAGCAGTCTTGGCGCCCCCAGCAGGCTTGGCGCTCCCAGCAGGCTTGGCGCCCCCAGCAGGCTTGGCGCCCCCCCTTTTCCAGCAGGCTTGGCGCCCCCCCCCTTTCCAGCAGGCTTGGCACCCCCAGCAGGCTTGGCGCCCCCCCTTTCCAGCAGGCTTGGCGCCCCCCCCTTTCCAGCAGGCTTGGCACCCCCAGCAGGCTTGGCGCCCCCCCCCTTTCCAGCAGGCTTGGCGCCCCCCCTTTCCAGCAGGCTTGGCACCCCCAGCAGGCTTGGCGCCCCCCCCTTTCCAGCAGGCTTGGCGCCCCCCCTTTCCAGCAGGCTGGGCGCCTTCCTTTTCAGCAGGCTTGGCGCGGCCCCCCTGAGACCCCCCCCCAATCAGAAATCCTGGCTTACGCACTCTGAGCTCCCTCTCACGCTACTGAATGCCGCGTGACAGGGTTGAGTTTAAAAAGTTAACTTTAAGTCCCGACGAGGTGAGACTAAACGCAAATGGTTAGTAAATTTTGAAGCGCAGCGTTCTTCGATGTAAGTCCATCCTGGGTATAGTCAGTAAGGGATCGAAGTGATTAGTTGAAAGTAGCCTTATCGTGAAACGCAGACACCTTGGCAGATTAATCAAAAATCGCTATTTCATCCGACCATTTTTCGTTCGATTCATAGAATTTTTACTTTGGGGGAGAATTTGCTTCGCCTTTGCATGCATATAGCTGGCTGGCTAGTCAATTTTACTTGAGAAGCTACTGCTGAGACAGACGCGAAATCCATGCAGAGCTGGCCTCGTTCTCCTCATCGCAAAACTAATCTCGCGCCCGCTTGCAATCTCCAACGCGCCAGGATAGAAAGTTATTTGCGGAAACCTGCTTTGGCATTATCCGCTGCCTGCCGGGGTCCCGCGTTGATTGCAAATCTGCTGGCAATCTGCAGGTCCGCCAATTCCCCGGATGGCCGGGCGGGTCGGCAAAGTTCCATGACTCTGGGATTTGCCGATGATGGAACCGAGCTATTTTATTAGACCCTCGTCCAACTTGCAGCTGAGATAATCTGTCTGCTAATGCGTCGGGTTGCCTGTCTGTCTACGATGGACTAGAGAAGAAGCTTTGATAGAGATCGAAAATAAGGGAAAGTTTTGCATGTGATTTGTTAAAAGTATGAGCTATGAAATAATTAGGATTAATTTTTTGTGCTTTTGAGCAAGGCGGTAGGACGTACACGGGTTATGCACATGCAGGCTACGTGTGCATACATACAAGGGCTACCTTACTCAAGTAAAAGGACGCGACACTATACGTTTCTTGGAAAATTTTAGGCGGCAGGAAGGAATTTTACCGAAAAATCCCAGAAATAGGAGGTGATCATTTTTTGAGCACAAAATTGTTATTGCTTTTGATAGAAGGGAGAACCAATGTTCATTTTTTGATATGTCTTACCTTTCTTATAACTCTATTTAATTGATATTCATAAAGCTTTTCGTTTAGTAAATTGGGATTTATTTAATAATCTTATATCCTACGTACATTTACTGTGCCGAAAAATCATTAAAAAATGGCACAGCTCGACTCATTGGTTTATGAATCTATTTCATTATGCTTAGCTTAATGACTGTGTAACAAAATGTGCAATACTCGTAGAATGATAAAATATAGATTCACAAATCAATGAGTCCAGTTGTGCCATTTTTATGGTTTTTAGGTACTACGTAGGATACACTATTGATATATAGCTACGAGGGGTGTTCCAGAAATAGTGTCACTTTTGCTTGCTTCCACAAGTATTAATGCGTGTTAAAAAATCATATGCCTTAAAAGCTAGCGGCTTATTTTAGCTTTCATGTCACGAAAGTCCGATTTTTATAAGTGCTTCCTGCTGTAAGCAGCATGCATTTGTTCGCATACCCTTAGCCATAGAAATACACACCGCATTGTGCTTCTATGCTCACTCAGAAGAAAGCCACAAGTAGAGCTGATCAAGCACAGAGTTGCAAGACAGCAGCTCGAGGCTGGCCGGCAGTATGTTTTGCCAACTTAACCAAAGGTGGTTGGCCTTTGATATCTACAGCCAGCCTCGAACTGTTCGATCCACCTGTAAACCGTTCGTCGACTGATGGAATCGGGACCGTGAATGCGGGTCAGGTTCTCGTGAATATCAGGGCATTTCTGACCAAGACTCCAAAGTGTAAACATTGCGTGTCTGCCCTTCCGTAAGAGTGAAAGTTAGGGTCCATGACTGGAACAAATCTTGCAGCTGCTGTCTTGCAACTCAGTGCTTGATCAGCTGTACTTGTGGCTTTCTTCTGAGTGAGCATAGAAGCACAATGCGGTGTGTATTTCTATGGCTAAGGGTATGCGAACAAATGCATGCTGCTTACAGCAGGAAGCACTTAAAAAAATCGGACTTTCGTGGCATGAAAGCTAAAATAAGCTGCTAACTTCTAAGGCATGATTTTTTAACACACATTAATACTTGTGGAAGCACGCAAAAGTGACACTACTTCTGGGACACCTCTCGTTTTAATATACTTTTTAATATCAATAGAGCTATAAGAAAGGCTATTAATATCAAAAGACAAACTATCAAGTCTCCCTTCTATTAAAAGCAATAAAAATTTTTGTGCTGAAAAATGAAGACCTATTTCCGTAATGCATTTTTTCGTGAAACTTAATTGCCTCCTTAAATTTTCCAAGAAACGTCATTTACCGTCTTTCTACTTGAGCATTCCTTGGGTGTACATGCAGCAGCCCTGACTTTCACCATCAAGCCAAGTACACTATCTGTGCCTGGGGGGGGGGGGGGCGTGGTTGTACCTTATCGCACGATCAGCCCTACTAAGCCAGCAGTTTTCGTTTACGACACCTGGCACCTGGACACCTGGAGCACCTCTACTGTAACCCAGTCAGCACTTTATGTGCCGAGTGGCAAAAAAGGGTTTACAAGTATCTGTTAAAGTAAAGTGACGAATTAGGATATTTGGCAGCGCGGGAGGCAGGCTTCTGCATGGAGGCGTTTAATTTATGCGCTGGATTCCTGAAGAGCCCCGCCCAGCTGCTCCAGCCTCACGTTCCCATCGCTCCGTCCAGTGACAGGTGATTTAATTGTAAGACCTGTCGAAACAAAATTATATATTTTCTATAACAACAGGGAAACAGAAAACAGCTGAAATAAATAAAAAATGCTCAAAACAGATGCCTTCTCAAGCCGCCTCTGTTGCCATTGGCAACAAATTAACGGATTTTTTCATCCACCTCGTCCTTCAGGGCATTCATCATTCATTCTCTAGCTATTCTTTCTCAATGCCGGCCTTGGCTTTGCAGAATTTTAACTCGATCCCCCCGCCATTAGCCCGCGGGCTCGGGCCGGGCCAAGGAAGTCTAGAACCAGAATCTGAAATGCCAATTCTTTTCTGAACAATTCCAGCTATTCCGGAGATTTAGGAAACAATATTTTTTTCATTACAAAATCAATGATTGCATTCAATATGAGGCAGTGAAAATTAGTAATTTAACATACACAAAATGTTACTCATGACACTCATTTGTGAGTATTTACAACTTTGGCTTGGGCTTATGAAATAATATGAAACAATATAAAAATGAAACTTTCACTGCACAACTATATAAAATACAACAGATTAGCATGTTGTGCATGGTAAATTCAAGGAATGGTAATCTTCCGTGTCCCAGACCAAATTTAATATTTGACTTTGTGATAAAAAATGTTGTTCCTTTCCCGGTGTGTTTTTACAGGAAATCGGCCTCCTAAAAATTACCAGTTTTTTAGCTTTACGTCCTGTTTATACTACACAGCTGCCTTTGATTGCAAGTAGAGAGCTAGCATTCCAGATTCTGTCTCTAAGAGTTCCTTGATCCCGCCGCGCTCAGGAAAGGAATTAAACCCAGTGGCAGGGAGAGAGAGAAGACTTCCCTGATGAATCCACCGCGCCTTGGAAATATTTATTTTATTCTCCAAATCCGCTTGCTACGGCTACTTTTATGGGGCTGTGCTGTCATGCTCGAATACCCCGGTAGCTGGGTTGCGAGCGCTATAAAATCTCTTAGATTGTGATATACGATGCCTGCAGTTCAGATCGGCTCTGCATGTTCTACATGAAACTTTATACTGTGGTTAGCGTTTGGGGAGGCAAAATTGATATCGTCAATTTGCATGAATCCCCTGACTTGCTTGCGGTCTCTAAAAGCGTTTTGAATTTGAGCTTAATTTGTATTTTCTCTCAAATTTCACATTTTTTGCTAATCCTCTACTGGCTTCCCCTTTCACATTTGATTCTTTTATATCTGACCGGTGAATGATGGCTTGGAGGTCTCTGCGTTCTGAATTTGAGTTCGATTGAGATACTCGCGCACCGGTTTTGTTCGACTCTCCTGCAACTGAAGACCACTGCAGTAGACTGACTGGCTAACTAACTCACAAACTCACTAACTAACTAACTAACTAACTCACTAACTCACTAACTAACTAACCAACTAACTAACTAACTAACTGACCGACTAACTAACTAACTAACTAGCTTACTAACTAACTAACTAACTAACTAACTAACTACTAACTAACTAACTAACTAACTAACTAACTAACTAACTAACTAACTCACTAACCAACTAACTAACTAACTAACTAACTAACTAACTAACTAACTAACTAACTAACTAACTAACTAACTAACTAACTAACTAACTAACTAACTAACTAACTGACTGACTGACTAACTAACTAACTAACTAACTAACTAACTAACTAACTAACTAACTAACTAACTAACTAACTAACTAACTGACAGACTAATTAACTAACTAACTAGCTTACTAACTAACTAACTAACTAACTAACTAACTAACTAACTAACTAACTAACTAGCTAACTAACTGACTGACAGACTAATTAACTAACTAACTAGCTTACTAACTAACTAACTAACTAACTAACTAACTAACTAACTAACTAACTAACTAACTAACTAACTAACTAACTAACTAACTAACTAACTAACTAACTAACTAGCTAACTAACTAACTAACTAACTAACTAACTAACTAGCTAACTAACTGACTGACTAACAAACAAACAAACAAACAAACAAACTAACTAACTAACTAACAAACAAACAAACAAACAAACAAACAAACAAACTAACTAACTAACTAACTAACTAACTAACTAACTAACTAACTAACTAACTAACTAACTAACTCACTAACTAACTAACTAACTAACTAACTCACTAACTGCCTAACTAACTAACTAACTTACTAACTAACCAACTAATTAGCTTGCTGACTTATTCACTCACTAATTAATTATCTAGCTAACCATCTCCTTCTCTTCTTTCTTCGATCCTTTTCGATTCTTCCGTCAACTAAAGCTTTACGTGTGTCACACAACACCTGATCATTAAGTATATCAAGCTTTGATGCCACTGTAACAGTATTTCGGTCATTATTACACAGCTGTTTTGGCTTGGGGCTCACGCCGATTCTTCAGGAGCCAACAGCTATAGTAGTAACCCCTGCAGTTGCTATTCATTTGCGAAATAATTTGTTGCAATCTCACTAATCGGACGGGCTGCTGGGCAAAGCAAAATCCATCTTACCAGTAGATGATTTCCTTGTCCGGAATACTACCGGAATAAAAAAGCCTACAAAACATTTGAAGTCGCCCTCTCGTCCAAAACGCCGCCTCCCCGTAAGCTCGGCCAGCCAAGCCTAAGTCTGCTTTTGTTTTCTTTTTCCTCCATCCCAAATCCCCAATGGGATTTGAGCTGCTTCTTCTGTGTGCTTGAGTCACTTTCAATTTTCCAGGCCATACCCGGCTTGCTGTTCTCATTCTTTGCTGTTTTCCCCTATAGCAACTGGTTCAATAATTCAGCAATCCGCTGTTCAACTTTCTGTGCGCGGCAGCTTCTTCTTACTTTGGAGCGAAACCGAATATTGATTTTGCGTTTGATTGATTTCTTAGAAACCTGCCAACTTTGAGCAGTCTGGTCTCAGTGTGTTTACTGTTAGCAAAGTCTGAAGTCGCATGATGAATTTCATTTTTAACCAAAAATAAAACACTCAAGCCAACGCGTCAGGGTTCTGATATGCTTTGCAAGTGCTATCGATGTGACTGCATGCTTGCGGGCCAAGCAAACTGGATCGTCAATGAAATCTTCCAGCTATTCTTAATAACAGAAGTTTTCTGTGCACCTTTACTTTCTCTCTTTCGTTCTCATTTTTTGTGAATTATTTTTCACAGGTTTAGATACCTGTTAGATTGCAGTGTCACCTGTTATAGAAAAGTGCCACCTGTTATACAGAAGTGTCACCTGTTATACAGAAGTGTCACCTGTTATACAGAAGTGTCACCTGTTAGACAGGAGTGTCAACTGTTATACAGAAGTGTCACCTGTTATACAGAAGTGTCACCTGTTAGACAGGAGTGTCAACTGTTATACAGAAGTGTCACATGTTATAAAGAAGTGTCACCTGTTAGACAGGAGTGTCAACTGTTATACAGAAGTGTCACATGTTATAAAGAAGTGTCACCTGCTAGACAGGAGTGTCAACTGTTATACAGAAGTGTCACATGTTATAAAGAAGTGTCACCTGCTAGACAGGAGTGTCTACTGTTATACAGAAGTGTCACATGTTATACAGAAGTGTCACCTGTTAGACAGGAGTGTCAACTGTTATACAGAAGTGTCACCTGTTATACAGAAGTGTCACCTGTTAGACAGGAGTGTCAACTGTTATACAGAAGTGTCACATGTTATAAAGAAGTGTCACCTGCTAGACAGGAGTGTCTACTGTTATACAGAAGTGTCACATGTTATAAAGAAGTGTCACCTGCTAGACAGGAGTGTCAACTGTTATACAGAAGTGTCACATGTTATAAAGAAGTGTCACCTGCTAGACAGGAGTGTCTACTGTTATACAGAAGTGTCACATGTTATAAAGAAGTGTCACCTGCTAGACAGGAGTGTCTACTGTTATACAGAAGTTTCACATGTTATAAAGAAGTGTCACCTGCTAGACAGGAGTGTCTACTGTTATACAGAAGTGTCACATGTTATAAAGAAGTGTCACCTGCTAGACAGGAGTGTCAACTGTTATACAGAAGTGTCACATGTTATAAAGAAGTGTCACCTGCTAGACAGGAGTGTCTACTGTTATACAGAAGTGTCACATGTTATAAAGAAGTGTCACCTGCTAGACAGGAGTATCAGTTTGTTGAAATATATTTTGTATTTAACAATTCTTTGTTTCGGGTCGCATTTCAGGTTCATCAAAGCGTGCCATTTTGTCAGGGAAAAAATTGTTGTTGAAGTTTTTTTTCAAACATGAAGCAGTCTCGCTTCAGTGACCCAACTGGCTGAACGCGCTTTTTCCCCAATTCTCCCTCTCTGGATTTCCAAAAAAACAACGCAATGCTTGCAGCGGAGTTTTCGACAGACTCGTGGAGATTTGAGCTGCAGCTTGGCTCATGGCATCTCATGCAGGTCCTGTCAACATTGATTTCCTCTCCGCATTATAGAACTGCTAGGATGAATCTATAAGTATGGGAATATAGTTTTGAGGTTGAATCACGCTCATATCTGATAGTTTATTTAGTTGATTGCTTTTTCAGCAGCTCCGGATGATCAAGTTGCACTGACTTGTTACTGTTGTATCATATCTAGGACATGCCAGGCAAGAACGCAAATGCCCTAATGCAACGTTAATGTAATGTCTTGTAATCTTTAGTTGTGATCCTAGATAAGAGTTGATGAATCTTTTAATATCAAAATTTCATAATTTATCTTATATACTACTGTTGGTAGAGCTGAAGTAAAAGCAATTATTGTTGTCAATTTTTTATTTTATAATTTAACTCACATTCGATTAATTTGCATCTGAAAATATTTCACTGCGTTTGGAAGACTAGCAGATCTTTGATTTAAGTGTTTGGGAGACTGTCAGGGAACTGTCAGGGGACTGTCTGGGGACTGTCAGGGGGACAGTGGGGTATCAGGAGAGACAGTGGGGTGTCAGGAGAGACAGTAGGGTGTCAGGAGAGACTTTAGGGTGTCAGGAGAGACAGTAGGGTGTCAGGAGAGACTTTAGGGTGTCAGGAGAGACTTTAGGGTGTCAGGAGAGACAGTAGGGTGTCAGGAGAGCCAGCAGGGTGTCAGGAGAGACAGTAGCGTGTCAGGAGAGCCAGTAGGGTGTCAGGAGAGCCAGTGGGGTGTCAGGAGAGCCAGTGGGCGTCAGGAGAGCCAGTGGGTGTCAGGAGAGCTAGTGGGGTGTCAGGAGAGCTAGTGGGGTGTCAGGAGAGCCAGTGGGTGTCAGGGGAGCTAGTGGGGTGTCAGGAGAGCTAGTGGGGTGTCAGGAGAGCCAGTGGGTGTCAGGGGAGCCAGTGTGGTGTCAGGGGAGATAGTGGAGTGTCAGGGGAGACAGTGCGGTGTCAGGGGAGATAGTGGGGTGTCAGGAGAGCCAGTGGGGTGTCAGGAGAGCCAGTGGGCGTCAGGAGAGCCAGTGGGTGTCAGGGGAGACAGGATGTCAGAAGAAACACTAGCGTGTCAGGAGAGACAGCAGGGTGTCAGGAGAGCTAGTGGGGTGTCAGGAGAGCTAGTGGGGTGTCAGGAGAGCCAGTGGGTGTCAGGGGAGCTAGTGGGGTGTCAGGAGAGCTAGTGGGGTGTCAGGAGAGCCAGTGGGTGTCAGGGGAGCCAGTGTGGTGTCAGGGGAGATAGTGGAGTGTCAGGGGAGACAGTGCGGTGTCAGGGGAGATAGTGGGGTGTCAGGAGAGCCAGTGGGTGTCAGGAGAGCCAGTGGGTGTCAGGAGAGCCAGTGCGGTGTCAGGGGAGATAGTGGGGTGTCAGGGGACACAGTGGAATGCAAAGGAAGGCAGTGAAATATTTGCAGAGGCCACGCAGGCTTGGAAACTCTTGAACAGTCAAGGCCAGATATAGAAAATATAAAGTAACGGCCGCTATGCACACAAAAGCACAATAATGAGCTCTCTTTACACCTTGAAAATTCACAGACCAGCGCCCGCGGTGGGTTTTCTGCCTCTCGCCTCGTCTGGCTCACTCGCCATCGCAATCGTGCGTGCATTGTCCGGCGCTTTCCTATGCACACAAAAACTTTCTTTATACGTCTCGGGCAGATGTGCAGTTGGATGAGACAGTGCTTGCTCTGAATGGGCTGCAGTGGCCCGTATACAGTATATAGCTGTGTGCGAGCAAAGCTCTGCGCACTTGTTGCGGCTGCCAAATTTCTTGCTCTCCAAAGTCTTCTTCTCAGAAGAGATCTATATTGCTAAGCTAGGGTAAGTGCTCTGATGTGTTGTCATCTAACTCTGGTCTGTTGTCTGTTTGGTTGATCGCCCTGTAGTTTGGTCTGGTGTCTGTTTGGTTGATTGTCCTCTACTCTGGTCTGTTGTCTGGTTGGTTGATCGTCCTTACTCTGGTCTGTCGTCTGTTTGGTTGATCGTCCTCTACTCTGGTCTGTTGTCTGGTTGGTTGATCGTCCTTACTCTGGTCTGTTGTCTGGTTGGTTGATTGCCCTCTACTCTGGTCTGTTGTCTGGTTGGTTGATCGTCCTTACTCTGGTCTGTCGTCTGTTTGGTTGATCGTCCTTACTCTGGTCTGTTGTCTGGTTGGTTGATCGTCCTCTACTCTGGTCTGTTGTCTGGTTGGTTGATCGTCCTCTACTCTGGTCTGTCGTCTGTTTGGTTGATCGCCCTGTACTCTGGTCTGGTGTCTGTTTGGTTGATCGTCCTCTACTCTGGTCTGTTGTCTGGTTGGTTGATCGTCCTTACTCTGGTCTGTCGTCTGTTTGGTTGATCGTCCTTACTCTGGTCTGTCGTCTGTTTGGTTGATCGTCCTCTACTCTGATATGTTGTCTGTTTGGTTGATCGTCCTTACTCTGGTTTGTCGTCTGTTTGGTTGATCGTCCTCTACTCTGGTCTGTTGTCTGGTTGGTTGATCGTCCTCTACTCTGGTCTGTCGTCTGTTTGGTTGATCGCCCTGTACTCTGGTCTGGTGTCTGTTTGGTTGATTGTCCTTACTCTGGTCTGTTGTCTGTTTGGTTGATCGTCCTTACTCTGGTCTGTTGTCTGGTTGGTTGATCGTCCTCTACTCTGGTCTGTTGTCTGGTTGGTTGCTTCGTTGTCGTCTCCCCTGATCTATTGTCTGGTTGGTTGATCGTCCTCTACTCTGGTCTGTTGTCTGGTTGGTTGCTTCGTTGTCGTCTCCCCTGATCTATTGTCTGGTTGGTTGATCGTCCTCTACTCTGGTCTGTTGTCTGGTTGGTTGATCCTCCTCTACTCTGGTCTGTTGTCTGGTTGGTTGCTTCGTTGTCGTCTCCCCTGATCTATTGTCTGGTTGGTTGATTGTCCTCTACTCTGGTCTGTTGTCTGGTTGGTTGCTTCGTTGTCGTCTCCCCTGATCTATTGTCTGGTTGCTATGTTGTCCTCTACGATCCGACCTGTTGTCTTGTTCTTTCGCAGACTGTCGCATTCTTACCCACTTCAATTCGCAGCCAGAATGCAGCAACCGACGCAGTCCTCAATCCGACGCTGTCAGCAAAAATCATTTCGTCTCTACCGAAGAAATCGCGCATTGATCCACTGCTTGATGTTTGTAATTCTGGTCACCCTAACCCTAGCAGCTGTGACTCAACCCGGTTGGAATGGCGACAAAGAGGTTGACAATCTTTCCAATGCCGTAGCCGACATGGCACCGGTGGACCAGGTTCGAGTCCCAGCAGGTGGGCCGAATAAATTTGTGAACGAGGCGCCATGGGCAGTTAAACGATCGCAAGACCAAGGGAAACTCATCATACCGAAGCTGATCCATCACTACTTTGGCGAGGTCGCGGGAATTCCAGCTAGACTGGTGTCTGAGATTCACAGCTGGGCTGTCAATCACCCGGATTATGAGATTCACTATTGGGATGCGGCCAGTGTGGAGACCAAACTGCTGAGCAAAGTTGAGTACGCCAAATATAAAAGGTTAGCTGGAGTATCATCTACTCACTGCATGCTGTAAAAAGATGCAGTGGGTTGTCAGGGGATGCAGTGGGTTGTCAGGGGAGGCAGTGGAGTGTCAGGGGATGCAGTGAAATGTCAGGGTAGACAGTGGAGTGTCAGGGTAGACAGTGGAGTGTCAGGGGATGCAGTGGAGTGTCAGGGTAGACAGTGGAGTGTCAGGGTAGACAGTGGAGTGTCAGGGTAGACAGTGGGGTGTCAGGGTAGACAGTGGAGTGTCAGGGTAGACAGTGGAGTGTCAGGGTAGACAGTGGAGTGTCAGGGTATGCAGTGGAGTGTCAGGGTATGCAGTGGAGTGTCAGGGGATGCAGTGGGGTGTCAGAGGATGCAGTGGAGTGTCAGGGGAGACAGTGGGATGTCAGAGATTGCAGTGGAGTGTCAGGGTAGACAGTGGAGTGTCAGGGGATGCAGTGGAGTGTCAGGGGATGCAGCGGGGGTGTCAGGAGATGCAGTGGGGTGTCAGGGGATGCAGTGGAGTGTCAGGGTATGCAGTGGAGTGTCAGGAGATGCAGTGCAGTGTCAGGGGATGCAGCGGGGGTGTCAGGAGATGCAGTGGGGTGTCAGGGGATGCAGTGGGGTGTCAGAGGATGCAGTGGAGTGTCAGGGGAGACAGTGGGATGTCAGAGATTGCAGTGGAGTGTCAGGGTAGACAGTGGAGTGTCAGGGGATGCAGTGGAGTGTCAGGGGATGCAGTGCAGTGTCAGGGGATGCAGCGGGGGTGTCAGGAGATGCAGTGGGGTGTCAGGGGATGCAGTGGAGTGTCAGGGTATGCAGTGGAGTGTCAGGAGATGCAGTGCAGTGTCAGGGGATGCAGCGGGGGTGTCAGGAGATGCAGTGGGGTGTCAGGGGATGCAGTGGAGTGTCAGGGTATTCAGTGGAGTGTCAGGAGATGCAGTGGGGTGTCAGGGGATGCAGTGGAGTGTCAGGGTATGCAGTGGAGTGTCAGGAGATGCAGTGCAGTGTCAGGGGATGCAGCGGGGGTGTCAGGAGATGCAGTGGGGTGTCAGGGGATGCAGTGGAGTGTCAGGGTATTCAGTGGAGTGTCAGGAGATGCAGTGGGGGTGTCAGGGGATGCAGCGGGGGTGTCAGGAGATGCAGTGGAGTGTCAGGGTATGCAGTGGAGTGTCAGGGTATGCAGTGGAGTGTCAGGAGATGCAGTGGGGGTGTCAGGGGATGCAGCGGGGGTGTCAGGAGATGCAGTGGGGTGTCAGGGGATGCAGTGGAGTGTCAGAGGATGCAGTGGAGTGTCAGGGGAGACAGTGGGATGTCAGAGATTGCAGTGGAGTGTCAGGGTAGACAGTGGAGTGTCAGGGGATGCAGTGGAGTGTCAGGGTATGCAGTGGAGTGTCAGGGGATGCAGTGGAGTGTCAGGGGATGCAGTGGAGTGTCAGGGTATGCAGTGGAGTGTCAGGGGATGCAGTGGAGTGTCAGGGGATGCAGTGGAGATCTCATGCCAATAATTTCAGATACTACTGGAACGGCACCGCCAGCTCCAGAGAGCGCAGCCTGATCGCCCGCCTGCTGATTCTGCATAGCCTCGGCGGCCTGTCACCCGACCTGAACATGCGCTCGCTTCAGAGCTCCACCAGCTACCTGACCGACTCCAACTGCGTCATCGCTCAGGACCGAGTAGAGAAAGCGGTATTTCAATTCGATTTCGAATCTCTGCCCAGCCTGTCTTTTCTAGCCTGCAAACCGAAGCACCATTTTGTGGAGTATTTCCTGCGCAAGATCACCGAGGTGTCGCTCCGGACTGGGGCTGTTGTCCTTGACGTGGACACGCCGGCCTTCCTGCTGCACTCGTTCAACAGTGCTGTCGCAGCCTACGACGACGAATGCTCGGCGAGGGCTGACTGCGACTTCCAGGACCGCGTGTCCCTGGCCGAGCCGGCCATCTTCATGCCGGTGATGGAGCCTCACCTGTTCGACAGCCTCGTGGACAACTGCAGGCACAGGGACCGGCTGCCGTTTCTAAAAAAGGAGGCCTGCTACAACTTGGACGCTAACGGGAACAAACCAGCTGGCATGTCGCTGGCAATGCCGGTCTACCTGCCCGTGTGGGCTCCGAACAAAGACCGGCCGCTGCTGTCTCTGGCCAGGATCGCGCCGGCCGCTGGATTGACGCGGAAAGTCAAGAAGCATTGGAGATTCCAGCAGAGTTGAACTTTGAGCTTCATGAGTAGTTTTTTGATTTTTGATAGTAAATTTCAACTACTACTACCTGTGCTCTGTACGCAAACAGGCACTCGTACACACGCTCACACAGAGTGTACATCGGCCCTTTGACTGTCTAATCGTCAGACATGTACACTCTGTGTGCCTTGTGGGTTGGCCCTCGTGGCTGTGAACCCCTTGGCCAATTTCGTGCACACACAAGCCCCAAATGAACGGATTCGAGAGTCAGACGCACTGAGCTGCTCTGCCCTATCAAATACTAACTGGTGTTAGTGTAAAAGCTTCAGGTGTTATAAATGAATACTTAGACCCTGACCTAAATAAGTTTGTCAAGTTAAACAAACTCAACATTGTATTCAAATTGTCGGGTTCCACCGATTGTACGAACGGGCTCTGTTGCAATGAGTTTTATTGAGAAAGATCCGCACTTATCCATTCTGTGTAAAAAATACCTTTTAATTCTCTCTGAAAATTGCTCCCGACTTGTAATTTTGAGCTATGCTTCTCAATAGGCAGTATGAATAAAAAGAGCATTTGCTCACGAGAAACTTCTCCGCCTTTTAAATTACCCACTGGTAATGAATCGACATCCAGTTAGTTAGTTATTTTCAAGTTAGTAAGTTAGTTAATTAGTTCCTAAGTTAGCTTGTTAGCTAGTTAGTTAGTTTGTTTGTTTGTTAGTAGGTTAGTCAGTTAGTCAGTTAGTTAGTTAGTTAGTTAGTTAGTTAGTTAGTTAGTTAGTTAGTTAGTTAGTTAGTTAGTTAGTTAGTTAGTTAGTTAGATAGTGAGTTAGTTAGTTAGTTAGTTAGTCGGTCAGTTAGTTAGTTAGTTAGTTAGTTAATTAGTTAGTTAGTTAGTTAGTTAGCTAGTTAGTTAGTCAGTTAGTTAGTTAATTAGTTAGTGACTTAGTTAGTTAGTTAGTTAGTTAGTTAGTTAGTTAGTTAGTTAGTTAGTTAGTTAGTTAGTTAGTTAGTCAGTCAGTCAGTCAGTTAGTTAGTTAGTTAGTTAGTTAGTCAGTCAGTCAGTCAGTTAGTTAGTTAGTTAGTCAGTTAGCTAGTTAGTTAGTTAGCTAGTTAGTTAGTCAGTTAGTTAGTTAGTTAGTTAGTTAGTTAGTCAGTTAGTTAGTTAGTTAATTAGTTAATTAGTTAGTTAGTTAGTTAGTTAGTTAGTTAGTTAGTTAGTTAGTTAGTTAGTTAGTTAGTTAGTTAGTTAGTTAGTTAGTTAGTTAGTTAGTTAGTTAGTTAGTTAGTTAGTTAGTTAGTTAGTTAGTTAGTTAGTTAGTTAGTTAGTCAGTCAGTCAGTCAGTTAGTTAGTTAGTTAGTCAGTTAGCTAGTTAGTTAGTTAGCTAGTTAGTTAGTCAGTTAGTTAGTTAGTTAGTTAGTTAGTTAGTCAGTTAGTTAGTTAGTTAATTAGTTAATTAGTTAGTTAGTTAGTTAGTTAGTTAGTTAGTTAGTTAGTTAGTTAGTTAATTAGTTAATTAGTTAGTTAGTTAGTTAGTTAGTCAGTCAGTTAGTTAGTTAGTTAATTAGTTAATTAGTTAGTTAGTTAGTTAGTTAGTTAGTTAGTTAGTTAGTTAGTTAGTTAATTGGTTAGTTAGTTAATTAGTTAGTTAGTTAGTTAGTTAGTCAGTTAGTTAATTAGTTAGTTAGTTAGTTAGTTAGTTAGTTAGTTAGTTAGTTAGTTAATTAGTTAATTAGTTAGTTAGTTAGTTAGTTAGTCAGTGGTTATAGCTGCCGAGGTGCACTGCCCCAAGGGCACCCATAGACTACGGCAGATTTTAACTTTCTGAGACATTAAGCTATGCTTCGCTCCTCGAGAGTGTGATTGATTCGCAAGGTTCAATATAGTTCTATCAAGTAAAGAAAGTCACGTGATGTCGCATTAATTAGCATAGCAAGCAATCAAATCAAATGGCTGCAGTCGCGAAGCCTGACTCGGGAGGAGAGACCAGCAACAGCGAATCCGAAGCGGACTTTCCCGGTCACGAAGCCCTCGTGAACCAGCATCTTCAGCTGCTTGTTGAGTCTTCAAAGGCTAGCGATGTGGAACACCAGCAGCCGGATCTGCTTGAGCAGCAGATGCTGCTGAAGCTGCTAGTCTCCGAGCAGGAGACCATGCGAAACCAGAGCTCGAGCGTGAGGGAGCATCGGAGACGCCGCTTCCCATTTCTGTACAGCCGTCGGAAAGTCAGCCGAGACCACGGAGTTCAACAAGCTGAATACGACGAAGATGAAGATTTTGGAGCTGTTGACGATGCTAAACTGCGCCTTGCTGAAGTTGATGAGGAATCTCAGAAAGAGCAAGTAAGTTTTGAGTCAAGTTTTCCTGTGCTCAAGTGTTCTTCACTGTTTCGTTGAGCTCATTATTGAACTTTGTGGCTGCATTCATTGGCTCTTGTCTAGAACATCAAGTGGATTTGCTGCCAGCTCTGCAAGTTAAGCTGAGATGCTAGCGGTTAGCACGCAGCTAAAGAGGCTGCTACAGTTTTCGTGCAAAAGCCACAAATCAGCTCGTAATGTGGCCGGAGATCGACCTTGGACTCGCAGCGCGAGGGTCAGGCGCGTCTGTCGTATCGCGTGAGCGGCTCGGTTCCAAATGATCATAATAATCCTAAAACGCACCTTTGCAGGACAGTTCAACCAGCCAATCAACATCCGAGCTGCAGCCGCCTCCGCCCAGCGGCCCAGCCAATCAGAGCAACGCCCAATTAGACGAGCCAATAGTTGGGTCTCGCTGGGAGCAGCGCCAGGGCTTGACCACAGTGTTCACCAACGAAACCATGGAGTCGCAGGGAGGTTGGGGCGGCGTCGGCGTCAGTGGCCGAAGTCGCGGCAGCGGAATTCGCGACATGAGCTCAATGTTCAGCGAAAGCGTTGGCAACAGCTCGAAACAGATGGAGCGCCATCAATCTTTGGTGGTGTCCAACCTGATGGTGTGGCACCGCTACTCGGAGATTCCCTTCGACATCACGTCGAGCGAGTTCACCGTAAAGACGCCGGTGCTGCCGCTGGTTCAGGGCGGCCATCTGGTGTTTCTGATGAGCAAGTGCAACCAGAGCACCCACCACTACTCTGTGAAGATTATCAAGAAGGCAAACAGCAGCTTTGGCGGCGCATCCCGGATGAAGCGCCGACATTCGATCACGAATCAAACGGCCATTATTAACAAGGACGAGTTTCTCGTGCTAAAGAAACTGGCGCATCCGTTTGTAGCCATGCTGCTCTACTTCTGCGAGAATCAATCGTTGTATTACTATTTCTTTCCTCAGTACGTTCTGGCCAACCTGGCCACCAATGTCAGCATGGTGAGAGTTGGGCCGCAGTTGTCACGAGGTTTCTTTTATCGCCTACAACAATTTCTGTTCTGTCACCCAAATGTGATTACATCATACTCCATCATAATAGGAGAAGTGATTACATTATACTCCATCATCACAATAGGAGAGGTGATTACATCATACTCCATCATCTCAATAGGAGAGGTGATAACATCATACTTCATCATCACAATAGGTGATTACATCATACTTCATCACAATAGGAGAGGTGATTACATCATACTTCATCACAATAGGAGAAGTGATTACATCATACTCCATCATCACAATAGGAGAGGTGATTACATCATACTTCATCACAATAGGAGAGGTGATTACATCATACTTCATCACAATAGGAGAGGTGATTACATCATACTTCATCACAATAGGAGGATATTACATCATACTTAATCACAATAGGAGAGGCGATAGAAGAGGCGATTACATCACGCTGCTGATCATATATCAACATACTTCTACTTAAGTCAACCATCAATCCCATTCGCACAGTACATGCGAATCGATGTGAAAGCCTGCGTTTACGTCACTTGCTGCATAATAAACGCGGTCGAATATCTTTATCGAAACTGCATCGTGCACCGCGACATCTCCTCCAAATGCGTTCTATTCAATGCCGACTTCAAGCCCGTGCTGTTCCATTTTGATTACGCAACCTTCTACGGCACCATGCAGAGCAGCGACGCCAGGCTGACCTTCCTGCCAGAGCTGGCCAGCCGGGCACCCGAGGTGATCAGCCCGGAAATATCCAGGGTATGCGAGCCGGAGCACTACGTCAACTGCGACATCTGGGGCGTTGGCGTGCTGCTGGGTGAGCTGCGTCTGCTGCTGCGGCTCGGTGTAGATAGGTAGTTAGACAGACAGACAGACAGACAGATAGACAGACAGTTAGATGGAGAGACAGACAGACAGACAGACAGAAAGACAGACAGACAGACAGACAGACAGGACAAACAGACAGATAGACATACAGAAGGATAGAGACAGAGATAGATAGACAGACATAGATAGATAGACAGACAGATAAAGAGACAGATAAAGACAGACAGACAGACAGACGGAAAGACAGACAGACAGACATAGATAGATAGATAGTTAGACAGAGTTACCCCACAATGCCCTACCACATCGCAAACCCATAAATACCCGTTTGCCACCCTGGAAGGCGAGCTTCTGCTCAACACCCTGGTGATGATGCGCGCCCTGAAGCGCAAGCTGGACCTGCACTGGGTGTTCTCAGTCCGAGAGGGCGGCCCGGACGACACGGGCATTGGCAGGTCGCACCCAACGGTGCCAAAAGACCTGATGGAGGTGCTGCGAATGTGCCTGAGAAAGTTTCCGCAAGACAGACCGACAATCTACACGCTCATGCAGCACCCGACCTTTCTCAAGTACGACGTGTCCAATGTTAACACAATTCACTGCAAGCCGTCGCCTCTCATTAGCGAATTCCATCGGCTTCTTTGAACTCGTCGTGTTTTCAAGCTAGCGACTAGTGGACAAAATATCACTGAGTAGACTTGATACTTACTTTAATCAGACTATGATCAGATTCTGAGAACTGAACCTGCGTTTTCATAAAGCCGATATAAATATAAAAGAATTTATAGCCGATTCTAGGTTGAGGGCGATTATTAACGGGGGTTGGGAAGCGATTCTCATGGGACGTTTGGGACGTGGGACGATTCTCACTGGAAGATTGGGGACGATTCTCATGGGAGGTTTAGGACGATTCTCATGGGAGGTTTGTTTGGGGATGAGTCTGAGAATCTCATGGGAGGTTTGGGACGATTCTCACGGGAGATTTGGGACGATTCTCATGGGAAGTTTGGGACGATTCTCATGGGAGGTTTGGGACGATTCTCACGAGAGGTTTGTTTGGGGATGAGTCTGAGAATCTCATGGGAGGTTTGGGACGATTCTCACGGGAGATTTGGGACGATTCTCATGGGAAGTTTGGGACGATTCTCATGGGAGGTTTGGGACGATTCTCACGAGAGGTTTGTTTGGGGCTGAGTCTGAGAATCTCATGGGAAGTTTGGGACGATTCTCATGGGAGGTTTGGGACGATTCTCATGGGAGGTTTGGGACGATTCTTACTGGCAGTTTAGCGGCGATTTTCGCGGTCAAATATGACATAATTTTAAAAAATGACTAAACAAGAACTCCATTAATAAAATTTTTTTTTCTTCAGTCAGCCAAAATTGCTTAATCGACTCAAATTTATTATTTATGATCATTACTACAGCTGCTAACGGCAGTAACGCATCAACACAGCAGAGCCGGTTAGGCCAAGCGCACATAAAAGTCACCACAGTCTCACTAGCAGCCGATTAACAAACTAAGCCGGTCCGTAGCTCAACGAGTTTACAGGCGTCGGCCTCTGCGGCCGCCCTTGCGCCGGGTGCAGTCGCTAGGGATCGGGGTCACGTCCTCGATTCGGCCAATTTTCATGCCCGAGCGGGCCAGAGCTCGCAGCGCAGACTGGGCGCCGGGGCCGGGGGTTCGAGTCCTGTTACCGCCCGTAGCCCGGATGCGAACGTGCAGGGCGTTGATGCCGAGGTTTTTGCAGCGTTCGGCCACGTCTTGGGCGGCCAGCATAGCGGCGTAGGGCGAGCTCTCGTCTCGGTCGGCCTTCACTTTCATGCCGCCGGTGACGCGAACGATGGTCTCGCTGCATGTGGCGTCGGTTTAGTAAATTGAGTGGAATCTCACCCATACATTGGAGACGAAAAGTAGAATCTCACCCATAGATTGGAGACGACAAGTAGAATCTCACCCATAGATTAGAGACGACAAGTATAATCTCACCCATAGATTAGACGACAAGTAGAATCTCACCCATAGATTAGAGACGACAAGTAGAATCTCATGCATAGATTAGAGGCAACAGTAGAATCTCACCCATAGATTAGAGATGACAGTAGAATCTGACCCATAGATTAGAGATGACAGTAGAATCTCACCCATAGATTAGACGACAAGTAGAATCTCACCCATATATTAGAGATGACAGTAGAATATCACCCATAGATTAGAGATGACAGTAGAATCTCACCCATAGATTAGAGATGACAGTAGAATCTCACCCATATATTAGAGATGACAGTAGAACATCACCCATAGATTAGAGATGACAGTAGAATCTCACCCATAGATTAGAGACGACAAGTAGAATCTCACCCATAGATTAGAGATGACAGTAGAATATCACCCATAGATTAGAGATGACAGTAGAATCTAACCCATAGATTAGAGACGACAAAAAGAATCTCACGCATAGATTAGAGACGACAAGTAGAATCTTACCCATAGATTAGAGACGACAGTAGAATATCACCTATAGATTAGAGACGACAGTAGAATATCACCCATAGATTAGAGATGACGGTAGAATCTCACCTATAGATTAGAGACGACAAATAGAATTTTACCCATAGATTAGAGATGATAATAGAATTTCACCCATAGATTAGAGATGACAGTAGAATCTCACCCATAGATTAAAGATGACAGTAGAATCTGACCCATAGATTAGAGACAACAGTAGAATATCACCCATAGATTAGAGATGATAGTAGAATCTCACCCATAGATTAGAGATGACAGTAGAATGTCACCCATAGATTAGAGATGATAGTAGAATCTCACCCATAGATTAGAGATGACAGTAGAATCTCACCCATAGATTAAAGATGACAGTAGAATATCACCCATAGATTAGAGACGACAGTAGAATCTCACCCATAGATTAGAGATGACAGTAGAATCTCACCCATAGATTGAAGACGACAAGTAGAATCTCACCCATAGATTAGAGATGACAGTAGAATATCACCCATAGATTAGAGATGACAGTAGAATATCACCCATATATTAGAGATGACAGTAGAATATCACCTATAGATTAGAGATGACAGTAGAATCTCACCCATAGATTAGAGATGACAGTAGAATATCACCCATATATTAGAGATGACAGTAGAATATCACCTATAGATTAGAGATGACAGTAGAATCTCACCCATAGATTAGAGACGACAAGTAGAATCTCACCCATAGATTAGAGGCAACAGTAGAATCTCACCCATAGATTAGAGGCAACAGTAGAATCTGACCCATAGATTAGAGACGACAGTAGAATGTCACCCATAGATTAGAGACAACAGTAGAATCTCACACGGTCACACCATAAAAGATACTCCAATGCAATAAAAATCAGGGCCACACAAAAAACAGGTAACCAATCACTACTCACGAGCCAGTCGGGTCGGTGACGTGCACAAAGGTGTCGTTAAACGAAGCAAAGATGTGAGCAACTCCGAACACAATCTCCCCTTCGGCCACCTGAGGCCCCAGCTGGACCTGCTCTTCCTTCTTGGGTGCTCCTTTGCGGGGCGCCATAGGTCACTTGAGCTGAAAGTGAGCATGCATTGATTGTGTTAAAGCTGACAATTGACAATTAAAACACGATGTGATAAAGAAACCAATTAAAATTTTAATACAAATTGAAATTGAAAAAAATAAAGAAACTAAGAAGACGCATTCATGAAAGATCTTTTAAAATAACTGCAACGCTGTGTATTTAAACAAATACAAAATTGATTAATTGCATGCATGCTCAACGTTTTATTTCTGCCTATAACATTGGGCATTGCTTAGCTGCGTTGCAAAAGTGCAAAGATTAGGAGACACAACAAAAGGATCTGAGGATTTAAAAATATGAGAACCCAGTCTAGGGATTCAGATGGAAACCCAATCTGAGGATTAAGAAATATGAGAACCCAATCTGAGGATTAAGAAATATGAGAACCCAATCTGAGGATTAAGAAACATGAGAACCCAATCTAAGGATTAAGAAATATGAGAACCCAATCTGAGGATTAAGAAACATGAGAACCCAATCTAAGGATTAAGAAATATGAGAACTCAATCTGAGGATTAAGAAACATGAGAACCCAATCTAAGGATTAAGAAATATGAGAACCCAATCTGGGGATTAAGAAATATGAGAACCCAATCTGAGGATTAAGAAATATGAGAACCGAATCTGAGGATTAAGAAATATGAGAACCCGATCTGAGGATTAAGAAATATGAGAAACCAATCTGAGGATTAAGAAATATGATAACCCGATCTCTACACACACACACAAGCCAGAAGCTAAAGCAACGCAGGTCCTATATATAGCTTATTATTGTTTTAAGACGAGACGGCCTACAAAAACTGTCAGACTTCGGCATGCTGAGCAGCCCTGTCCTTCTGCTGCTGCTGGGGTCTCCTAGGAGTGCCAGGCTTAGTAGGCAGAAACGCCCTATTCAACACAGCCGCCCGTTGTTCCAGCAATTCAACAGAGCTGAAATGCGTCAAGAAAGCGCGCGGCACGGCGAAGCCCTGCACTCGCATTAGCTGGCCAAAATCTGGCGCGTCGATTTGGTGCACAGCGGCAAAGGCGAACCTGCCAATTAGGCCGGTACGAGAGATCATTGGGCCGGAGCTCAAATCGACAAAATTGCCAACGCGATACACGGTTAGAATCTGATCGGGCTTGGACTGCAGTATGCTGCGAATTGCTGCCTGTTTTGCTTCGTTATGCTTGAACATCTCCATGACAACGGGGCCGGGCGCGTCCATCGGTTGGAAGGCGTGATCGGCCGCCATTAGCCGCTCGGCTGCTAGGCTGAGGCCACGCAATTCCGATCGGCTGGGACTCCATGTTAGCGGCTCGCCGCTGCCAGCCCGCGACACCTGTGGATTTGTTCTTTTATCTTGTCAAGGCTATTTAGGGATTCCCCCATTCTGCCCCGGTTATTGAGGGATTCCCCCGCCATTCTGCCAAGGTTATTGAGGGATTTCCCCGCCATTCTGCCCCGGTTATTGAGGGATTCCCCCGCCATTCTGCCAAAGTTATTGAGGGATTCCCCCGCCATTCTGCCCCGGTTATTGAGGGATTTCCCCTCATTCTGCCAAGGTTATTGAGGGATTCCCCCGCCATTCTGCCCAGGTGCGTTGAGGGATTCCCCCACCATTCTGCCCAGATCGTTGAGTGATTCTCCCGCTATTCTGCCCAGGTTGTTGAGGGATTTCACCGCCATTCTGCTCAGGTTACTGGTGGATTCGGAGCCATTCTGCCAAGGATATTGAGGATTCCCCGCCTTTCTGCCCCTGTTATTGAGATTCACCCGCCATTCTGCTCAGGTTACTGGTGGATTCGGAGCCATTCTGCCAAGGATATTGAGGATTCCCCGCCTTTCTGCCCCTGTTATTGAGATTCACCCGCCATTCTGCGAAGGTTATTGAGGGATTCCCCTGCCATTCTGTCAAGTTTATTGAGGGATTCCCCACCATTCTGCCAAGGTTATTGAGGGATTCCCCGCCATTCTGCCCAGGTCGTTGAGGGATTCCCCCACCAGTCTGCCCAGATCGTTGAGTGATTCTCCCGCTATTCTGCCCAGGTCGTTGAGGGATTTCCCCGTCATTCTGCTCAGGTCATTTAGGGAGTTCCCTAACATTCTGCCCAGGTTATTGAGGGATTCCCCCACCATTCTGCCCCGGTTATTGGGGGATTCCCAACCATTCTGCCCCGGTTATTAAGAGATTCTCCGCCGGCCACTCTGCGCCGGCAATATAGGGATTCCCCGCTGTTCTGCCCATATTAGTTCTGTCAGGGTCGTTTAGGGATTTTCCCACCGGTCTGCCAAGGTCAATTAGGGATTTCCCCGTCTCTGTTAAGGTCATCTGGAGATTTCTCTGACCTGTATTTGTCAATGTCAGAATAAAAAAAATCTCGGGTTCTCATACCTGACAGTCGTAGACGAAGCTTCCACTTTTGATGTAAGGAATAGGGAAACTGATCAGCTTGACATTGTAGGCCTCTTTGAAAGCGGTCTCGAATACCGAGCCAATCAGTAGAGAGCCCGATCGCCAAAGCGCTGTGTTGCACAACTTGATACCTTTGAAAACAATTTTAATAGCAACGTAAGACGATTTGCTTTTTTCGTTAAGCAAAGTGGCTTTTGGGGTACGAAGAAATTATTCACACAACATATCGGAAAATTATTTAAAGCATTGTGTTCAACCAATTTCTTAGTATCAGTAAAAACTGATTGATGTTATACAGAAGTGAGAAGAAAATGCATAACATTAACGTCCTTAATCTTTGTAGCCTAATGGGGGTTGGGAATTGTAGCCTAGTGGGGGATTGTAGCCTAGTGGGTAATTGTAGCCTAGTGGGTAATTGTAGCCTAGTGGGGAATTGTAGCCTAGTGGGAATAGTAGCCTAGTGGGGAATTGTAGCTTAGTGGGGAATAGTAGCCTAGTGGGGGATTGTAGCTTAGTGGGGAATTGTAGCCTAGTGGGGAATTGTAGCCTAGTGGGGAATTGTAGCCTAGTGGGGAATTGTAGCCTAGTGGGGAATAGTAGCCTAGTGGGGAATCGTAGCCTAGTGGGGAATTGTAGCCTAGTGGGGAATTGTAGCCTAGTGGGGAATTGTAGCCTAGTGGGGAATTGTAGCTTAGTGGGGAATAGTAGCCTAGTGGGGGACTTTAGCCTAGTGGGGAATAGTAGCCTAGTGGGGAATTGTAGCCTAGTGGGGGATTGTAGCTTAGTGGGGGATTCTAGCCTAGCGGTTAGTGTTGAAATCCCGACCGAAAGGTCGGGGGTTCGATTCCCGATCCCACTCGGAACAATTTGTGTCCTTGAGCAAGACGCTTAACTCTGCATTGTTTTAGTTCACCCAGCTGTAAAATGGGTGCCAGCATTAGCTGGGGTAATTGAGGGTGTGTGTGGCGACCCTCCAGTCCTTGGACTGAACAGCCGTACGCAGCCATCAGATGCAATAAGCAATAGCTGCGGCTGAGCTGTCAGTTTCCCGACCTTTCTACCTTTCTTCATTCTTCCCATATCTCTAAATACACCCCAAATAATATTTACCATCAGCTTCCTCTTTACTGCCGGGAGTTTTAAAGTTAAGAAACGCCAAGGAACAGCTGGTATTCAATGGCCGATGCATGTCCCAGGCTGTGCTGCCATTAACTATAGCCAGCACCGATTCCGAGCTCAATTCCTCTGACAGATGCTTAGCAGCGTCTAGTGGAGTTGAGACGCCTTTGTTTAAAAACAGACTATGCGACTGACCGTCTGGTCCAGTATAGACAACTTCGATTTTATCAATAGATCGTTTGGATCGTTTTAATTGACGCTCGAACTCTTCGTTAAATATGGCCAGCCGGTGGGCCTGTTGGGCATCCCCAGAGACTGCGGCTGCACTTGAATCTGTGCTGGACAATGCCGTAGAAGGAGCTTGCATTGAAGAGCTTGCATGATGATCAACGCTCATGGGACTTCTTTGCTGGTATAGAGCCAGCCGGCACAATGGCCGCAGAGAATGGCGAAATGTAGCCAGAGACATTTATATAACCAGATAATAACAATTACATAAATTCAGCATAAAAATATTTATTTTCAATTCAAAATTTAAGTTATTAAAAAACTGATTACATTTTGTAAAAAAAAATATTTGATTTACAAATTTATAGATAGTTCAAGACCAGGACTTCAATTTGTACCAGGATACTAAAGGAGCTTGGGATGAAAGCAGTGGTTTTACAATCACAATCACTATCTAATGTAGGATCAAATTCAATTTTTTGTGGATTGGCCAGGACCTAGATTAAATTCTCAATTTTTGTTAGAATTCTAGGATTTTGCAAGTGAAATTAAAATCCCATTCTACCTCTGTTATATTTTTAAAACTGTTTGCAAATACTGTAAAATAGTAAATATACATACATAACATTTAAGATTATTTGCAACTTAATTTTGAAACTTATCAAATTTTGACAACAAAGTAAACAATTATCAATTCTGCAACTTATCCTTGGCCTATTGTATTGCAAAAACTAGTTATATCATTCTGATTCTGAATTAAAAATATGTACATAGCTACAATCTAAATATATAACTTGTAAATTAATTAATATTCTTAATTTAGATAAACAGCATATTATGAAAAATGTGATACTTTTATGAATAAGTTTTTCTTATTATTTGTGACTTAATAAATTGTAAATTGCTTGGATGACTGCTCTATAATAGCAGTTTAGCTGAAAAGACTAGCAATCTTCGCCCCCTGTTGGGGGACATCTGGATAGAATATCTGTTCTCTACAAGTAACAAAAAGACAGCCAAATAAAGCCTTCACAAAGACAACAGACAAACTGCTCAAATAAAGTGCAATGCAAAAAGAAATCATCCCAAGACAGCAAGCATCCCCGAGATAGCAAGCATCCCCCAAATAGCAAGCACCCCAGATAGCAAGCATCCCTAAATAGTAAGCATCCACCAGACAATAAGTAGCTAGTGCAACAATTTCCTTAGCTCTATAGTGGCTCCTTTAAAATTGGCATGACGCTTACTTTTACGTTTGACATGGTGGCTCTTTAATGTTTGACATGGTGGCTCTTTAACGTTAGACATGGTGGCTCTTTAATGTTAGACATGGTGGCTCTTTAATGTTCGACATTGTGGCTCTATAATGTTCGACATTGTGCTTTTTTGTGTTTAGCATTTTTTGTTTTTAAGGTTTTTTAATAAAAAAATCTTTTTGCACTACTAAGATTCGAACCCATGTCGCTGCATTAGCAGTCCAGTCTGTTTGCATCTTCTATGCTATCTCTTGTCAATTGGAGAACATGAATTGTGGCCCTTATAATTAAATTCTTATAGCAAATTGGTTAGAGTAAAAAGTTATGACATAATCAATTTCTCAGTCAGCCAGTATCAGTGTCAATTTAAGTTAGCAATATTGTTACGCAATTTAAATCAAGTCGTGTGTGCATTTCTTTGGCACTGTTTTCAACTTGTTGTGATGCAATCTTTATCAGAATTGAAATTCTGTCAGTCAGGTTTTTATCTAGCATTCTTACAATGCATTTCAGGTCGAAAGAGCTGCTTGACCTTTGCAAAAAAGCATGTTTTTCGAATATTTAATCCCTTTAATATTGAGCAATGTCTTAGCCAAGATGCATGTACCATCCCAGGAAAATTTCTGATCGAATGGTGCAAGTTTGAAGAAAATTGGTTGAGCCATTTTTTCTGAAATCAATCGCATACCCATATACAGACAACTCATTTTTAGTATATAGGATGGAATAACAAAGAAAGTGCATTATGAAGGTTGTTTAAAAAAAGTGCAAAAATTCTATGTTCCATATAATTTAATCATAATAGAATAATGTTTTTTAATAATAATCAGTTAACTTTTAATTAACTTAACAAAATTATAAGTCAATAAGTTATAACTTTTTGTTTTAATGCTAAAACTTGCAGTTAATAGAAGTTAAGATACTTATTAACAGTGCCTAACACTGTTTTTATGACAACAGTTATAATAAAAGCTAATAACATTATATATTTAAGTAACAAAGAGCAAGAATGCATGGTTGGAAAATGAAATACTTTTATGGCAATATCACATAGAAGTATATTTTAATATATAGTAAAATTTGTTCTTTTTAAAAAAACTCAATTTTATTGTCTAAATAGAGTTTAGCATTCTTGACTTAAATATAGCAAGAAGGAAAAAGAAACAAATAACAATATTTCATTTAAGCAATTAGGGTTTTAATTTTAGTCAGAGTAGGCCTATAGTATAATTTAGAAAGTCAGGACCATTATGATTAAAAGCATATAACAACCCTATAGCATGGCTATTACATATTACAAAACCTAGTCTAGAAATTAAAAAAATAAATGATAGACAATTGATCTAGGAAAAAAGGTAGCAATGTAATACATAGTTTCTTTATTAAATTATTTCCATATACTAAAAATGGTCTTTTTATCTATTATTGTTTATCAATACTTCTCTGCATTTTGTTGACTCAAATGACCTTAAACTATATATACAATTTATATTATCAACTAGATACTTTTAAATATACTAAATCTCTATAATTCACTAAGTTTAGGTTTACATGAAAATAAAGTTCTTGCATAGCACCAATAATGGCCTTTTCAATTCTCATTTTAGCAAGTTCTTGTAGTTCTAATCAAGTGCCAATGCCAACTTTTACCTAGAAAGCTTAATAAGCTTATAACTGCTAAAGATCAACTTAGTTGCTCAGATAATGCAAATGAATAATGCCAATAATATTGGTGGCCATGTAATTATAAAAATACTATTTAATGTAATTACAAGTTTATTATAAGTCTATAAAAGAATATTTTTAGTAACTTAAGCATTCAAAATCTAGAAAGAGAAAATAAATTGTTATTTGTTGTCTAGTTATTAATATTATTAATAGGGCCTAGTATAAATAGCAAGATATTTTACTATTTATCTAGTTAATACTGGATAATAAGACTAAACAACTGCCAAAAAGAAAACCTTTATTGAATCAATAAATAATTTTAGTCTATAGAATTGTTTTCCTTTCTATGAAATTATGGATCTTTTGCATTTAAATTATTGACACATAATATCCTAACCTAAAATTTGAACTAGGCCTAAACAAGAAAGAATTTTACTTGGCTTAACTTCTAATATGTTTGTAAAAGCTCATTCACACTATTCCTAATTTAAAAATTGAAGCCGTATATTGATAGTTGCACTAAAAAATTAATAGACCCCTATGTACCAAGTGTTTCGTACCAATTATAAAAAAATTATGGAGCAAGCTAGTAGTTGTTGTTATTGCTACATAGCTACAAAATAATAGGAACTCATACCCCCTGACTTGATCATAGACCCACTACTATACCATACTTCTAGTTCTATACTTCTTTTTTAGTTTTTATTTTTTTACTGTTAACTGTTATAGACCTACTGACTACTGTTATTAAAGTGTTACAGAATCTTGAGATTACAGGTTTGTAAAAATTTTTCGTCATTGCTTTTATATTTTTTCAACAGTTGTTTTTTATCAGTTTTGGGGGTATGGTCAGCGGCACCGAGTAAATTAAATCTTAAATCTTTAAGTTACAGTTAAAGAATACAAAAGAATAATAACACTACAGGCAGTCTAGCAAATTCCCTTGCGCAATTTCAATTCATGGTAAACAGCATAAGTTTGAAAAACAAACGCAATTACTCTCTAGATTAAACAAAGTTTCTTTAGTATTACTATCTTACAAACAATACTGTAAAAAAATAGTAAAAAATTAATAATTTACTATTTGAATAGAAATTTGTTTAATAAATTGTTATTAGTCATTGCGAAGGTGCATTTAGCATGACTACTGACCCAAGGACAACTACTGTACGAAGTATATAGCTATACAGTGGTCCTTGCATTGACCAGTGAAGTATGAAAAAGGCTGGGCGGTCTTTGAACCAATTAAGTCGGTTCATACACACTTCGTCATCCTACTACAACGATCGTCATCTTAAACTTTTTTGTGATCTACTTTGAATAGGACACTCGCGTCATCTGCAAATATAGGCATGCTTTTAAGTTGGTCAGCTATACATACAAATCGTCACTCAACCAATAAAAACTATTCTACATGTACATATGTAGACTGTGGCGGCCAGACTGGTGCACGGTTGAGAGCGGGGCCCGCCTGTGCACAGGCCCCTGCACGCCTGCACTGCATTTTTGAGTCAGAGTGAGTCAGACTGAGTTTTGCCCAGCCAGCCAGTTCGGTCTGACTCACACCTCCCTATTCTCTGAAGTATAAAATCTATGCTTAAACAAATATACACAAGATCTTTCGCTCGCTTGCTGCTTTTCAAGCTTCCACTCGCAAGCCGCTTCAAGACTCAATTTACATGAAGATACTTACATGTATTGTGGAGCCTACTAACAACTCCAAATGAATATAAGACAATTAGTGTGTGAGCTGCCTAGGATTCAGCCGACGGATATTACTAATGTATGAAGTCTACATGTATACCATTATGCAATGTATAAAAGTACATATAATTGTCGGAAACGTCGGCCGAAGTAGCAGATGGCTAGCTGTGGGGCACCCTCCCTGATCACGAGCTGGGTCATCTCATGCAGCTTCCATCTGATGACGCGCGCAGTGCAATTCTCACGTGGAGAGACGGAACCCGACACACTGACTGAATGCATGGGAAAAACCTTCCCGATCTGTCTTTTCACCAACCATGCACAATCGGTCTTGCCAAGAAGCGGATGAGTGCGCGACGATCATCCTCAGTCAGGAAAAGACGCCATGCTGCGTCGAGGAGCTCGATATCTACATATGTAGCTATTTATGATGGCTCACGCCCCACCTCCAGAATTTTGCATCCGTTTCAATGTTCTAAAAGACGTGCATAATTTTATATCCATGTGTCGAAAATTACACATGCATGTTTTAACAATTTAATTTTTATCTATCAGTTTGCAACAAGCAATTAGGAACGGCGCTAGCATATCTTCCAGCTGACGCACCCCCGGAGGATGTCTCAAAAGAATTAGCTAAGTCCGATATAGTATAGGCGCCGTCCGGTGCTGAAATAGCAGCTTTTGTATCGCCGGTAAATCATATGGTTACGAAACATTATTGCAATTTATCATTGCCACGCATGTCCTGCAGCTCGCTAGCTATAGCGCGACGCGATATATGGCAGACTCGCTATACAGATATACATGTAGCTACATGTAGCTACACGGTCTTCTAGAACGAATTGTCCTAGCTTGCTATCACAGCTCTAGCTTAAGCTAGCTGCAGAACTGAATGCCAAAAGTACAAGAGAAGAGACTATATCTAAATTACATGTATGTATATCTCGTCACCCAATGTGACAGCAAAGCGCGGCCTCGCTGCAGGCTCTTTTGCCACGCCACTAAGAACTCCCCTAGCCAGTAGCAATGTCAGGTTAAGTGGATCCCAGGGTACGCAGGTTTAATGCCAGGGAAGGAGTTGGCAGACGTATACATGTACACCCTCGCCAAGAGGGACGGCTCTGGCTCCTCCTGATGGGTCCCGACCCGAATTAGGCTATCGTAGATGTAAATCCTACTACAAGGAAGGAAGAAACAAATTATCAAGGCATTTTATTAGAAGCTACATAGCTATTTGATACACAACTTGTTGACCCTTTACACTGCACATATGACTTTAAAAAATAAAATAACCAAATTTTGCGTTAGTATAGTTACTTTTTCAATTATATTTTTTGAACAAATGTAGTGCATGGAGTAGCTGAAAGAAAAATAAAGCCCAATTGTTTTTATAGCTATTAAACGCAGAACCAATTAATTCTAATAATGAATAATAATTCAATAATAAACTAGTATACCATGTATAGTTTAGACTGGTTAGTGTAGCTATCGATCTTGCCTGCATTAATACGCAAGCTGTCAATGAACTGTATACAAAAGAAAATATCGACCGATGTAGATTTGATAGACAGATGATACATATAGGTCAATTGGAGATGGCAATTCAGATACGAGTTCGTAACAAACTATTTATAAAAGATAAGTACGAGCGTACTCGCATGTACAAATTCAGACGACATCTTTTGATTGTAAGGTTCGATCCAATATAAAAAGCTCTAGCTATTGCCGAAAAAAGGATAAGCTAAAATACGCAAATCCGCTTCAATGGTGTCGATTCAGGGCTTTAGCCTAGATTCCACAATGGCAGGCACCCGTGGAGCCAGATGGCCGATCCCCGCAGACGCAATGGCGATGCCAGTCAGAGGCAGCAGGGCCGTCGTCCCACTGAATATGGCAGCAAACAGACCGACTACTGTGGAGACCAGTGAGCTCACGAGACATTTCCATCGCTGGAGGTACTCATCTTCAGGCATTCCCGTCGTAGCTTTACGGAATACCAGAATAGCAGCTTCCACGGCACTAAAGCCGATGATAAACAAGAGACCCAAACCTTCACTCCAGAATGTTTTGCCATCAGGAACAGCTGGGGTGATATCTGCAAAGAACTGAATAACTCGGTTGACTAACTTTGCGAACTTTCCGACGCCCTTGAAGAACGACACAGCGAAAGAGGGACAAGCGGATGTCGCCCTCAGCGCCCAGTCGCTGAGCTGAAGACTCGTGAATCGACCGTAGATCAGAAAGTTCACAAAGTGCTCGCAGTTATTAAAAAACAGTTTGTAGTTCCTTGCGTCTCGACAGTCCGTGAACTTGGCATCAATCTTCTCCCAGTCGAGCTCGGTGTTGTGCACCACCTTCTTCAGCTGACCCGGTCCAGTCACTCGAAGAAATCCGTTGAACTCGTTGAATCCCATCTCCACATTCTCAGCTGGAGCTTCGTAAGTCACGCCTACACCTGTGCACGACTCTGCATCCCATTCGACAAGAATGAAGTGCACCCTGGTCACTTTGCCTTGCACCTTACGATCCAGCACAATGTGATCGAACTGCTTCAGGCTGGAAGGCGCCACTGCATCCTCAAGAAATATGGACTCCCCAGGTCGTGAGCTAAGTGTGCCAAACTTGTCCAGCTTAGTTACTGCTTTCTTGATACCGTTCAGTTTTGTTCCAAAAAGCTTTTGAATGTCGCTGAGTCCCTCGTTTCGTCTTTTACACTTCAGCCAGTGGCAGAAGTCGTGGCTGGTGACTTTGCTGCCACACTTCGCTTCTTTCCCTGTCCAACCATGCATGTCATCGTCCGCGCTCAAGAAGGTGCAGTTAGTGAGCTGATCGATGACTTTGCTGTCGGGCATGATTGACTTAGAGAGACTTAAATCATCGTAGTTTACTCTCTGAACTGTCTCCTGCTGACCGATTACCAAATCTTCCTTCCTGACGGTCTTGAACTGGTGGTTGTTTTCGTACAAGCGAACCTTTACTATGTCGTCGGAATCTTCAAACTTACTGCACTCTCGCATGATCGCATCGTGTGTGTACAAGTTTGGACTCTTGAGAAACTTGATGTGACCTCTACCAAAGTTCACCAAGTCCTTTGCACGCTCGATGTCGATGCGGCATTGCTCTCGGTTGCTTCCGTGCTCGATGCTGCACCACTTGGCAAAGTCACGATCACTGTTCCACAGAAAGTCATGCTCTCGCTCACCAAGTCTTGACAACGCTCTTTCGACGACCTTGTCGGGCGAGTACTTTCTGCTTGTTTCGACATTGTAGTCGATGAGGTGTACATCCTGCTTGCTTTGCTCATCAATATCAATTTCCATACAATGAGTTTTTAATTGGAACAGTTGGGTTGAGACAGAAAGACTCAACTTGAATGACATCAGGTTGCAGACAAGTTTTGTACCGGTATCATTTTCCACAGCTGCACCTTCTTCGCTCATTCTAGGCTGCACTGAACCGGTTTCAATACTCGCGTGAACTGTCAAAGCGGTTGGCATCGGAGAGTCTGCCAGATCTTTATCACCTGCATTTGCTGTTCGATTTGGGTTCTCTACAAGTCGAGCAGTTTTTGTCTCTTCGGAGCTGTCACTTTCAGAAAAAGTTTCTATAACTACTGCATGCTTGAAGAAACCATACTCATTCCGAAGGCTTACCACACAGCCTTTCTTTATTTGCTTGACGTCTGTTACCGTTGTGGCTTTGTAGCTGGGCTTCTCACGACCTCCGCCGTACAGCTCACAATCCTGGTGAACTTCGTTGTGAACGCACAGTGAAATGCGCTTTTCTTGTTTTAGAATACGGCATTTTAGCTCCATCAGTTCGCCGCTGTCGGTGGAATCTGGCCCTGGGCAGTACTGCACGGTGCGGACTCGAGTGCCCGACTCAACTGCTCTCACATCAGTGACCACTCGGTACACGCCGTTCAAGTGAATGATGTCACCTGGCTTTGAGAGGCTAGGATTTTGTTTCCCAGTCAACACTCTAGGTTCACACTTTTTCTCTGGACCTTGCAGAGCAGCTCGTTTCCACTCATCGCCTTGGTGCTCAGTACTCAGCAGTAGCGAGCAAAACGATAAACTCGACTGCTCGGACACCGGATAAAGAACCCGGTCCAAAAATTGAGTTCGATCACTGAGGTTGATCTCCTTCTGATCCGGAACTGAAGTCACCCGACTGACGGGCTCTGTGAGCACGTGCTCACACTCGTGAACATATGGAATCCAGGCTGCTTTTCGGGTTACAATTTTAACCAGATACGAATCATCAAGGACCTGTTCCACATCTGTGATCTCTGCGTGAATCTTATCACCCTTACGAACTAAACATTCAATATCGACGTGATCACCGACGTTGACAGTGTGGGTGGGATGCTCATTTGATAGGTAGATTGGAACTCGACAGCTCGGACGGTGCGTTGTTGATTCGACTTTGCACCACAAGGCAAACATTGTCGCATTGTTGGAGATTCCGTTGTGCTCTTCTTCATTGAGTCTGCTTCGAGCTCTCTGCAGTACTGTCTGAGACGGGTAGCAGCTGGCGGGTGGAAACACATGAAGCCAACACTTTTCTGTGTTGAGTCTCAGGCTGAATTTCTCTCTGATGATCCTGTTTGGTGTGATCAAGTTCGGCCGACCGTAGTGAATGGCGTCAATTATGATTAAGTCGGCCGGGGTGTCCGGCAGAGTCCTGACGCCCTCAACCACAACGAAGTGTAACAGCTTGTAATAGCTGAGCTCGACCACGTCTCCTGGCTTCAGCTTGTGCATGTTCTCCAGAGTGAGTCGGACCTTTCCTTCATCCTTGTGCTGGTTGTACAGCTCCTGATCGCCTTCGGTTACTACGTGATATTCGTTGAGCAGCGTGTTCAGCTCATCTTCAGCTTCATCGACTCCGCTCTGCTGGAGTTGCTCTGGTTGTGATTGACGGGTCTGCCTCTGCAGGCTACTTGCCATTCTGAGTTCTAAAATGATAAAGTTATTAGCATATAGCTAAGGCATGTTATACACTATACTATAGTTTTGTAATTGAGTCATTGGTTTGGTTTCTTGTGCATATGAAAGAAAAATAAAAAATCTTAAGAAGTTTTATTGTTTACAATAAGAGCTTGTTAAAATGGCAGCGCCAAGCATAGTAGTTGCATATCATTTTAAAAGGAACTCTTTGGGACAAAGGGACTGCTTGGCTTTTTAGTAGGATAAAGTAGGATAAAGAGATAAGACTGTATTAAAGGTAGACCATTAAGATAAGAAGCAAAATGCACTGAATAGTCAACAGAATCTTCTCATGGCTTTTGCCTTTTTGAATAGAATATACCAAATATTATAGAATAGCTAAGATAAAGTACATAAAGCATATGTAGCTATGCTCTCTTTACACATGCAGGGGCTTAGCCAGGAATTTCCTACAGGGGGATGCACCAAGATAAATCTTCTATGGGGGGATACACCAAGGTAAAACTGTTATGACAGTCACATGGTAACATATATAGCAACAAAGGGCAACAAAAAAAGTTTTGGTCTAGCTCTTTAGGGGGATACATCCATTTCTCCTCCCTATGCCCCTGTACACATGCTGGTGCTCTTAGCATAGGCCTAGACCAAAATTAAATAGAAATCTAAATCAGGAACTATGCATTTTAATACATACACACAAATACAGCCTTAATATTTAGCTACTGTTTCAAAACTTATAGCATTTTTACACAAGCTAAAAAGTAGCTAATATAGCTTAATTTGGCAAATATTCTCTACAATAGCTAAACCTAAGTGCCTGGTTTTTGCTTCCATTGGCTAGCCAAGGTAGATATAGCTATATTGAAAATTTTGGTTATGGGAAAACCCAAACTAATAGTTTTAGTCAGTAAATGAGATACTCTAAAACTAGCCTAGCTAATGCTAAAATATTATATTGGGAAATATTAAATAGATATTTCCAAGTCAAATGGTAACAAGCAGTTATTTTTAGAGCAGAAATTTTATATTAATGGCTATAAAATAGTAAAATGACATCTTATATAGCTACTTACTACACTACAAAGACTCAATTTACATCATCTAGTATAATATATATAGCTAAAAGTTTAGGCATATCTAAAATATATGCTAGGCCTATGCCTGGTATCTAAAATATATCTAAAACTTTACCTGGTTTCACTTCTGTAATGTCTCCAATCGCCGAGGGCGAGGCTCGTTCACATAATAGAAATACCACCCATCCTATAAAATCATTCAGGCTAAAGAAGTACAAGCGATGCAGAAAGTAAAAATAAGACCTGTAAATTGAGCATAAAATGCATGCATGATGATTTTAAAACATGGGACCGTAATGATCTAAAAATTTTTTTTTAATTTAAAAAAATATTTAAACAAAATTTTCCTAGAACTTTTGTAGCTGCTGTCCTAAGAAGCTTTAGAAGCCTTAGAAGCTTTAGAAGCCTTAAAAGCTTTATAAGCCTTTGTGACGTTGTCAGTTTAAGTAGCCCCGTCAAGGGCCGTTTTAGCATACGGTACCAAACTATAATATTGTTAATTTAATGGTCTCGTACTTTCACGTCTGATTAAAATTGCCCAAATAATTTTAAACAACTTGCGTACATTTGTAAAGCCTCAGTACAGTACGCGATCGATAATTTCTGTTTTTCTCGCAGGCCAATAGAAAAGTCGCGCATAAATTATGTTAGTCTGAAATTAAGTTCTCCTCGCGCACCCACCCCAGCCCGCTCCTTATCAGTCCTGTCTGGCTGGGGCTCGGGGTTAGTCTGGTTTTGCGTCCCCGCCTGTAGACCTTTGCCACCCCGGCACTCCTTGTTTGCTAATTGCCTTCTCTCTCTCCGCCGGTTCTACCTCGCCTCTGCCAAGTCTCCCAAGCAAGGCAGTACGTCGCCTCGACGTCGCTATGAAGTCGCCATTGGTCGCCATCGTCGCGGGCAAATATTGGTTGCACTGTTTTAGTCGGGGTGACTTCATCTTGCGACGTAGGCTTTTATTCAAAAATTATTTGATATGCTATAGAAGATCTTATATCCTTACTTAAATCGGAATAACTTTTTATGAATTTTTAAACTAGTTGAGCTGAACTATCCTTTATTTCTACACGAAGGTTATTTGTTTGTTTGTTATACGATGGATAGTAAAATTTTCTTGATCGAAGTAGCAAAATACGAACTGTTTCTTTTGACAATAAATAAATTTACTGATTAATAGTGACAGACAGAAGCAAATAGCTAAATAATTAATTCTGTATTTGATCTCTGTACCTTACCTTGTGTGGTATAATATTGTATGACCTTATATTTATAAGATGATAGAGGTCTGTGGTCAACTGTCTTTAACGATTATTCAAATTTACCATTTTCTTTGTGCTGTCTACATCTTAATGAGCTAACCTAATTTAATTATGCCTACCTATCTATAAATATTGTGTTGTGTTTTTGGCCAAACCAAAAGGCTTGTCAAATCAAGTTCATAAAGTGGAGCCTGTTCCTTAGTAACCTATGATGCTATGTACACAAATGATATCATTCTGCTTACAATGACATTAGAAAGCTGGGTTTGGAAAAAGCAATAAAAATTTGACTTTAAATAGGGGAAAACAAGCAAGGGGATAATAGAGACTTTATTTTATAAGCTTAAGTTGGCCTATTATATTGTTAGGCCTTAATTTAATAATGTAGACTATTGACTAGACCTAGGCTATCTAGGCCTAATAAGATATGATTTAAAAAATTGTTTATATTTATAATAATGTACATATTAATGTTAATAGTTAGGCCCTAACTTTATTTAATCTAATCTTTGGCCAAAATTCATATTTTGAAAATTAGTCTAATGTACTATTAATTAGGAATTTAAGAGGTTAGTTTATAAATTTTTTTTCATTTTTTAGGCCTATACTTTTATAATGACTATGTATTGGGATTGCCATTAGCATGCCATTGATTAGGCCCTATTTTGTCTATTTCTTTTAAATTGCTTTATAATTTATGCTTTGAAAACTTTGCTTTGAAAACTTAACCAATTTCTATGTCTAACTTGGCTTTTAAGTAAGCCTATTTTTTTTGCCTTTTATCCCTTAATTTATTGATAGAAAGTAAAAAATTCGAATAAAATTATTAAATATCTAATCTTATTTTAATCTTAAATAATTATCTAATAAATTAATAATTAAATTAATGTAACTTACTAAAAAGGCCTAGGCCCTATAAATTTTTACATTAAATAATAGCTACCTATAGATTATTTAAAATTGATTTTTATAAGCTTTTATTCTACGTATTTCCTTGAAAAAATATTCATTTGTTGTTTCTTATATACAGATAATATATTTTTATCAAATTTTGCATTGCTGATGGCATTCTTTGCCCAAGAAGTTAAATAATGTTATGCTCCTATCATGTGCATCAGATAAGGCAATTGCAGCTAATTACAGCAGAATACCAAAGAGATTATGTCAACACAAAGCCTGAGGAACATTCATGAGCATTAAGCAGGTCCATCAGGACATCAGCAAGACAATAACTGGACAAGTGCAGGAACTTCCATTTCTTTATTTCCTGATGCATCTGAGTCATGATGTGGAGGACCATGGTGAAGTTGGCTGCTTTCAGTGTCCTACCATTTCCTTTTAAGAATAGTGAGTATGCTTAATGCTTAAAGTCAGATATTTCAAGTTAGAAAAATGAAACTTAATATATTTTTGCATTCGTTTTCTTTAAAGATGTCAGCAAAATTCAGAAACTGTTAAAAGATGCTTTTTTTGTCGCTTTGTGGCATCAATTTCTCAACAGCAGGATTTTGCTGGCAGTTTACCATCTAAGCCCGAAGGTTAGTTCTTCTGTCACTATGCATATTTTTGTTAACTAATATTTCTTTCCTGTTGTAAAATGATAATGTTCAGCATTGTAGTCCAATTGTCACTAATGTACTGATAAATTTCATTGCAGCATAATTGCTTTGTCCACAAGCTGTGCATGCAGTGCAGTTCTGTCGCCGGCTCCAGGACCCAGTTCTCTGCAGTCTGAATCGAGGGGGACTTGATGAGAAGGAAATGGTTCGATTTAAGTAATAATTATGCTGCCAACATGTTGTAAGGTTTAACAGTAAAATCTGGAGCAATTTCGTTTGACACTGTTTTTTATTGTCCCTTTGACCCTTCTCAGTGAGTAAAATATCTGCACTTCAAAATGCATTTGTAAATTCAAAATCATTTGTCTTTGAGTGTAACTGTGTAAAAATTACTTTTCTGATAATAATAACTAAATTAACCAACAAAAAACCTTTTTAATTGAATTATATTGAATAATTTATAAATTCAATCAAGATATTTAACCAGAGCAAGGTAGCTTATTAATCTTCGTTTAATTTCATCTATAATCTTGGTAAAAATTAATTGAATTATGATTTCGAGATTTGCACTATATTGAAGGTGCTAAGCAATCTGTAATAGATGGTCGCCGTTTGGTCGCCAGTACGTGAAATTCTGACGTCGCCTGGGGTCGTAATGGCGACGTCGCCGCGCGCGACAAAATGGCTGGTTTGGCGACGTTATTTTGCGACGTGTTAGCGACGTCGAGGCAACGGCATTGCTTTGACTGGGCTCAGTCACGCCACCTCTACTGTCTGTACGAGCTCTCGCTACGAGCACCGCCACCGTACGTTCACCACCATCACATCGTCACCATTGCCTCAGGCTCATATCGACTCACTCTATCGTCTATCATCTAACTTATTGTTGCGTAGCCGCCCAGTGCATTTCTTACGAATCCAGCAAGTACTTAATTGACCTATCTCTGTTGACCGCCCAGACAGAATTAATAATAGCAAGCCTTAACTGTCCTCTCATACGTTACAATAAATAAAGTCTGCGGCCATCGCCCGCATCAGTCGTTATTATCATCAAGTGCTACCGCTATAAATTTGCATCTGCCGTATTTGTCTTCGTTGATTACTTTCGAGGCCACCGCATTAATCGTCACACCTTAAAAGCTTTAGAAGCTGCTGTCCTGAAGGAACATTATTCTTCCAAGAGTTCAATAATGCTATCCGCCAGATTCCGAGCTTTCAACAACACGTTTGCGTACAGGAACCCGGCAGTCTCACTCGATTACATGTGATGCAGGTATGTATTTACTGGAATAAAAGCTGCCTCGGTGCATTGCAAACTCTGGACGGATTAGCTAGACGGATCCAAATGGATTAGCACTCGATCTGGACGAGAGGCTAGCCTGCGCGACCAGCTAGCTTGTATTCGGTCTCCGCAGCGACGTGCACTGTACAAAAGCTGCTAGAGATTGAACAGCCCGACTTCAAGACGCTTGTTGTGTCGACGCATTGGAAGCAGCGGAGAAGATCGTCGTCGGAGATGGCTCACCAGGCTGAAGCGCAGTTGCCTTCACAAGAATCAGCCTAGAATGCGCCAAAGAGGTCGACAAGCAGGTCGTCCCCGTCAATCATTTGGAGCTCAAAATTCGGCAGCAGTGCAAGCTTCTTGAGGCCAAGTGCCACAACTACGGAAAAGTTGGGCACTGCATGCACATCCGTAAGGTGTAGTAGTTCTAACTGCACAAATTGAATCCAGAGCCGCTGAGCTCTTCAGCATTAGACAGAGCGGGTCGAGCAATGGTCTGGCGATCGATCGAGCTGCTGCTCCAAGGCAAGTCATGTCGCTTCGAGGTGGATACACTGGCTCCGCCCTCACCATCATCTCGAAGTGCTTCCAGGAGGATGCTCTGCCAGGTCTCAGTCTGTCGTCCACATTCACGGTGTTGCAGACCTACACAGGCGAGACCTTCCGACTGTAGTGAGTGAAACGAGGCTAGACTGCTTGTTGTAGTCGATAGTTGCCGAAAGCTTGCAGGCGAGAAAAATAGCGATCAGTATGTTTATTGAATTATTGAGCTGAGTCAGAATGGTGGCTAAAGTCGCACCCTGCACATTTGATATTGTACGCATAAGGGTTGAGCTAGCAGAGTCACGTGGCGCAGCCGCTAACAACCCCCCCCCCAACACACACGATAGTAGGCGCTGCCTTCTCCCCCAAAGGAATTAAAAAAACTTCGAACTAAAGAAAATTAACTGTTTACGAAGTACACCGCTTCAGCTTGATCGTTATGTCGGATCAATTACTTAACTCGTATAGCACTTCAGCGTGTCGCGGGCTGCTCTTGGATGCCGTCTCTGAGCCACAGACTCTGCTTCTTGACTAGCGGTCTGGCTGGCAGACTGACCGGCTGGCTGGCCGGCTGACTGGCCGGCGGACTGGTCCGACGGTTCCATCAGAGGCCGCAGCTGGGTCACGTGCCGCATACAAGACTGCTGGCCTCGCCGTAGGATGCAGGTGTCGCCTCGAATCTCCTGCACCGTCCATGGCTGAGTTTCGAATGGCAGCTGCGTTTTCTTGCGTGCCTGCTGCTTGCGAAGAACACTCATGCCGGGAACGATGCGGTGCTCCTTTGAGGCCGTGCGCCTGTCGAACGCACTCTTCATCTGCTGCGTGTACCGCCTGTTCCAGTCCTTCACGGCTTCCTGGCTGACATCAGATGACTTCGGCTGTCTGCTGGCTCGGATTCCGTCGTTGATCGGCCTGCCCATGAGGAGCTCGGCCGGAGTCTGCCCAGTTGCTCGGTGAGGCGTTGTACGGAACGCCAGAAGCCAGTCGTCCAGGGCCTCTCTCCAGTTCCGACCTTCAGCGACAGCAGTCTTCACCACCTTCCCGATGCATGCTGTTGACACGCTCGGTGGCTCCGTTGGAGTCCGGATGCAGTGGACAGATGAGCCGATGATGAACTCCGTATCCGCTGAGGAAGCTGCGAAAGTTGGCAGAGTTAAAGGGCGGTCCCGTTGTCCGTGATGACCTCAGCAGAGATGCCGTGCCGACCGAACAGCCGTCTCAGATGCGGTGTCACGTTGCCGGCCGTCGTTGACTGCATGATGTCGACTTCCGGGTACTTGGAGTACAGGTCCGTGGTGACCAGCAGCATCTGACCTTGCACCGGGCCGTAGAAGTCCATGCCGAGCAGTTGCCAAGGTCCGTCCGGCAACTACGTCGGCTTCAAAGGCGTCTGGTGCACGTGCGTGGCCGCTGCTTGGCAACCGACACAGCACTTGACGAATACTTCGCAGTCGCTGCGCATCTTTGGCCACCAGACTTTGGTCTGCAGTCGCTTCAGGGTTCTGTCCGCACCGAGATGTCCCGTATGGGCCAGCTGCAGAATCGGTCTCTGCAGCGACTCGGGGACAACGATGAGATCTCCGCGGAGCAGAATTCCGTCGCTCTCGGAAAGTTCGCTGCTGCTGGACTTTAGTGCGCGTTGCACCGGGTCGAGCATGTTCCAGCTGCCGGTTCTGATCGCGCTGAGCGCAGCCTGGATCTCCGTGTCAGTCCTTGAAGAGTCTCGGATCTGCTGAAGGCTGGATTCCTTTTGGCACGGCACCTGCTGACACGGCACTGACGAATGCTGCATCGATGAACTCGCCGATGTTTGGCCTGGGCTCCGGTAACGGCTGGCGGCTCAGCAGATCAGCCTGATTGGCAGGTCCCGGCCGGTACAACAAAGTGAAGCGGAGGTGCTGGATGCGGAGGGCCATCCGCTCGATGCGCGGCGGAGGGCGGGACCCCGGTTTGAAGAGCGGCACAAGAGGTCGATGGTCCGTCATGACGGTGAAGTTCGGATCGCCTGCCAGATAATGCTCGAACTTCAGGCAGGCGATGGAGACTGAGGAGACTGAGGATGGAGATTGGCGGCATCATCACGCCCCTTAAACATTCCGACTGGGCTGCGCCGATAGAATGGTTCGGTGAGGATCTGCGGCGACTACAAGCTCACCTATAACACATAATCCAGGGCAGAGCTGTACCCACTGCCGCGCATTGAGGACTTATTTGCAAGCGTAGTGGCGGCTGCAAATGGTTTAAGCTGAACATATCAGACGCCTTCCTGCAGCTGCCGTGGTCTGAGGACAACAAGCCCTTCTTGAACGCACCAACCAGTGCGGCTCCAACGCACGCTAGCTCCCCACTCGGTGATCTGGAGCGCTGCGTGTCTTCGCATCCTGGTGACGGGCAAAACGCTGCAGCATCATAGCGATAATCTTATCCTTATCCTTCAACGCCTACAGGAGGCGGGCATACGGCTGAACAAGGACAAGTGCAAGTTGTTCCGCTATTCGGTCGAATATCTGGGCCACCGGATCGACAGCAACGGACTGCGGCCGCTGGCGAAGGTGACGACGGTGCAGGACGCCTCGCTACCCTTGGACTGCAGTCAGCTCCGAGCTTACCAGGGCATATTTTGACACACTACGGCAAGTTCCTGCCTCATCTGTCCACGGTGGTCGCTCCCATGAATCAGCTGCTGACTAAGAACGCGCGCTGGACACGGGGGAGCCTCAGCAACAAGCCTTCGAGAAGTCCAATCATCTTTTGCTCGAGTCCCTGGAGCTGAAGCATAATGCATTACGATGTTAAGCTGCCGCTGCGGCTCGAGTGCGAAGCCAGCCCCTATATCGTCTCGGCGTGATGCTGACGCACCGAGTGGACGGCAAAGATCGAACAACTGCCTTCGCCAGTCGTAGCCTGACGACAGCTCAAAAGGCTACTCGCAGTTGGACAAGGAGGCGCTATAGCGATCATGTTCGGCCTCCAGCGCCTCAACCAGTTTCTCCAAGGTCGCAAGTTCGTAATCGCGACCGACAACAAGGCTTCTTCGGCGAAAACAAGGCGATTTCAGAGCACGCGGCTGCTCGCATGCTGTTTAGGAGAAGGCTTTATTTACACGTACTTGTACTTTCATTCACCTACGCGTACTCTTCATATCATAATTTTTTGTATACGTACATTTCAGCCCAGCCCCCATTTACGAGTATAATGTTCAGCAGCACCCACCCCATTTATTTATAGGAATTGATTTTTGGTCAAATTATTGCAATATAGTTGTCAGGCTCTCCAGGGAGAGTTTTCACTTCTGGTTTTTTTGTTCGTTTGGCTAGTAGCCGAAAAAATGTCGCTTATGTACTGCGAAGACTCAATTTATTGCATGAACCATCAAAACACATGCAGCGCTGCATGGGCGATCCGCTTGGCCGGTTTCGGCTACTCGCTGGAGTTCCGGCCCACCAGCAAGCACGCCAACTGCGAATCGCTGTTCTGGCTGCTGAGGAGGAGCCGGCCTTCAACGCCTTGCTGCTGGGTGTGGAAACCGGGTCCGCCTTAACGCCCCAGGCGGTTGAGCGCAGCACTCGCTCGGACGCCATTCTCGGTCAGGTGCTTCGCTGTCTGCAAACCGGCTGCGCTGCGCTGATTGAGTTCACTAGGCGCAACGAATTCGGCACATTTTCTCAGCGACGTTCTATCTGGCAACGAACGGCAATTCGGGAGGTTTGTCCAAATTCTCATGCAATCTGCTCAAGAGTGGGCACTCAATGGCGACACTGCAGCAGTTTCAAGTCGGCGACCTAGTTGTACTTCGCGACTTCAGCTCCAACGCAAAAGGCTGGCGGCGGCACCTGCTGGGCGGAGGGCAGCGTTGTGTCCGATGGATCCCGCAATTGCGATGTTGAGGTCCATCTCCATCGGCGGCACACGGACCAGCTGTTAACGAGCTCACTAACCCGGTGCCGCCAGCAAAGATGTCTCCGAAGAGCCACCTCCGGCCGGCCAGTCCACCAAAGGCGTTACATGCAGCGTCGGACGCAGCCAACTGACACGCTTGCAACTTCGATCTTGAATTTGAACTGACTGCGACGCGAACGAACTTTGCTGGCGGATGACTTGAACTCATGATCACTCAGGGGGGTGATTTCAGATATCTTAGCTTAGTCATTACTTGATCTATTACTTATGGCATTGGCCACCACTAAGTAGCTCTTTTTAGTTCAAGTTCACCCTTACCACCCCAGCGTCGGGGTTTGAGTTATCCAATTTAGCTCTCTCTCTCTGTGTGAGTCAGTGCGGCACCCACCCCTATAATCTCTATCTACGCTGAGAGTCAGAGAGACAGACAGACAGACAGACAGACAGACAGACAGACAGACAGACAGACAGACAGACAGACAGACAGACAGACAGACAGACAGACAGACAGACAGACAGACAGACAGACAGACAGACAGACAGACAGACAGACAGACAGACAGACAGAAATTCTATTATTAATAGACTATTTTGCTCCTTTTCGTTTATTTTTTTCTTAACTTGCCATTTATTAAATTGTCAAAAGCAAGTACATGTAGGGCAAAAGAGATAAAACAACAAGCTGTTCAAATGGTGGCAAAGTCTTCTTCTTATAAATGTACTGTACATCTGCAAAATCAAAGATTTTAAGGATTTAGGTCGTGAAGTCATGTTTGTGGAATTATTATTTCGACGCTTTCCTTGTCGCAGTGGACTCATCAACCATCAAATGCAGCTCTAGACGACGCCGAAGCATTTGACGAAGATGAGTTCATTCGATGCAGACGTCTCTGGGCACTTTCCACCGTCAGCCCGACCAAGCGAACAGCTGTCAGATGCAATTGAGCGGCATCGGCGGCCGCGGACAGACTCTCCGACACTACTTGATCAGCCAGGGTTGTCAGCATCTTCTCCGCAGCTTCATCAACCCGAATTTCTTCCGGGTCAACAGCGACAGAAAAGGGGGTCTCTGGCGACGGAGGCGGCGGTGGCTGGATGACTCGATGGATCTGGGCTGCGCTTGGTCGAATTGGTGGCAGACGTTGCCTTCTGTGCTGGTGAAGCACCCTTTCCTGCTGCTGCTGCTGCTGCTTGAATGTTTCCTCGTCCATTGGAAAGCGTCGCAGTCGAGGCGCCCGCTGCGAAGCGCTGTACATTTGTCGCAACGCCTGGTTGCCTTGACTCCAAGCGTCGTAGATACTGCAACAGGCTGGAGTTGAAGACAAAAGGGACAATAAATTTGACTATTGAGTTACATTGTAAGCAACTAACTTTATTGAGCACGTACTCGAACTGTGACGCTGCCGCAAGTCTGTTATAAGTGACTCGTCGACTTCAAGCTGAAATGAAATTATAGGCAACAGTGGGTGATACTTCTGAAAAAGTTATTGCTACAGTCAAGTAAAATGTCGTTAACGTACATGTATATTACATAAGCAATAACATGATTAGTATGCAAAGAACTTGTGAAGCGGAAAAACTCCTTAAAATCTTTTGGAGTACCATGTCCACTATATGGGTGATGTGTTAGTTTTTAACAGTCGACCAGCAGCTAGGAAGGATGCAACCATTAATGAGCTGCGGCTCTCCGGCCGCCAAATGGTTGTGAGTTTGAATAAGCGCCCATTAAGTGCAGAGAGGGAGATTTCCCTTTTTTATTAGAGACAGGGGCTGTGTGCACCCTAGCTGCCGCGCACTTTAAGCGAAATTGTCACACAACCGGCGAGAGGCATTGCTGCCCATTCCGCCGACTCCCCTGAGCAGGAACACAAGCGCGCGGATACGTACGCAGTCGTACCACTGTACACCCCACACACTCACACAGGGGTGTACAGTGGTCCTATCTTTATTTATCGTTAGGCATGTACACTTAGGCAAGAACATGTAATCAGAGCGCTGCGTTAGACTCTACGGCTCTTACGGCAGATGCAAAAACCACCCTTCACTCAGAGTTGAACAGGCCCAGTAGTGAGAGTGAGTGCAGACTTCCAAGAGTGAGTGCACATTACCAAGCGTTGAATGCAACTGCAGCATCCACTAGCATCACTAGCATGGCACCAACTTCTGGGGCTAATGTAATCCAGATGGGCCTTTCTGGGACAAGGCCTTTATACAGTCTATTTACCAGCTTCATACAGGGGTGAGGGTCGTACCGGTATGGCGAGTAGGCAGTTCCAAGCGCTAGGGACGGTCTACTTCCTAAAAATTTATGGCAGCTCAGAATCACCAGTGGAACTCGTCAGTTAGCTGGTGGGACACTCGTGCAAGCCTTCTTCAGGGCATTTAGGGTGCTTGAACACAAAATACAGGGGAATTGATTTTTGCCTTTGTACACGGGCCCTAAATTAATGTGGCCACAGACGGAATCGAAGCCAGGTCCTTTGACGCGAGTCATATGTGTTACTGCTGAGATACACTCTGTCCGCCTGGATAATGGCTTCTCAGGCCAGTTTTGATATGGGGAAAAAGACAACTCATTCTTCGCATAGTGGATTAATAACTGATGGACCGAGGCGCCTCCTTGCCGTAGCTCTGACCGCCCCTATATTTGCTGAGTTCCACTAACTTTCATTTACACTCAGGCGACGCTCACCACTTTGGCGATATCGTCGCAACGCAGGGTGACAAGCTCCTCAAGCATGACAGTCTTTTCTCGTTCCAGTTCGGTGAATTCGCCGCCAACACCAACGTCTGCTGCACTTTTGACAGCCACCTTCGAGGAATGCTGCGACATTCCCGTATAGTCTGTTGTGATTCAACTGCTGGAAAAATGCAATAATCTGTGTGTAGCCTGCAAGAGCTGCAGAAAAAACAGACAGCCAAAATAGTCTTTCTTACCCTCGACTCTCTTCACTCGCTCCTTTTATCTGATTGTACACTCAGGGGTAGAACTGCTAACGCTTGTCTCTATGACAACAGTCTGGAGCAAGGGGCAGTAAGGTGAAGGCACACAAAACATATTATACAGCTCCTCTTCATAAGTTTATAGTTGTTATCGACGCTCTCTAACTTGAACACAGATTCCACAACGAATGTCATGCAGAAGTTGTACATAGATGTCTTTCTTAGTACCTTATAAAAAACACAAAACTGTTCGGGTGTATAATTATGGCAAAAAACGAAAAATTAGGTATCAAAGTCAAGTGTAAAGAAAAGATTTTTTTCGAATTCTAGCTCTCGAATTCTATAGATCCCAAAAAAGGGACGTTCATCAAAGCAGGTAAGATTCTAATCTACGAGTATTAAAAACCTTAAAAAACTTACTCGTCTGCTCCCAGTGAAAAATGATTCATGGATTCCACGTGGGTTCCACGTGGCCATGTGGAATTTAAACGTTTCTTTTATTTTTGCAAATTAATGAATTAAAGATTACATAATGGTATGCAAAGTATTTTTTATGCATTAATTTTCTATTTTTACTATCCTAATGTAGATGTGGATTTTACAAGGAATTCATCAGAAATACGCGTATATTGATTCAACATGGAATCCACTTCGATAAAAAACTGAGATATACTACATTCAGATGTTTTTATAAAATTAATTAATTTAATTATTATATTTATGTGCTTTTAAGTAAAACTTAATAACTTTAAGCTGAATTATATTGGAAAAATTAGACGCTGTTTGTTAAAATAGACAAAATAGAAGTGGACAGTAAAAAATGTTTCGTGCTTTTTAAAATTAAATTTATTTTATTTTTATTCGTCAATGTGTAAATACCCAAGTCGCCGTTTGAAATACGAGTGACGAAGTCGTGCAGGCAATTCTTGTCGGCTGTGCTCACTTAGCCGAGGGGAGAAAGTCTTAAAGATTCCTGCTCAAACCATTAATGTATTTATAACCATTGGCGATGTTTTGCAGACAGCGTGCGAGGCTTAAAAGCGTAATTCACGCGCGGGAATAAAATCAATTCCAGAACACATTCAAATATATGGAAACTAAGCGAGTCGGAGAAAAGAATGCGACTGCGCAACAAATTAAGTCAGCAGGGTGCACAGTGCGTACGGTACGGGGAAAGGACAACTTGTTACAAATGTCTTGGTTCAAGGCCTTGAAAGATAAATTGCCTTGTTTATGGCTATTTAAGCACCTTATAAATTTTAGTAGGCCTAACCTATAGGCAACACTTATAAGGCCATGGCCTCCATGGGATTCAAAATTAGATAAATCGGTATTTTTTCATAGATAGGCTACTTTTAGTAAAATTCATGATAAAATTATTTATCCAATTTCTAGGAATCCCATGGCCATGCCCATAGTTTAGATACTCATTTTTAACTTCAATAGGCCTACAGAAGCTCATAACTTCCTCTTAGGCCTAGTCCTACCTATCTGTTTATATGTATGGTTATTAGGCCTATTTTAAGCCATATCTATCAAGTTATGTCTTTCTATTTTAATCATACATGCGCAACCTTGGGAATCACCCGGCCGTTTCTAATGGCAACACGCACATGTAAGTCGCTATTGGCTGAGAGCAGTCACGTGACTACTATTCCGTCCAATAGCGACTTACATGTGTGTGTTGCCAATAGAAACGGCCGGGTGAATCCCTAGGTTGCGCCCAAGCATGATTTTAATTAAGGTTAGGTAGCCTGACTTTGTGAATTGAGTAGTTAATCTAGCTATTCAGTTAAATCTATTAAATTATGATTTTCTGCAAGAAAGCCTGTTAGCATCTTTTGGACTTGTTGCATTTTTAAAAACAATGTTTTTAGATCTAATAAATAAATTCTTTGCAATTATACTTGCAACTTGCTTTTGGCATAACTAGCCTAGCAGCTAAAGTTGTTATTATGAATAAATAATGATTATTGTAAATTTGATCAGATGTAGGGCTAGGCCAAGTCTAGAATTTAATAGCCATGGGGCATAATGCCTATTTAGACTTAGGCCTAATGTTTTATCATAGGCCCTACTAGCAAATAAATGGAACTTGCATTGTTTTGCCTAAAAACTATATGGTCTAGAACCAATTTTAAAATAAAAAAATTAAATCTATAAACATATATAATAATAATGTCTGTACTCATTATTTTATTGGTATTTCTATTTATTGACTTAGGCCTTGTTACTTTTGAAATAGTCTTTATTAAGTATTCATCCTTAAAAGTATACTAATATAATTTATCAATCTTTAAGAATTTATCAATTGGCAAGAACTATTTTTTTGTTTCATTTCAGCCTAACATCACGTGGCTTATCCTGAAACTTGAGTATCACCTTGGTCTTGCCTTTCAAGAAGCAAGCAAAGCTACTTGGAATTTGAATTTAATATCCAGAATGCTACCTTTTGTGAAGCAGTGGTAAGTTTTAGTTACAAACTGATTTTTTTCCGTCATCAAAATGTACATTTATCTGTTATCCACAGATACTTAATAAAATTCTGTAATTTAACTCATTTCTTTTCTAAGGTTTCTCACCTGACCTGAAGAAGCAGCATTCTGGCAATTGGCAGCAGCTTGTTTCTGAGTGTTCTAATTCTGGTGCATTATAAAATAATATTGTTAATTAATGCTATTGACAATGTCAGTTTCAAATTATATATTATATCATATGCGCAACTCTAAAGGTATCAATATCTACATCAGTGTGTTTATTCTTTGTGTGCCAGTGACTTACTACTGGACATAAATACACCTTACTTATTGAGGCATCCTTTTTGAATATATTTTTGTGCAGAAATACTTTTTGGCTTTAGTGTTTTTATCTGTGTTTCAGTTTTTTTATATGGTATTGAGATCTGGGGTTTGTATGAAATTTTGAGATCTGGTAATATTTTGAGATTTAAGATGCAACAATTTATTATGGCAACCAGTATAATGGCTGCTAATCAATGACAATGTGGATTCTATGTGAAATACATAATTACTTCCATGTGGATCTTCGATGTGGAATCCATATCTTGATTCCACATGGATGGACGGAGACAAATGCACATATGGATTTCATATGAAAAATCTACATGGAATCCATATCATTTTTTTCACTGGGCTGTATCGAACTTTAACTAAAAAATTCGTAAGTACTTCCATCACGGCTTTTAAAGATTTTCTTTTGATTAAAAGGTACTCTCCCGCTTACTAAAAATTCATTTGTATTGAACTTGTAGAAAAAGAAATCAGAAAGATGGCAAGTAGCCTGCAGAGGCAGACCCGTCAATCACAACCAGAGCAACTCCAGCAGAGCGGAGTCGATGAAGCTGAAGATGAGCTGAACACGATGCTCGACGAATATCACGTGGTAACCGAAAGCGATCAGGAGCTCTACAACCAGCACAAGGATGAAGGAAAGGTCCGACTCACTCAGGAGAACATGGACAAGCTGAAGCCAGGAGACGTGGTCGAGCTCAGCTATTACAAGCAGGTGCACTTCGTTGTGGTTGAGGGCGTCAGGACTCAATCTAACACACCAGCCGACTTTATCATAATCGACGTCATTCACTATGGTCGATCGAACTTAATCACACCGAACAGGATAATCAGACAGAAATTCAGCCTGAGACTAAACACAGAAAAGTGCTGGCTTCAAGTGTTTCCGCCCGTTAGCTGCTACCCGTCTCAGACAGTGCTGCAGAGAGCTCGAAGCAGACTCAATGAAGAAGAGCACAACGGAATCTCCAACAATGCGAAAATGTTTGCCTTGTGGTGCAAGGTCGAATCAACGACTCACCGTCCGAGCTGTCAGGCTCCAATCTACCTGTCGAATGAGCACCCAACCCACACTGTCAAAGAAGGTGATCACATCGAAATCAAATGTCCATTCGGTAAAGTTCATGCAGAGATCACAGATGTGGAACAGGTCCTTGATGATTCGTATCTGGTTACAATTGTAACCCGAAAAGCAGCCTGGATTCCATATGTTCACGAGTGTGAGCACGTGCTCACAGAGCCCGTCAGTCGGGTGACTTCAGTTCCGGATCAGAAGGAGATCAACCTCAGTGATCGAACTCAATTTTTGGACCGGGTTCTTTATCCGGTGTCCGAGCAGTCGAGTTTATCGTTTTGCTCGCTACTGCTGAGTACTGAGCACCAAGGCGATGAGTGGAAACGAGCTGCTCTGCAAGGTCCAGAGAAAAAGTGTGAACCCAAAGTGTTGCCTCGGAAACAAAATCCTAGCCTCTTAAAGCCAGGTGATATCATTCACTTGAACGGCGTGTACCGAGTGGTCACTGATGTGAGAGCAGTTGAGTCGGGCACTCGAGTCCGCACCGTGCAGTACTGCCCAGGGCCAGATTCCACCGACAGCGGCGAACTGATGGAGCTAAAATGCCGTATTCTAAAACAAGAAAAGCGCATTTCACTGTGCGTTCACAACGAAGTTCACCAGGATTGTGAGCTGTACGGCGGAGGTCGTGAGAAGCCCAGCTACAAAGCCACAAGGGTTACAGACATTAAGCAAATAAAGAAAGGCCGCGTGATAAGCTTTTGGAATAAGTATGGTTTCTTCAAACATACAATAGTTATAGAAACTTTTTCTGAAAGTGACAGCGCTAAAGAGGCAAAAACTGCTCGACTTGTAGAGAACCCAAATCGAAGACCAAACGCAGGTTTTAAAGATTTGGCAGAGTCTCCGATGCCAACCGTTTTCACAGATCAAGCGAGTATTGAAAGCGGTGCAGAGAAGGCTAAGAGTTTTCAAGAAGGGGCGGCTATAGAAAATGTTACCGGTACAAAACTTGTCTGCAAATTGATGTCATTCGTGTTGAGTCCTTCTGTCTCAACCCAGCAATTTCAATTAAAAACTCATTGTATGGAAATTGATATTGATGAACAAAGTAAGCAGCATGTACACCTCATCGATTACAATGTCGAAGCAAGCAGAAAGTACTCGCCCGACAAGGTCGTCGAAAGAGCATTGTCAAGACTTGGTGAGCGAGAGCACGACTTTCTGTGGAACAGTGATCGTGACTTCGCCAGGTGGTGCAGCATTGAGCACGGAAGCAACCGAGAGCAATGCCGCATCGACATCGAGCGTGCAAAGGACTTGGTGAACTTTGGTAGAGGTCACATCAAGTTTCTCAAGAGTCCAAACTTTTATACACACGATGCGATCATGCGAGAGTGCAGTACGTTTGAAGATTCCAACGACATAGTAAAGGTTCGCTTGTACGAGAACAACCACCAGTTCAAGACCGTCAGGAAGGAAGTCTTGGTCATCAGTCAGCAGGAGACAGTTCAGAGAGTAAACTACGATGGTTTCAGTCCCTCTGAGTCAGTCATACCCGACAGCGAAGTAATTGATCAGCTCACGGACTGCACTTTCTTGAGCGCGGACGATGACATGCGCGGTTGGACAGGGAAGGAAAAGAAGTGTGGCAGCAAAGTCACCAGCCACGACTTCTGCCACTGGCTGAAGTGCAAAAGACGAAACGAGGGACTCAGCGACATTCGAAAGCTCTTTGGAACAAAACTGAAGAGTATCAAGAAAGCTGTGACTAAGCTGGACAAGTTTGGCACACTTAGCTCGCGACCTGGGGAGTCCATATTTCTTGAGGATGCAGTGGCGCCTTCCAGCCTGAAGCAGTTCGATCACATTGTGCTATATCGTAAGGTGCAAGGCAAAGTGACCAGAGTGCACTTCATTCTTGTCGAGTGGGATGCAGAGTCGTGCACAGGTGTAGGCGTGACTTACGAAGCTCCAGCTGAGAATGTGGAGATGGGAATCAACGAGTTCAACGGATTTCTTCGAGTGACTGGACCGGGTCAGCTGAAGAAGGTGGTGCACAACACCGAGCTCGACTGGGAAAAGATTGATGCGAAGTTCAAGGACTGTCAAGGCGCAAGGAACTACAAGCTGCTGTTTAATAACTGCGAGCACTTTGTGAACTTTCTGATCTACGGTCGATTCACGAGTCTTCAGCTCAGCGACTGGGCGCTGACGCCGACATCCGCTTTTAAGGGCGTCAGAAAGTTCGCAAAGTTAGTCAACCGAGTTATTCAGTTCTTTGCAGACATTACCCAGCCGTTCCTGATGGCAAAACATTCTGGTGTGAAGGTTTGGGTTTCGTTTTTATCATTGGCTTCAGCGTCGTGGAAGCTTCTGTTCTGCTATTCCGCAAAGCTACGACGGGAATGCCTGAAGATGAGTACCGCCAGCGATGGAAATGTCTCCTGAGCTCACTGGTCTCCAAAGTGGGGGGTCTGTTGGCTGCCATTGGCATTGGGACGACAGCCGTGCTGCCTCTGACTGGCATCGCCATTGCGTCTTCGGGGATCGGCCATCTGGCGCCACGGATACCAACCATCTTGGAAACCGGGAGGAAGCCCTGAAGCCCTGTCCACCAACAAATGTTCGAGTACATTTAGTCTCTGCAAAATGGCAAGACAAAACTGACAAGTGAAAAGCCCATTTTATGCTTTTAATATAAGTAAACAATGAATTTAAGTATTGAAGCGTAAGAATTATTTGAATACCTTTTCAACTCGATTGACCGTCAAAAGTGAGTTCAAAAAAATCGATAGGCATTCTCAATTTGATTCTCGAGCGCTACCAGGGTTCGAAAAGCTGGAGCATCACGTCTAGTGTCTATAGGCTAGAGTAAGAAAAAGTTAGCTATACTTCTGTTTTAACGAAGTAAGTGAAATTTGTCCGTTGAGATACAGGTGTACGCGTGTCGCCATGCTCAGTGAGTGAAATTCATCATCACACACGGCAGACGCTCAGAATTTGACATCTGGAGTGCAAAAAATAGTTTCCCTATATAGCTATGACAAACAACTGAGCTGTCACAAGTGAACTGTGCTCATGTCTTCCTCATGTCTTACTCATGTCTTCCTGACGGCCCTCTTTTCTGCTCCTTTTGCAATCCTCCTTATCCTTTTTCATTTATAATAGCTCTACACGTTGATGGCGCGGCAATATATACTCTGATAATCGAATTTCACTCACTTCGAAGTCTAATTCGAACTCACTTTTGACGAATTCGAAATTAAAAGGGTAGCATTATTTCAGAGCTTTTCGTTTGTCAAGATGCTACTTATTAAAATGTACATACGCTGGTATACATTATGCTATCGTTTATCATATTCACAGTTGGTTTTATTTTAATAACGAGCTCGTAACAATATAATTTTAACCAGAATTGTCTCCGGTATAACGCTTTAAAAGATTTCTTTTAACCTATTCTTACACTATAGTTAAAGTATAAATCTTTTTTAGTCTTTTAGTTGTTTGATTCTTATTTTACACGTAAAAATAAACCAGCTTCTTCACAATGAGCCAGAAATTTTGTTCTTCGTTTTTTGCTTTCAATCAGTCACCAGGCAACTACTGCATGGACTCTTTCGGATACTGCTAATACTGCGATCTTACGTAGCAAAGATTACGCTCGTACTCGTACATTTAGGATCTAATTATCATTTCGACGCTCAAAGTTAAGCCCTTCGGATTAACAATATGCGGATACACTCAGCAACGTGTTAAAGTTGCCATCCCGAAGGCAGATGTTCATTATTGGGACTGGAACTGCGCGTGGTAGCTTTATTCCAACTCAATTAGGCCATAACTCTCCATTCTATCAATAGCTCTCCTCACCAGTACAGCCTAAGCACACAGGGCCTTGTGACGCAAATCGCATTACCCTGAGATCACTTGGGTGGAAACTTTAACAGCTGTTGCTGAGTGTAAATAATTCAATAGTAATTAGCGAGAGAGAGGCCTCGTCCAACTTTGAGCCACATCGGCAACTCATAATACGATTGTATACCTATCAGGCCGTGTAATTTGGCAAAATCGTCAGATCAATTTAATATTACCAACAATTTATTAATGATGGAATGAGCAAAGTGGCAGATAGATGATTAAGGTCACGTGATGACAATTGCTACATACACGAAAGCTTAATTAGGGGGAACCAGCTATAGACGGGGCAAAGACAAAGGGAAGCGAACAGTGTGCATGTTGCTAGTGCTCGTACATGATATCAGTGGACCCACGCTACCTACGAGTTTGCTTGCAAGCTCTTCCTCGCGGTGTCTCATGCTCGAGGGCGTAGTAACCAGGATCGACGGAAGCGAATGCCGTTTTGGGAAAACTTAAAGCGGACTAGCTGCGCCAATTTGCATCAAATATAGAGGTTGAGATTGGACAGTTCTGCTTTTATTACATGAACATTTTATCACATCGATTTTAGAATTTAATGCAGTTTCTGTCAAAATGACAGCTCAGCTTTCTGAATGTTTATTAAGTATTTATTTTTATCTTCACGAATTGTCAGAGATTAGTTGTAATATTTGAGATGTGCTTCTTTAAGTAGCTATGCTTCTTTTTGAAGCGTGAGAACACAAGCGCGCGGATACGTACGCCGTCATGCGCACAGGCATACTTGTGGTGTCTCGATCCCACAATCGATACCACAATTTATCGATTTTACGGAAAAGCCGCGAATAATTAGGCAAGTAAGAATTCGGCCAAAAAGTACGCTCCACTAGGGCGACAACCGGCCCCGCGCTTATATTTTGCATCCAAACATGAATTATTGCACGATCGATAAATTTGGCATCACAAAAAAGTATTAATTGTTTGCGTAAAATTTACGTTGACGCCTACTTACAGTAGAGTAGTAAGAAAAATCCCGATTAGTTATGTAGTAAAACGGCCCTTTTAAGGGCTCTCTTGTCTCGACGCAACAACATTCACACAGGCGTGTACAGCGGCCCTAACTTTATTTATCGGTAGGCATGTACAGTTGTACACTTAGGCATGTACATGTACTGCGCCTTGGGGGTTGGCCCTCAATGGCGTTAATTGCCCAAACAGACCCAAGCTGAGATTCCAATTTAGCTCCAAATTAATGTGACTGCACTTGGAATCGAGCCTGGGTCGCTGGCACATAAAAGCGCCGCGCTGGACCACTGGGTTGCGGCCCTCTTTAGGCTTGGGGCTTTGGTGGCTGATCGAAAACCCTTTGCCAGCAGCTGAAGAGCTCTCGAGAGTGACGTGAGCAATCTTCATCCGCCCGGAGTTCCGGACGAATGTGCCATAAGGCACGGATCCGGTCCGGGTTGGTCAGCTCGTCCAACCTTATAGAGATTAGCCGAGGTGATGTCTCCGCGCTTCGTTGAAGTTCCACACAAAAGAGGTTAGGGAAGGAACCACTTCGTAGTAAGGTATGTCTCTAAGGTCAGTTTTTTTAAGGAGATCCGGTATTCGGATACTTTGCGATTCATAGCAGGCATCGCAAAGCTGGCTCGCATTTTCCGATATACTCGGAGCAGCAATTCCAGAGAAGATGGTTTCGATGGCTCAGGCAATTGTGAATCGCGCGGCTTACAGGTGATTTTCTTGGCAGACAGCTTGAGTGGTGCGCACTAATTTGGCGAGTTGATCCACCAGCTCGTTGCCAAATATGTCACTGCACTGTACCTTGATTACGTTGATCATATTGAGGATTGCCAGGTTTTGCAAGCTTTTGAAACAGTCCGAGAATGACTTGGTTGATAGCTTGATAGAGGACAAGGCATTATACGCTCGTATAGCGGTCTGCATGGCTATCGGAGAGTGTCAAAGTTGGGAAAAATCGACATTGACTGGTTTCCTTTAATTGGAAACCAGTCAATTGGACTGAAACGTATGATTGGTATAGAAGCAATATGTAGTCAAAAAGTTGTAATTTTATTATTTTTACCATAAAATCAGACGCCACAAGACGGTATGAAAAATGCAAATAAACAAATATACAACCTTGAATTTTCTCATCATGTGATAAAATAGTAACTACGTAACGTCGTACAACAGCTTAAAAATACTTTACTCAAAAGTTAACTTACTTTACTTTCAGAAGAACACCAACTATCTTGAGAAGGACACCATTTACTTTGAGGACACCATTTTCTCTAAGAAGGACACAAATTCCTTTGAAAAGGACACAAATTCCTTTGAGAAGGACACAAATTCCTTTGAGAAGGACACAATTTCCTTTGAGAAGGACACCATTTCCTTTGAGGACACTATTTCCTTTGAGAAGGACACCAATTCTTTTGAGGACACCATTTAATTGAGAAGGACACCAATTCTTTTGAGGACACCATTTCCTTTGAGAAGGAAACCAATTCTTTTAAGGACACCATTTCCTTTGAGAAGGACACCAATTCTTTTGAGGACACCATTTCCTTTGAGAAGGACACCAATTCTTTTGAGGACACCATTTCCTTTGAGAAGGACACCAATTCTTTTGAGAAGGACACCGTTTCCTTTGAGAAGGACACCATTTCACTTGAGAAGGAGACCAAGGTAAACACTTATATTCTCTACTCACCCGAGAACTCTTTGGCGAGCGCTCGTTGCAGCAGCTCCGCCAGGCGGCCTCTTGTCTTGGCCGCCGACTCATCTGGTGTCGCAGCCTCCGGACGCCATCGAGAAGCTCGCAGCCGAAGGACTGGGCCGTCAGTCTGGCCGCTGGAGCACAAAGAGTCCACCATAAGACCGGCCTCGGCAAAATCTGGCCTGCTCAACCGACAATTAGCCAGATTTTCAGTGCCATTGTCTTCACCATCAGCTCGGAGGCTGGCCACCCGACATCCGTTGCCTAGCGGGCCCAGGTTGGCCACGAGCTCAGCGTTGCGCCCAAATCTGGTCGACGAAGCAGCGCCAGCGCCGATGATGAGACCGTCAAGATGGCCGGTCGCTTTCAGCAAGTTGCGCAGGTCGTAGCGTCTGAAAATTTAGAGTTAACTAATTGATTTTCACTGTATATATTTTCACTGTGCTAACTATCAAGGTCAAAAGAAAATATCATTCTCAAAGAAATCCTGTCTTCAAAGGAAACGGTGTCCTTCTCAAAGGAAACGGTGTCCTTCTCAAAGGAAACGGTGTCCTTCTCAAAGGAAATGGTGTCCTTCTAAAAAAAAACGGTGTCCTTCTCAAAGGAAACGGTGTCCTTCTTAAAGGAAATGGTGTCCTTCTCAAAGGAAATGATGTCCTTCTTAAAGGAAACGGTGTCATTCTCAAAGGAAATGGTGTCATTCTCAAAGGAATTGGTGTCCTTCTTAAAGGAAATGGTGTCCTTCTCAAAGGAAATGATGTCCTTCTTAAAGGAAACGGTGTCCTTCTCAAAGGAAATGGTGTCATTCTCAAAGGAATTGGTGTCCTTCTCAAAGGAAATGGTGTCATTCTCAAAGGAATTGGTGTCCTTCTCAAAGGAAGTGGTGTCCTTCTCAAAGGAAATGGTGTCCTTCTCAAAGGAAATTTCTCTTTCTCAAAGGAATTGGTGTCCAAATCAGGGCAAAACAAAGGTGGGAGGATAAAAGTACAAGTGGTGAATGGTCATAGGCAAAATCTAGAAAGTAGAATTTTCCGGACGACTTAGATCCGACAATATCCTTTCAAGTCAAGTCAGACGTCAATTACCTGTACGTACACCATACTTATAAAGTTACGTCATTATACCATACCAAACGTTACCATACTTTAAAGTACAAGTAGTAAATGCAGACAGTAGACTCAGTCAGTAAAGTAACAAACGGTTTCATGTACAGAATGCATATCCTTGTTGATCCTTAAGCACACTCAAGAATGACCTAATGGGCAGATGTGCCACCGACAGCTCAGCCGCAGCCATTGCACGGCGCATCTGAAGGCTGCGTACGGCTGTTCAGTCCAAGGACTGGGGGGTCGCCACATACCGTCAATTAACCCAGCTAATGCTGGTACCAATTTTACAGCTGGGTGAATGCAGAGTTTTAAGTATCTTGCTCAAGGACACAAATTGTTTTGAGTGGGTCGAGATTCGAACCCCGGCCTTAAAGTTGTGAGTCCGACGCTCTAGCTAACCGCTAGGCTGCAACCCCATGTTGCACGCGTACAGTTACGCCGTCACAGGACTCACAGTCAGTCTTTGAATTGGGTATGTGACCCCATGCAATGGGCATGAATAATCCAATAACAAGCTAATTAAGGCGGAATCGAACCCACATGGTTGAGTGCCAAACCTTTGCTCCACCTGAGGCGTCGGCAGCAGATACGGCACCCCGCCAGCTATAGAAGCACAGGGCCGCTGTTCTCTCCTCCGCCGCCGCAGATGCCTCGGCCGGCCAGGCAAAACGGAGGCTCGGACAAATCCGGACAGCTGTCAATTAACTCAACGCTAGCGTCTTCGAAAGCGTCTCGACAGGCTCGATCGAGGCAGTCAGCCACGGCCGCTAGGTCGGGCCGGTGAAGTCGGAAGCAACGAAACGGAGGCTCCATGATTATTGATTTGTTTAAAAGGCTTCGCTTAAAATCTTTGCTTTCAAGAATAGTTTCCGTGCAATTCTCGAGGCACCGGCTAAAAGTGGCTATTTAGGAAGCTTGTTAAATCACTGCCCTGTAATTTACAATTTATACGCATACGAACTTAACTGGGGTGTGTATAGTTACATGCATTAGATAAGAGCTAGCTGCGTGGGATACATTTTAGTACGCTAGTGTATTGCTATTCATTTTTGGCAAGGCTTCTTAGCGATAACACATACGTGCGTGTTCAAGCATAGAGCTAGAGGTATAATGTAAGAGTGGAATCCCTAAACGTAAAATTTACTTGTAATGTAAAGTGTCCTTCATACGAGTACTTGTAGGAGTTTCTTTCTGAAAGTAGTAGCACACATACAAAAACTAAACTAAATCGGCAAGACTGCACGAAATGCATACTAGTAATTTCTCAAATATTTGTTCGCACTTGGTTTTTGTCTGTTTCATGTACAGAAGTAACACCAAGGTGTCAGGAATGCTGAGGTGTCTCAGAGTAGTACCAAGGTGTCTGGTGTCTCAGAGTAGTACCAAGGTGTCTGGTGTCTCAGAGTAGTACCAAGGTGTCTGGTGTCTCAGAGTAGTACCAAGATATCTCCAGGGTGTCTCAGAGTAGTACCAAGGTGTCTGGTGTCTCAGAGTAGTACCAAGATATCTCCAGGGTGTCTCAGAGTAGTACCAAGGTGTCTGGTGTCTCAGAGTAATACCAAGATATCTCCAGGGTGTCTCAGAGTAGTACCAAGGTGTCTGGTGTCTCAGAGTAGTACCAAGATATCTCCAGGGTGTCTCAGAGTAGTACCAAGATATCTCCAGGGTGTCTCAGAGTAGTACCAAGATATCTCCAGGGTGTCTCAGAGTAGTACCAAGGTGTCTGGTGTCTCAGAGTAGTACCAAGGTGTCATGAGTGCTGAAGGTGTCTTAATGTAGTACCAAGATATCTGGTGTCTCAGAGTAGTACCAAGATATCTCCAGGGTGTTTCAGAGTAGTACCAAGGTGTCTGGTGTCTCAGAGTATTACCAACGTGTCTGGTGTCTCAGAGTAGTACCAAGGTGTCTGGTGTCTCAGAGTAGTACCAAGGTGTCTGCTGTCTCAGAGTATTACCAACGTGTCTGGTGTCTCAGAGTAGTACCAAGGTGTCTGGTGTCTCAGAGTAGTACCAAGGTGTCTGGTGTCTCAGAGTAGTACCAAGGTGTCTGCTGTCTCAGAGTAGTACCAAAATGTCTGGTGTCTCAGAGTAGTACCAAGATGTCTCCAGGGTGTCTCAGAGTAGTACCAAGGTGTCTGGTGTCTCAGAGTAGTACCAAGATATCTCCAGGGTGTCTCAGAGTAGTACCAAGGTGTCTGGTGTCTCAGAGTAATACTAAGATATCTCCAGGGTGTCTCAGAGTAGTACCAAGGTGTCTGGTGTCTCAGAGTAGTACCAAGGTATCTGGTGTCTCAGAGTAGTACCAAGGTGTCTGGTGTCTCAGAGTAGTACCAAGGTATCTGGTGTCTCAGAGTAGTACCAATATATCTCCAGGGTGTCTCAGAGTAGTACCAAGATATCTCCAGGGTGTCTCAGAGTAGTACCAAGGTGTCTGGTGTCTCAGAGTAGTACCAAGGTGTCATGAGTGCTGAAGGTGTCTTAATGTAGTACCAAGATATCTTCAGGGTGTCTCAGAGTAGTACCAAGATATCTCCAGGGTGTCTCAGAGTAGTACCAAGATATCTCCAGGGTGTCTCAGAGTAGTACCAAGGTGTCTGGTGTCTCAGAGTAATACCAAGATATCTCCAGGGTGTCTCAGAGTAGTACCAAGGTGTCTGCTGTCTCAGAGTAGTACCAAGATATCTCCAGGGTGTCTCAGAGTAGTACCAAGGTATCTGGTGTCTCAGAGTAGTACCAAGGTGTCTGGTGTCTCAGAGTAGTACCAAGGTATCTGGTGTCTCAGAGTAGTACCAAGGTGTCTGGTGTCTCAGAGTAGTACCAAGGTATCTGGTGTCTCAGAGTAGTACCAAGATATCTCCAGGGTGTCTCAGAGTAGTACCAAGATATCTCCAGGGTGTCTCAGAGTAGTACCAAGGTGTCTGGTGTCTCAGAGTAGTACCAAGGTGTCATGAGTGCTGAAGGTGTCTTAATGTAGTACCAAGATATCTTCAGGGTGTTTTAGAGTAGTACCAAGATATCTCCAGGGTGTCTCAGAGTAGTACCAAGATATCTCCAGGGTGTCTCAGAGTAGTACCAAGATATCTCCAGGGTGTCTCAGAATAGTATCAAGATATCTCCAGGGTGTCTCAGAGTAGTACCAAGATATTTGGTGTCTCAGAGTAGTACCAAGATATCTGGTGTCTTGTAAAAAAGGAAAAGAGAAGCCAGTCAAACAAAATCAGTTTCAATCCAGGCCAAAGATTCACTCGAAACAAACCAACCAGCCAAACGGCCGATAGCCAATTTGTTATTTTATTAATGTTCTCCTACCCTCAAAAAGCATTAACCAGACAATAGCGTGAAACGAGTTCCAAAAATCTCAGATTTCAAAGCAAACTTCTCCGCAGGTTAGCCATTGGTGACAGAGACCGCTCGCTCACTTGCGGGTGACAGCCAGGCGGCGGTCGCGCTCCTCGGCGATGCTCAGCTTGACGCCTTTGCCGCGCGGCAGCGACACCCAGGGCTGGTTGCCCTTGCCAATGACGAAGACGTTGCTCTCCCTAGTGGCGAAGGTGTGGCCAAGCGAGTCCTTCACGTGCACAATGTCAAAGTCCGGGTGACGCTCCTTGTGGGTGATGACGCCAACTCGGCCGGTGTTGGCGCCGCCGGTGATCATGCACAGGTTGCCGGGCTCGAACTTCACGAAGTCGATGATCTTGCCGGTGGCCAGGTCCACCCTGATCGTGTCGTTGACCTTCACCATCGGGTCCGGGTACCGGATGGTGCGGGCGTCGTGCGTGTTGAGCAGCGGCACGTTGCCATGGGCGGTGGCCACCCTGCGGTGATGTGTGCCAGCTTTGTGAACTTATTATCGATACATATCAGTAGCTTTAGTGACTACAAGGTAGAGGAGAGACGAGAGATAAGAGAGTAGAGATGAGAGATGATAGTGGAGGGAGGAGAGAATAGGGGAGAGGTCCCTTCGTAGGGAGGAGAGACAAGCGATAAAAGGGAGAGGAGAGATGAGAATTGATAGATAAGAGAGTAGAGATGGGAGAGGAGCGATGAGAACAGAGAGGAGAGAGGAGTCAGAAAAAGTCTCAGTCTGAGGCAGTCAATTTCTGCACACAGGGAAAGCAAGATATGATACTTAAATTTGAGATGTTTTATAGAGAAGTTGGAGAGGATTCAGCTGATGGATTTCAGGGAATGGGATTCTGGCGATTGGAGTTTACTACTGGTAGCTTGAGTACTACACTCTCTGTGCCCTCAATTTGGTGCCAACTTCAGCTTCGTTAAGTTGATGGTGCAGCACAAATTGAGAAACTTCCTATGGACGAAAACTTTTTTGTAATTTTGTAATTCACATCGGGGGGGGCATAGCCCAGTGGTCCAGCGCGGCGCTCTGATATGCCAGCGGCCCGGGCTCGATTCCAAGTGCAGTTGCATTAATTTGGGGCTAAACTGGAATCTCAGCTTGGCTCTGCTTGTGCAATTAACGGCCTTGAGGCCAACCCCAGGGCACAGTGAAGTGTACATGCCTAACGATAAATAAAGTTAGGGCCGCTGTACACTCCTGTGTGTGTGCCTGCTCAGGGGGAGTCGGCGGAATGGGCAGCAATGCCTCTCGCCGGTTGTGTGACAAAGCTAAACGAACTCTCCCACCCCGCTCACCTGCGCACGCGGCACAGCTTATACTTGGCCTCCTCCGGGGTGATCGCGTGCAAGGCGAAGCGACCCTTCACATCGTAGATCAGGCGGTAGTTCTCGCCAGTCCGCTCGATGCTGATGACGTCCATGAAGCCGGCCGGGAATCGCTTGTCCGTGCGGACGCGGGCGTCCACCTGAGCAGGGCGCCAAGACGGGGGACATCTTTATAGCCAACCTGATCTGACACCGAAGTCAAATTCATGCACCTCTTGACACGTGTCAAAGCGGCTTTACTTGACATGTGTCAAATTTTTTTTAATGTTTGTCATCTCTGTCTTTTATTCGGCCTACACTTTTTTACCTCCAATATGATCTATTAACAACCCGGTCTCATTCCTTCCGCCCTCTAATCTCACCCGTTCCACTCTCTAAAATAATCCCTTTTGTCCTCTAATATCACCCTTCCACCCTCCAAGCTTACCCTTTCCACCCTCAAATCTCACCCTTTCCACGCTCCAATCTCACCAGTTCCCGCCCTCCAATCTCACCAGTTCCCGCCCTCCAATCTCATCCTTTCCACCCTCTAATCTCACCAGCTCCGCCCAGCAACCTCACCAGTTCCGCCCAGCAACCTCACCAGTTCCGCCCAGCAACCTCACCAGTTCCGCCCAGCAACCTCACCAGTTCCGCCCAGCAACCTCACCAGTTCCGCCCTCCAATCTCACCCCTTCCGCCTTCCAATCTCACCCTTTCCATCATCCAATCTCACGCCTTCCGCCCTCCAATCTCACCCATCTCCTCATTTATCTCCTCTCATCCCATCTCGATATATTATTTTTATCACTACAATCTCTGCCTCTTCCAAAAGAAAACAGCGAGCGAGAGACGAGACTCACCTTAATAGAGCGCTGCGCCAGAATCTTGGTGGTCTCCTTGTAAGTGAGCGCGTACTTCAGCCGGTTGCGCAGGAACAGGCACAGCGGCAGGCATTCGCGCATTTTGTGCGGCCCAGCGGCCGGCTTGGGGGCGAAGCAGCCGGACATTTTGTCCAGCATCCAGTGCCGGGGGGCGTTCACCCGCTTCAGGTGCTTCTTCAGGCCGCGTACACCCATGACTGGCTACTGATGGAGCTGAAGGTTTAGTAGTGAGTGGAGCGCATATTCATTTTAGAACGAACTAGCACAGATTTAGATAAATACAAGAATACATTACAAGTACAAGGACAAAATTGGACATGGGAGCAGATTAATTAATTGATTGTTACACAAGCCATAAAAAATATGCTAAATGAATAAAATGACTAATTTATAGTCCAGATAATATATTTACTTGTTTGATCAGAGTATCAATTAACATCATTGGTACAAAGATATTTGAGATGCCTATTAATAATATATACATGATTGCTAATCGATTTTGTAAACAAATAAATGCAATACTAATAATACGAGGGTTGTCCCAGAAATAGTGGGAAAAACTGGTACAGAGGCTGACTATGACATTCGAATTTGATGCAACTTGCGTCATAAGTAGAAAAAAATCCAACGGTTGTTTTGCTTTTTAAATGGGGTAAAATGTCAATTCATTCAAAAGTTGTGTCTATAAATAGAACAAAGGGTAGGGGTAGAGTTACACCAAGTCGAGGGGTCTGCAAAGTTGGTCACGCAGCATCGCCATTGCCCTTAACTGATGACTTTTCAACAAAGTCACCCCTCAGCCTGCAGCTGTTCTGCTTCTGCTTCAGATTAGCTTCTGCTTTTTTGAGAGCTTATGTGCTCTCTTGTTTCTCTTCAGCTTCTTTGTTTGCTTTTGTTTTTGAATCGATGGTTCTGACTAAACATCAAAAGTTTAGTCTATGGTTAGCAGTAGGCTCGATTTGGTTTAACTCTATATCCCCTTTCCATTGTTTAAATTATAGGCACAACTTTTAAATCAATTGACCTTTTTACCCCATTTAAAAAGCAAAACAACCATTGGATTTTTTAAACTTATGACACAAGTTGCATCAATTTTGAATATCATAATCAGCCTCTGTACTGGTTTTTCTTGCTATTTCTGGGACAACCCTTGTATTAATAATAATTGATAACAAAATTGCCATAATGGGCAGATTTGCAACTGACAGCTTAGCAACAGCTATTGCATAGCATATCTAAAGGCTGCATATGGCTATTCAATCTAAGGACTAGGGGGAGGGGAGGGGCACCACATAGCCTCAATTATCCCAGCTAATGCTAGCAACTATTTTATAGCTAGGTAAGCTGAAACAATATAGAATTAAGTGTCTTGCTCAAGGACACAATTTTTTCAGTTGGATTAGGAATTGAACCCACAATCTTCAAGTTGTGAGTCCAACACTTTAACTATTAGACTATAACCCATCCATTGGAACACTATCCAATGGACAAAAACACTAGGGCCTATGCTTTTATAAGTTTTATTAAGATAAGCCAACTATAAAATTATCAGTGCAAGTGCAACTAGGAACAGTTGTTTAACTATTTAGCCATAATAGCCATAACATATGTAGACAAAACACTTATTTAGCTATTTCAGAGACAAACTAGCAAAAAGCAAACTGACTATATATTAGGCCTAAAAGTAGGCCTATAAACTTTTAATTTAGAGTTTCAAGTGCTATAACTTGATATATAGCTTGTAGGCTTGAACAATTTCATGGTAGGCCTAAACAAATAAACAAAATACCAAAACATATTTTCTGCATATAATATATATTAGAAGACAATATATACTATAATAAACAAATCTATTTGTCATATATAATTATAAAGGGAGCACGAGAAATGCCCGCAGACAAATTGCCTGCCAAGATTTGCCCGCCGAGCTTTTCTTGCCGAGATTTGCTCGCAGGAGATTTGCCTACAGGGGGTTTGCCCGCTGAAATTTGACTGCAATACAATCTGCCCGCGAGTGAATTGCCCATGGAGATTTCCGCAATGCTTTTTCCTTTAGTGTTGCATTTACTCGTACATGTAATGTAGCCTTGCAAGTAGCGACAGATTTGCCTGCATTGCATTTTGTCAACACCCAATGCTAAGTAATGTCATTTTTTATAAAAATATTTAGCCAATCAAATTGCTCCTGTAGTATACATGTAATTGTATTTCAAATTTCTCTATGCAAGTTTTTCTTATGGGAGAAGTTTTCATTTCTATAGTGGCACATCAGTGAGCCACATATATTCTATGTAGCTAATGCTATGTAGCTAACTTTTAACATCCCTTTCCCCTCCATTCTTTCCTATTGGCTCGTGACTGCCATAGACAAAGTATTTTTTGTCTTGTTTTCACTTTTGTTCCCCTCTAAAAGGTCTGTCCCAGCATAGTATAAGCTCACATCAAAATATGCTTTCAGCCAATAGGAAGGAATGGGGGAAAAGGATGTTAAAAGTTAAGATTGAGCGAGATAAAAATAACTGGCTCAGATTAGCACTCCATTCTATTCTTTCCTCCATTGACAAGACATAATTGTAGAAAAGTTGTTGCAAAAGGAATTTTAGTTTTTTAGATTTTTCATTTCCCACAAAAAATCTCAACTGTGGCGCCAAAAATTGCATCGAGCATGCTCTAGTCTAGGAGGACATTAGCTACGTAGAATATATGTGGCTCACTGATATGCTGCTATAGAAATGAAAACTTCTCCCACAAGAAAAACTTGCATAGAGAAATTTGAAATACAATTACATGTATATTACAGGAGCAATTTGATTGGCTAAATATTTTTATAAAAAATGACATTACTTAGCATTGGGTGTTGACAAAACGCAATGCAGGCAAATCTGTTGCTACTCGCAAGGCTACATTACATGTACGAGTAAATGCAGCACTAAGTCTAAAGGAAAAAGCATTGCGGAAATCTTGGCAGGCAAATCTCTGCGGGCAATTCACTCGCAGGCAGATTGCATTGCGGGAAAATTACGGCAGGAAAAGCTCGGCGGGCAAATCTTGGCGGGCAATTTGTCTGCGGGCATTTCTCAAATCTCATGGACCCAATTATAAATAGGACACTAATTATGATAAAATCATTTTCAGAATCTCTAAATGAAAATGCTAACAAATGCAATAATTAATAAATATAACTTTAACATATAGGGTTTTGCTATAGCTATAGATATGGCTGTGGTTATAGTGGCAACAGATATTTTCTAAGTAGCTAGGCCTAGTTCACATAGTTTAGGGCCTAATAGTTGATATAGGCCCTAGTTATATCGAAGTTATTTTTGTTTTTGTCTCGCCACAATTACAAACACAAATAATTTCTGTATTGTAAATCCATGTAAGAAAAGAAGCAGTTGTTTGATTGGTAATAGGACCAGAATGACTGCACAAACTCTATCCAAACCCATAATACTTTGATCACGCTGAAAATATAAAAGCTGGGAATTGGTAAGTTGTTGACGGTACGGTACGTCCTTAAAAACTAACTGCTTACTTAGCGATTAATTATTAAAGATATTATTTACAAAAACTTGCGTACAGTTTCATTGAGTATGGCTACATGATTTTTTGTTTCAAGTGTAATATACCATTACAACTTGTTTAATAGCAATTTGTTGTGGTACGATTTAAAAAAGATTTACGATTTCTTGGAAACAGCTTTGTGAAGGCAAATGCTGCGAACATGAAGCGGATTCCTAATAGTAATAGTTGTAGTGCCATTAGTATGTTTACAGTATGTATAATTTCATTTTTATAAGCATTTTTATAAGCATTAAAGTTATAACTATTTAAATTGAAAATAAAACGAGTATCTAATCTATTAAAATAAAATAAGTTTTTTAGAATTTACTGTTGTGACGTTGTCTATGTTGACTGATTTAACCAGACTTCTTGCTAACAATACGACCTAAATGAAATCAAAACTAATAAGCCTATTTGATAGATATTATTGGCCTCGCTAAATGCTAACCCTATTACTAATAGGCCTACTGTAATAGGGGTTAACTTGTTCATTGTTCATAACTCTATCAATAGTATCAATATCAACAACCCTGTCAATATCAATAGTATTAAAACAAGTCTAAAATATAGGTATAGAGTAGACATATATCCTACCAATATTAAGGGGATCTACACAATTGTCAATGAAAGTGATTTTTTATCCAAATCCAATATTATACAAATAATGTTTCTTTTATTTGTAACTAGATAATTAATATTTGTTTTTTGTCCAATATTAGTTGGATATAATGTTGGTTTTACTTGTCTAGTATGGCTTGGGATGAGAAAAATTTTGTCAGTTTTATTTGTCTAATGTTATATACTTTCCTATATACTAAAAATATAATTGTTCCTAAATTCATAATCATAAAAATACTATTACAGTATTAGTATTATGCATTTTATTTCTAAATAGAAATTATTCAAATTTGAATTTTAAGTAGAAATTACTCCAAGTAGAATTTTAAGTAGGCCTAGAAATTGTATATGCCATGTTCTCTATCTGACTATCCCTAGGTATATTGGAATAAGTAGACAAAAGATATCTAACCATTTATTATCATAATTTTGGAACCTTGCAGTATTTTTGTCATAGCTAGAATCAAAAGCAGGTAATGTTGTAGCATAGGCCTAGTATGGTTTTTAGATAAATATCAAAAGTAACTATGACTATTGTATTAAGGGTGGCTAAATGCCTCATCATCTAATTAGTACTATGTTTGTATTTAGTTAGTATAAAAGTTAAAATATGTTCTATATTGCATTGCATTTTTGAGCTACAATTTTAGATCCTATGTTGCACATCCACATTTTTTTTTGTTAAAGGCAGGGGGTTGTGTGCACCTTGGCGCATTTTAAGCAACATAGGCACACAACTGGCGAGAGGCATTACTGCCCATTCCGCTGACTCCCCTGAGCAAGCACACAAGCGTACAGATACGTACGTAGGCACACACTCACATAGGAGTGTATAGTGGCCCTAACTTTATACGAGGAATTGTTAGGCATGTACATTTCATTGCGCCTTGGGAGGCTGGCTCTCAAGGCCATTAATTGCACAAGCAGAGCCAAGCTAAGATTCCAATTCAGCCCCAAATTAATGTGATTGCACTTGGAATTGAGCCTGGGTCGTTGGCATACCAGAGCCTGCGCTAAACCGCTGGGCTACGGCCCCCTTGCACATCCACAGGTTTTCTACACTTATTCTAATAGGGTTTTCTAGTATTAGACCTAAGCCTATTCAACTTATTGACTAGAGGTTAGACACGATCTTAATCTTGCAATCAATATTCTAGATTTTGACTTTTTTCTCAATTGAATCTTGATTAAAGAAAGTGACAAGAATTTGAAATATAAAATAAAATTGAAAAATAAAAAGGCTAAAAAGCCCTCTTAGGTTGGATACTAACCAATATTCTAAATATAGTGTAGATTATCTACATCAATCAGGGACAACTAGAAAAAAGGATAGGAAATGGATAATAGTCATTTTGTCAATTGCACTAGCATTTTGTCAACTTTATCAACAAATTGACCAAAGTGTTGGGGCAACTTTATTGACAGTTGAAAAAATGACCAATGACTAAAGCACTTGCTTATTGCCAAAATGACCAATAACTAAGGCACTTGCTTATTGACAAAATGACCAATGACTAAGGCACTTGCTTATTGACAAAATGACTAATAACTAAGGCACTTGTGACTTGCTTATTGACAAAATGACCAATAACTAAGGCACTTGCTTATTGACAAAATGACCAATGACTAAGGCACTTGCTTATTGACAAAATGACCAATAACTAAGGCACTTGCTTATTGACAAAATGACCAATAACTAAGGCACTTGCTTATTGACAAAATGACCAATAACTAAGGCACTTGTGACTTGCTTATTGACAAAATGACCAATAACTAAGGCACTTGCTTATTGACAAAATGACCAATAACTAAGGCACTTGTGACTTGCTTATTGACAAAATGACCAATAACTAAGGCACTTGCTTATTGACAAAATGACCAATGACTAAGGCACTTGCTTATTGACAAAATGACCAATAACTAAGGCACTTGCTTATTGACAAAATGACCAATGACTAAGGCACTTGCTTATTGACAAAATGACCAATAACTAAGGCACTTGCTTATTGACAAAATGACCAATAACTAAGGCACTTGCTTATTGACAAAATGACCAATAACTAAGGCACTTGTGACTTGCTTATTGACAAAATGACCAATAACTAAGGCACTTGCTTATTGACAAAATGACCAATGACTAAGGCACTTGCTTATTGACAAAATGACCAATAACTAAGGCACTTGCTTATTGACAAAATGACCAATGACTAAGGCACTTGCTTATTGAAAAAATGACCAATAACTAAGGCACTTGCTTATTGACAAAATTACCAATAACTAAGGCACTTGCTTATTGACAAAATTACCAATAACTAAGGCTCTTGTGACTTGATTATTGACAAAATGACAATAACTAAGGCACTTGCTTATTGACAAAATGACCAATAACTAAGGCACTTGCTTATTGACAAAATGACCAATGACTAAGGCACTTGCTTATTGACAAAATGACCAATGACTAAGGCACTTGTGACTTGCTTATTGACAAAATGACCAATAACTAAGGCACTTGCTTATTGACAAAATGACCAATAACTAAGGCACTTGCTTATTGACAAAATGACCAATAACTAAGGCACTTGCTTATTGACAAAATGACCAATGACTAAAGCACTTGCTTATTGACTAAATGACCAATGACTAAAGCACTTGCTTATTGACAAAATGACCAATGACCAAAGCAATTGCTTATTGACAAGTGACTAAAATTTACTTTTTTTGAATGATATATATCTGATACAACTGTAATAATTTGCTGCTTATAATAATTGTTATTTATATATTGATGTTATTGTACTAATTATTCTATTTTATTTAAAATGATTAAATTTAGCATTCAATTTCTTTATTAGGCCTACTATTACTTGTATATACAATATACATATATGCATACACTAGAAGTGAAATATAATACTCTGATATAAATTTTCTATGTAAATGCATCATTGGCCATGTGTACTCAACTCCAATTCTAACCCATATGCATCTGTGCCTTATGAATCTTGTATATTTATATTTTGCAACTACACATGTATATATATTTATATGGGTCTCAATTAATTTTATCAAATTGAATATATCAAGGAGTGCTATAGTTTTTATAAAGTTAAGAACATTTGCAAACATAGTAAAAGTATTGCAGATCTTTGCAGAGGCCCCTTGGGATTGTGGATAATTGGTAGATTGCATGCCCCTTATTCCCACCTTTTTACCCCACTGTGTGCAATCAACCAAAGCTGATTCTTTGCAGCAAATCTTAATAGTTGACATTGCTATTGTTGCCTGTATAGTAGGTCAAAAGGCTGCATTAGGCATACCTTTGTATAGAGCATGGCATTAGTCTTGCTGTCTAGGCTACTGTGTATTCCAAGTGTTACACATAGCATGGCTGCATGTTTTTTGTGCAGCATCTAGCTGTCTCCAAGGTTTCAATCAGGGTCTAGGTCTTGGCATTGAACAATAGTGATCTATTTACATATTGTTTGAATTTGATTTTTATGATACTATAAACATTGCTAGTTTAATACAAGGATCTAGCATTGAATATGCTAGTTAAGTTTTTAGAGACATTTCTCTCAAATAAAAATACATGAACCTGGTATTACTATCAATATATACTGGAAGGGGTTTTCTCTATTGATTGACTGACTATTAAAATTTAATACTTACCTTGTGCCTTTGCTACTTAGGCTAGGCATGCAGCACACTTAGGTAGGGTAATTCCATGAGAGTAATCATACATGCGCAACCTCCAAAACTTGGTCGGCCATGCGACTTAGTTTTAACAAAAATGCGACGTAGTTTTTGGCCAAAAATGCGACTTGCATGTAATAAAAACCCTAAAGCAAAATTAACGCAACTTTGGGTAAACGGCAGGAGTACCTGTAACTGTCTTATTAGGTCAAAATGCCTCGTCAGCTACTTAGTAATACTACTTGGGTATTTTTCGGGTGGGTATTTTTGCGACTTCCTTGATTGGCTGCCAAATCGGTCGGCCGGATCGGCCGACTCGGCCGACTGTTGCTCATGTATGAGAGTAATAGTCGTTTTTGGTATAGCTTTTTCAACTTTTAATGCCTATAACTTTGAAAATATTTCAAGTATTATAATGAAAACTCTCAAATTAATAGAAAATATCTACAACTATTTACTCCTAAAGTTTCGGGAAAAATGCCTAATGCATCTGACTGGTGGAGTCTGAAAAAAGATTTGTAATGGTCGTTTTTAATGAAGAGATCACCATAAGCATACATGCGCAACAGTCGGCCGAGTCGGCCGATCCGGCCGACCGATTTGGCGGCCAACCAAGGAAGTCGCAAAAATGCCCACCCGAAAAACACACACCGAAGTAGTAGTACTAAGTAGCTGACGAGGCATTTTGGCTTTAAAGGATAGTCATAGTTACTCCTGCCGTTTACCCAAAGTTGCGTTAATTTTTCTTCACGGTTTCTTACATCTAAGTCGCATTTTTGTTAAAACTTAGTCGCACGGCCGACCGAATTTTGGAGGTTGCGCATGTATGACCATAAGCATAGCATAGTTTATGCTCTGCTATGTTTTCAGTTGTTTTAGAATTCATAAGCAGCTATGTGAAAAATATAGAACTAGAAGTTCAACACAGATTGCTTTTTGCAGCTTTGTTCTATCTATTATGGTTCAAAAGTTACAAGTGCTTAAAGTTCAAAAACATGATGGGACCCTATTGTGGAATGATATAACTTGTCCATCTAATATTTTGACAATATCTCATTGTTTTATATATGACTTAATAATATTGTCCTAGGGGTTTTGTCTGTCTTTTATAACAATTGCACCATTGCCACCTATGTTGTGCTAGACTGCTAAGGATTATCTTCTAAAGCAATGTCTTGATATATTTTTAAAACTGGTAGCATATTATGTAAGTTGGTAGGCCTAATGTTAAATGTATTATGTAAAGTTGGCTGCATATTATGTATTATTGTTCTAAGCAGTCTTCTGGAACTATATTACTTTTGTTACTTTATGTATTAGTTTTATCCTATTGAGCTTTTCCCTCAGTCTGGGAATTACTAGGATCAGAGGGTTGAGGCTTACACCTTGGTAGATTTTTTCTTCTATTAAGTTCTTTAGATCCTAAGTCTAGATGTTCTTATCCTCTGATAGTTGTTCTGCCCTTAAGGCAATTTCCTAGATTATAGATCTAGATGTCTCACATTCTAAACAATTTATTTTCCTAATCTTTGGATTTATTCTGATGCTACTATCTACTACTATAAGTAATTAACATCGAAGTAAATACTAGCCTTGAGGCTGATTATCATTTTTTCTCCAAATAGAGTCATGATCAAGAGACATGATCAAATGATCAAGATGATATAACCGCCCTTGTCGCCTGTCCGCTCCGTTGAGAGACGAACGCATGACTAGAGGGGGCAATGACCGTAGGCTGCCTATGACCGGGCAATGACCTGACGGACCTCCAGCACCAGACTGTCCCGCCCACATGATTGATAGCTTTGGTAGCGCTTCGTGACCAGAGGGCCAAGGACCCACATGGACCCCACCTGTAGCCAAGGTGCAATAGTTGGTCACTCGGTCCTAGTATGACCGAGTGGCTGCCACCACTCTATGTGACCTGACCTGGCGCACCTGGATCTTACTACCAGACCTCTCGAGGCTAGAGCCCCGCCTGGGATGGTTACCAGGAGATTTAGGCTAACAGGGGAGACACATGCAGCCGAGTACAGGGACTCTGCTTGGGGCATGATCGGGAACTCTGGGCTCAATCTGGAGGATTTCTCAGCAGGGGATCCTTTGTGGCTGTGAGCGAGGCTGACTTGCGACTTTGATTACTAAGAGTAGTATGAGGTGAACATGTACTGTCTATAATTTAGATGGCTCAGGGCGAAGGGACGCGTCAGCATGGGGTTGCAACCTTCCTACTGCCATTCTGTGCCAAGACTCGCTAATCCCTCTACTGCACGCACACGCGGCCCCGCAGCACGCACTCACAGGCGGGTTTTGCACGGGGAGAGGCCATTAGCTTACCCCACTTCCTTATGCTTCGCCACCCTGGGAGAAAGGCTTAGCAAGCCATGGGTGAAATGATGGTGAAAGAGTGAATAATGATGAGGTTAGTTAATAGTTAATAATTAGGCCCTTAGGCAAATAATCAGGCAATTAGGCGGCTTCACTATTGAGTAAAATACAGCAAAAGATACGGTATCACAATTGGCTCAGCTCTCTAATTAAGCAATGGAAAATAGGCAAACCCCGGATAAGCAAAGGCGATTAGAGCACAAATTAGTGATAGGAACTTTCGAACTTACCGGCAGCTGCACAGAGAGAGAGAGAGGCGGAGTGACCGAGGGCGGCTGTAGGCTGCAGTCAGGCAGACAGTGAAGCGGCGATGCGCTGAAGCGACGAGGCGCTGATGTAGATCAGGCGATGCTGATGATGCTGGGCGGTATCAGACCGCTGGCCGATAGGCGAGCTCACTTGGGGAGCTGAAGATAACTTGGCGGTAACAGACCGCGGACCGGTAGGGGTTCGTCTTATAGACGGGAAAGTCAGACCAATGTCTGACTGCAAGTCCAAAGAAGGACGAGGAGACGAACAGTCTGAGGATTCTCATGCCGAAATCGCTTCCTTTTATAGCCTTCACAGCCGCCTCTCCAAGGTCGTTTCCATGACTCCCTCTCTCTGATTGGCTGCCGGCCGAATGACGTCAGAATGAGTCATGATGAGAAACATGAGACCGGCATAGCAACATGAGAAATAGGGAAATTGCGCAATCCGGAGGTGGGGTGGGGGGATAATTGGCGCAGCGGGTGGTCGCGAAAATGTTGCGCAAGCAAACATTGAGAACAATGGGACTGGGGTCGAGAACAAAGGAATTCGAAAACGGGGATAATTGGGGAGAATTGAGAACAATAGAAAAGTAAACATTGGAGAAAAGGTGATAATTAGGTGCGAAAACGAGAACAAAAGAAAGAGAAAATCGGAGAAAATGTGATAATTGGTGGGGGTCGAGAGAACAAAAGAATCAAAAACGAGAACAATAGAAGCGGAGGTGGGGTGGGTGTCGCATGAGAAATTTGGGGAGGAGAACAATGGTATGAGAAAAGGTTGCGCAAGAGAGGGGGATGAGGCATCGATGAGTCACCGAGGGGGAGAAGGGGTCACACGACTTGCGTCACCGTTTGGGAGTTTGAGAGGGGATGGGGAGACGGTGAGCACACAACATACTGTAAGTAGACGCCGGGAAAGGGAGGACGGAGCCGAAAAATAGGGTGAAAAGGGGCAAAAAGAGGGGGGACAGGAAAAGTACATAAAGAATAGGGAGGCGCGCAGGGGAGATAGGGTAGAGGGGAAGGTACAAAGAGGGAGGGGGGGGGCTCCGGAAAGGCAAGTGTGGCGGCAGGGAAGACGGAGCCAAGGCAGCAGGAGGGTGCAGCAGAGCGGGAGTCTCCAGGCCTGGTTGAAGACCTGGCCGAGTCTCAACAGCTCTGTGCAGGGGGTGCACGGCGATAGGAGGCACTTTCGAAAAAGTTTCCCTGCCCTATCCCGCGACCAGAACGTGGTTACATCAAAGAGAAGAAGCAAAGATCTAAACGAGTTTATTATTTAGCTTATAGCTTAATCCTATTTTATACTAAAAGATCCTTACTGTTGAAAACAACAAAATTATATGCAATAATACTTGTAGTTATACTAAAATAGTTTAATATTCCTACAGTATAACAGTGATGGTTTTTAAAAAAATGCCAATTTATAAGAAAGTAAGAAAGTATCAACAAAATTTTATCTTACATAGAAACAACTATTGGTGTTTTCTTCAATGAAGACTATATTTTTATACTTTTTCAATTCTTTTGCAGCATTAGTACCATACATGCGCAACTTTGGGATTCGCTCGGCCGTTTCTATTGGCGGCACACACATGTGAGTCGCTATTGGCTGAGAGCAGTCACGTGACTACTACTCCGTCCAATAGCGACTTACATGTGTGTGTTGCCGGTGGAGGCGGCCGAGTGGATCCCAAGGTTGCGCCCAAGCATGATTAGTACAACATATATGATAAAAATAAGAATCATTATAATATCGAAGTCATGCTAGATTTAGAAGTACAACCAGAACGAGGATTGTTCTGTCCCAAGCAGAACTGGGAGCTAATCTTGGGCATGCCGCTGCACCAAGCCATCAACATACTCCGCCAAGCTGATTCGGATGTCAGATCTGTGCAGCTGTGGTACAGCGACCGTCTGCCGCTGCTAATGGACATTGTCCTGTCGCTTACTCAGGACGGCGTCAAGCTAATCTTCGATGCCACTTATCAGCGATTGAAGTCTATTGAAGTGTTCGATTTAACTAAACTGCGGCTATCCTATTGCAATCAGAGTTTTAACAGTCCCCCGGGTGTGGCGCCAACCGTCACCACCATTCAGCAGTGCTTCGGCGCTACCCACCCCGCGGTGCACGATCCCGAACGCGACGCCGATGTGCTCAGCTTTCGCGGCGTCTCTTTCACCTTTCCTAGAACCGAGTCTTCGTCTGTGAGTTATGAATTATTTATTGAGCTATATTGTACGCTTAAGCTGTAGGAATCTAGATCCCACAACCATTTTATAGGTTCAAGATCCCACAGCAGTAATAGGGATCAAGATCCCACAACAGTCATAGGGATCAAAATCCTACAACAGTAATAGAGATCAAGATCCCACAACAGTCATAGACAGCAGTCATAGGGATCAAGATCCCACAGCTGTCATAGACAGCAGTCATAGGGATCAAGATCCCACAGCTGTCATAGACAGCAGTCATAGGGATCAAGATCCCACAATCAAGATCCCACAATCAAGATCCCACAATCAAGATCCCACAGCTTTCATATATAGAATATTTTGGCTGCCCCTGCTAAATTTAGTGAACCATCAGAGTCCATCAGACTTTGTTCTTAAGCTTCACAAGTAAAACAAATATTTTGTTCATGGCTAAGTGGTTATTATCCTCGTGTTATTACAAGCACAAAATAAATAAAATTATGAAATATTCCTATAGTTGTCTACTGCTAGTAGATGTAAGTAGTATGATTAAAAATTCTATCCGTTGTGTTGCGTACATACAGAAAGCAAAATGTGCTGAGTAGCCTAGCCACTGCGCAGATTTTTGTTGTAAATAGGGTCTGTAGGAAAAGTGGTGCTGTTTACAGCTTAAGGTAGAGTTTTTTAACCCAACAGCCTTACATGGTTGAGTAAATGATGAAGAGAGAGTAGTGCTAGTGCATCTGGCTGGTACAAGGGTTGGTACGCATGCGCCTGTGTATGCCATGTTGGGGAGTTTTGGATCCCCTCTTGTTCGTTCCCAGTTCTCCCCTCGGGCCTGTGAGAGCTCAGCTGGCTACAGGCTGCACCGCCCTTACTTCTATCTATTTCTCTCTTTAACTCCAAACCTCACTGGCTTCGTCCTGCCACTTTCCCCTCTCGACTGGCACGATTCTCACCTACTCAGGCGCAGCAGCAGCTCCCCTCCCTCTCTCCCTCCTTCTCCTGCTCTTCTTGCTTCACTTTTTTTCCTTTCCCTGGGCAGCCTGGTTTTTTCCACGCGCCTGGCGGTTTTTTTTGGCTCAGCTCTCCCTCTTCCCGATCCCAACCCATCCCCTGGCTGGCCTGTTCGTCCGCGTATTCCGGCGAGCGGTGCCTGGTACTTCTTTCTTTTTCCACCCGTCTACTGCTTCGCCGTTCTCGTCTCAAATCGCAATCGACAGTTTTTTCCTCTCTGTCTCTGTCTGTCTTTCTAAGCCTTCTGTTCTGTGTATCCCTAGAGCCACCGTCATCTAAAGCTTAATCATCTGGATTGGTAGCTTAGTTCACGCTGCTTGTAAATTTGTAAATTTATTATTTTTTTATTTAACTAGTTAAAAATCATTGAAAACCTTTGGGTTCAACTTTTCGACCGCTTTGGTAAATCTGGTCGGTTTAAAAGTCCACGATTGTCAGTTCATGACTGTATATTATTGTAACCAGGAAACTGCCATAGAAAATCTTAGCTGCAGTAAAGGCTTTTATACCATAAAATTTACTTGCGAATAAAAACTTGACGAGGCCTATTTTAACTATGAGACCTGACAGTTTTTCATTTTTAGTGAGCGAGATAGTTAAGTTAGTTAGTTAGTTAGTTAGCTAGTTAGTTAGTTAGTTAGTTAGTTAGTTAGTTAGTTAGTCAGTTAGTTAGTTAGTTAGTTAGTTAGTTAGTTAGTTAGTCAGTTAGTTAGCTAGTTAGTTAGTTAGTTAGTTAGTTAGTTAGTCAGCTAGTTAGTTAGTTAGTTAGTCAGTTAGTTAGTTAGTTAGTTAGTTAGTTAGTTAGTTAGTTAGTTAGTTAGTCAGTTAGTTAGTTAGTTAGTTAGTTAGTTAGTTAGTTAGTTAGTTAGTTAGTCAGTTAGTTAGCTAGTTAGTTAGTTAGTTAGTTAGTTAGTTAGTCAGTTAGTTAGTTAGTTAGCTAGTTAGTTAGTTAGTTAGCTAGTTAGTTAGTTAGTTAGTTAGTTAGTTAGCTAGTTAGTTAGTTAGTTAGTTAGCTAGTTAGTTAGTTAGTTAGTTAGTTAGTTAGTTAGTCAGTTAGTTAGTTAGTTAGCTAGTTAGCTAGTTAGTTAGTTAGTTAGTTAGTTAGTTAGTTAGTTAGTTAGTTAGTTAGTTAGTTAGTTAGCTAGTTAGTTAGTTAGTTAGTTAGTTAGTTAGTTAGTTAGTTAGTTAGTTAGTTAGTTAGATAGTTAGTTAGTTAGTTAGTTAGTTAGTTAGTTAGTTAGTTAGATAGTTAGTTAGTTAGTTAGCTAGTTAGTTAGTTAGCTAGTTAGTTAGTTAGTTAGTTAGTTAGTTAGTTAGTTAGTTAGTTAGTTAGTCAGAATTGCATTGAATTACAATTGAATTGCGAATTGCACGACAAGGCCCTAAACGGTAATGTGTTGAAAAATCTCAAGTTATTGAAAGTGTATTCCTTAACAGGCGTGTTTAAAAAATGCAAACTATGCAGCCATCCTTTGTTTCTACGGCGTAAGAGAAGTTTTTTGGTGAAAGTAAAAAGTTAATTAATCCTTATTCTAGTTGTAGATCTCCCTGACTAAGCTCCTACAGTTTCCACCACCGGCCCTCCACCTCAAACTCACTCTCTGCCTCTCTCCCGCTCTCTTAAAAAGCTTGGTGGCGGCCTTCACTGGCCTAAGCTGTGCTGGCTTTTATACATAGGCGCAGGTTTCGTAAGAAACTTTTTTGGAGCAGAGAGAGGAGCGACGGTTGCATGTAGAGAGTGGTAAGGATTGTTGGAATTGGCTGGATTGGAGATTGAGCAGATTCTCAGTTCTCTCTCTCTCTCAACCCTGCACTCCCCTTCCTTCTCTCCCTCCACAACAGATGCTTTTATAGTTTTAGCTGGCGCTATAAACTGTAGTAGTGTATATGTGTATAAAGCTACTAAAACTGCACCGGCATCGCTCTAACTCGCTGGCCGGTGTCTGCCTATTGGCTGCTTTGCCAGTCTCACCGTCTCCGCAGATCCCTCTTTTTATCCCCCCCCCCCTGACCTGATCCTTCCACTGCTGCACCAAAGCCACGGCTTTTTAAGGCATCGCCAGCCTGCAAACTTCGTTTCTCACTGTTTGTATTTCATTCTCCGCACTCGGTTTTGTCCCAATTATTTGTCTGTCTCTGTGTGTGTTTTATCATAATCAAACTTCTATTTAACCAAGCTGTACATCATATACAACAGGCTGCTACCGATTGTTCTCCAAGCTATGGTATAAATTGTAGAATTCTTCTTCAAAACAAAAATCTGTAAGTTGGACAGCAATTATAATTATTTTATTTTTTAATTTTCTTGAACTAATAATTTGATTAAAATGTATCGATGAATGCCGAGTCTAATTTTGCACCTGTTGAATGTTAGAGAAGAAAATAGTGCGAGTGGGAGGGAGAGACAGAAGTGAGACAGTGCGGTTGGGAGGGAGAGATAGAAGTGAGACAGTGCGGGTGAGAGGGAGAGACAGAAGTGAGACAGTGCAAATGAGAGGGAGAGACAGAAGTGAGACAGTGCGGGTGAGAGGGAGAGACAGAAGTGAGACAGTGCAAATGAGAGGTAGAGACAGAAGTGAGACAGTGCGGGTGAGAGGGAGAGACAGAAGTGAGACAGTGTGGGTGAGAGGGAGAGACAGAAGTGAGACAGTGCGGGTGAGAGGGAGAGACAGAAGTGAGACAGTGCGGGTGAGAGGGAGAGACAGAAGTGAGACAGTGCGGGTGAGAGGGAGAGACAGAAGTGAGACAGTGCGGGTGAGAGGGAGAGACAGAAGTGAGACAGTGCGGGTGAGAGGGAGAGACAGGAGTGAGACAGTGCGGGTGAGAGGGAGAGACAGGAGTGAGACAGTGCGGGTGAGAGGGAGAGATGGAAGATCAGATACGATAAAGCGAAATGTAGGTACAAAAATGTAGGTCGGAAGTCAGAATTCTCAGGCGTAATGCTAAAAAAGTAGAACTTAAAGACGAATCAATACGCAAGGGGCGATTGTATCAAATGACTATTTACCAATTTAGAAAAAGTAACACAAAAAATCCAGAGTACGTCTATGATTATTGAGACTAGCGAATACATTGAGAGAAATTGATAGTCCACGCCTCGTATAGTCCGTTAGTAAAGTGGAGCCAAAGGATCAGGGTGAGAGTTGATAATTCGACAGTCGCGAGAGTTCATCGATCAAATTCGGTCATCGAGAATGCGAGACAGCCAGCCTCCCTTTGCCTCTATACATACAAATGGAGTAGGGGAAAATGGATTTGTGTGTGTGTCTGGCCCGCGTGTGTCACAAGTTCGAATGCTATGTAACTTGAGGCTGGACGAGTGGAAAGTGGCAATTGCCGGACAGAGTGAGGGATGGAGAGAGAGAGAGAAAAACATCGATAAAGCATGGCTCGAATTGACCTGAAAGAAACTTTTTGCGAGTTAAAACTTGAGCTATGTTTGCGGTACATATCAACTAGTCACTCGGATTGCCTTCTCTGTACTATCGCAACAATTTTGGTTGCTTAGCAACCTTTTGGACACAGGATGTGGAGAGTAATAACAGCTCAAACAGGACCTAAAAATGCGCGACGAATGGAGACGAAGGAAGGTGTGGAGACGGTCGAAAAGGCTTTGAATAATTAACCGTGTCAATTTTAGCAGATTTTTTGTGTTTAGTCCTATTAACTGTATATTTTAGCGAGTATAGCCTACGCAAAGCGAGATATAATATTGACGCCTAATTGACAGCCTACAAATACCATTGATGTGATGGAGGCTGGGTTATGGCGGTTAATTAGTAACCTTCCTGATCCGAGCATAGTTTGAAATGCGTTTGGAAACATAAAAACTAAACATCATAAAGTGTGGCTTGAAGCTTCAGGCTTTAAGCTCTGAAAAATGCGTTTTCAGCGCCAAGGTGAGCGCTTAGGTGCCAAACTGCGCGGTTAAGCGCCAAAATAAGAGATTAGGCGCCAAAATTATCGGTTGCATTGGCGCCAAAATTAGAGGTTGCATCGGCGCCAAAATGAGAGGTTAGGCGCCAAAACGAGAGGTTAAGCGCCAAAACGAGAGGTTAAGCGCCAAAATTAGCGGTTGCATTGGCGCGGAAATGAGAGGTTAGGCGCCTAAATGAGCAGTTGTATTAACGCCAAATGAGAGGTTGCATTGGCGCCATTAGAGTTTAGGCGCCAAAATAAGTTTTTGCATTGGCGTTTAAACTTTGGTTATGAGGGCGCCAAAATAGAGTTGCGTTCTAAACTGAGAACTGAGTCTTAGTCAATACATGATATAATAAAAGTCATATGAAAGTAAGCAGACATTATTAACAATTATATTGCTAGCCTTGAATAGGCAGAAATCTGCTAGTCGTCGAATCGTAATTACCTCGGCCACTAAAAGAGATTAGGCATTGCTGAAGTTGCTACTGCCCCCCTCTCTAGCAAGTCTACTTACTGTGTGAGATTATCAGCCTACATGCAAGTACCCGAATTATATTTGAGTTGGTTTGGGAGTTCTCTGAATGCTTTGCCTACCCTACAGTCAGGCTAAGTCGCCCGGGCTTAAGTTCTAAAGAAGCTTAAGGCACTACATGTAGCTAACTCTCTTCTATCCTGCGGCCCTTCTCCTGTTAAGCACACACTTACTGCTCGTCCACTTTGCTGCGTCACAATTTCCATCTTCTTCCTGCCTGTTCCCTACACTCTCGCAGGCATCCCACTGCCGCCTCAATTTATTGAGTCAGAAAATCTTTCCCTATAAGCTTGTGCGCCTCTCCTCCGTCTCTCAGTCTCATGCTCTCTCTCTCTCTCTCTCTCTCTCTCTCTCTCTCTCTCTCTCTCTCTCTCTCTCTCTCTCTCTCTCTGTCTTTCTCTCTCTCTCTCTCTCTCTCTCTCTCTCTCTTTCTCTCTCTCTCTCTCTCTCTCTCTCTCTCTCTCTCTCTCTCTCTCTCTCTCTCTCTCTCTCTCTCTCTCTCTCTCTCTCTCTCTCTCTCTCTCTCTCTCTCTCTCTCTCTCTCTCTCTCTCTCTCTCTCTCTCTCTCTCTCTCTCTCTCTCTCTCTCTCTCTCTCTCTCTCTCTCTCTCTCTCTCTCTCTCTCTCTCTCTCTCTCTCTCTCTCTCTCTCTCTCTCTCTCTCTCTCTCTCTCTCTCTCTCTCTCTCTCTCTCTCTCTCTCTCTCTCTACCTCTGTCTTTACGCATAATCAAATCTAATAGAGAGATGGGATATTCCTAAGCTGATACATTCGCTTCATTGGCTAAATGAGTATTCCACAGTCGTAGCTTTATATATTCTATTATGTCTGCATTATTACGATAACTAAGCGGCTTCTTGTTTGCTTATATTATATTATTTATATTATTATTATTATTAATACTGAATACTATGCGCAGACGACGCTAGCCGACGCTAGCCAAGTTCTCGGTCCATTGCTCTTTGATTTGTGCCGCCATAAAGGGAGATGCGGAGGGGGGCGGGTCCGGTCTAGTTGGCGACTGTTTTCATGCATGAGCAGTTTCGCAGCCTGGGCCTTTATACTAGGCTAGAAATATACTACTTAGTCGTGCTAATGCATAACTTTATTTTTTCATTAACCACGTCCCTCTAATCCAAGATTCGGCCTATATATATTCGAAATTTTAATTTGCCATCCTTGGTGTGATCGGATTTTCCCTACTGAGCCAGACTCTCAGATCCTGAGTAGCTGCGCCAGCCTTCCAGAGTGTCAGTTGCTGGGCCAGCCTCCCAAATCCCCAGTTGCTGGGTCAGCCTCCCAGATCCTCAGTTGCTGGGCTGGCAGCCTCCCAGATCCTCAGTTGCTGGGTCAGCCTCTCAGATCCTCAGTTGCTGGGTCAGCCTCCCAGATCCTCAGTTGCTGGGTCAGCCTACCAGATCCTCAGTTGCTGGGTCAGCCTTCCAGATCCTCAAATGCTGGGTCAGCCTCGCAGATCCTCAGTTGCTGGGTCAGCCTCGCAGATCCTCAGTTGCTGGGCCAGCCTCCAAAATCCCGAGTTGCTGGGTCAGCCTCCCAGATCCCCAGTTTTTGGGCTACTGTATAAATTTGGCAGTGAACTTGTATTAGTCGGTTGCCTACACACTAAACTAGGGTCCGACTTGTGAATCTTGACAAGATTTAAGCAACACATTTTTCGGAGTAACTTTAACAATTTTGCTTAGGGTGTAGTTTTAAATAAATATTTAATGTCTAAAAAGCGATCAACAAACCCCTTCATCTCGGTGGAAGCGATCTGATTTAAGATTTCATCGCCAACTCAACCTCAGTCAACTGTCAAGCACTACAATTTGCCAACATGCTTCTGATGAGATATTGTACGACCACAAGAGACTTAAGATCGAGGGTAGATTGGGGAAACCAGTTGTCGATGCTACGCTCATACAAGTGGCGACTCAGAACTTCGACAAGTTATTCAGGCCTGTATCTGAAGAGTCACCTAGCCGGACGTTTTTGAACGGCAGAGTACTTTAAGGCTAGTAGTACACTGGCCTTATTGCTGCAGTATATATGTGTATGCATATATACATGTTGGAAAATATTCGACGGTGGGTCTGATGAAGCCGAATTCGCTAGAGAGCTGCAGCTGCAGCAGCGACCCGCAACTGCTCCTGTCCATCTCCATGATCCACTGTATGCGGGTGGGCGGCACCGCCCCTTCACCGGCCCTCCAGTTGGATCCCACTTCACGCTAAGAGTCTTCTTGGGAGGCTGTTGAGGCGGTCCTTCTTCGCTTTCTGAATACCTAATGAAGGCGCTTCATCGGATTAATGGTCTATACAGGAGCTGGACCGGGCGCCATCGTCTCCGCACACGGCTTCTTCGCCCCTCTACCGAGCGTCATTTTTTATCCTCTCCAGCTATTCCTCCCCTCCCAGACAACACGCACAACACTTTCTAACTCGGGAAGGGAGCGGTTGGGAGGAAGGATTATTTGGGAATACGAGAATTTGTTTGGGATGACGCTGGGCACGGCTTATCTTCAGGTGGCTAAGTGTTTTCGCTTTTTTTCTCCCTGGTGTTTTACGAGTATTACCGAAGATCGCCGCATTGAGTATTTGCTTCAATAGTGAGCCTGCTAATAAAATTGCTGGAATCTAGCTCGTATTATCTGAACAGATTAAAATAGTGCTGTCGGTTTTATTAATTGCTTATATTACAATCTCGGAGCTTTGTATTGTCAGTCTGTATTCTTTATTTCTATATTACCCTTCAATTAAGTGCCTAACCCAAAAATATCATTAATTAATTAAGGGTTCTAATGAATAGCAGGAATCAGGAGGGCAATACAATCATTTAATTTGGTTGGGTTTTGTTTTCCTGTCAGCCCGTGCAACTGCACTGCATCATATGCCCTTAGTATATTACTCCTATTTGAACACCGACAGACAGGGGAGGGCAGCCGCTCCTACATAGAAAGATAGGGGAGGGTAGCGGCTCCTACACTGACAGACAGGGGAGGGTAGCGGCTCCTACACTGACGGACAGGAGAGGGCAGCGGCTCCTACACTGAAGGACGGGAGGGCAGCGGCTCCTACACTGACAGACAGGAGAGGGCAGCGGCTCCTACACTGACAGACAGGAGAGGGCAGCGGCTCCTACACTGAAAGACAGGAGAGGGCAGCGGCTCCTACACTGAAAGACAGGAGAGGGTAGTGGCTCCTACACTGAAGGACGGGAGGGCAGCGGCTCCTACACTGACAGACAGGAGAGGGCAGCGGCTCCTACACTAAAAGATAGGGAAGGGTAGCGGCTCCTACACTGAAAGACAGGGGAGGGTAGCGGCTCCTACACTGACAGACAGGGGAGGGTAGCGGCTCCTACACTGACAGACAGGGGAAGGTAGCGGCTCCTACACTGAAAGACAGGGGAGGGTAGCGGCTCCTACACTGAAAGACAGGGGAGGGTAGCGGCTCCTACACTGAAAGACAGGGGAGGGTAGCGGCTCCCAGACGCGGACAGACATTAGAGGTTGAGAACTCTGAAAGTGACGTATCAGAGTGTATTGTTAAGGTTTTTATTTCTTTTAAATACATTACTTATTTTTACTGATTCTAATTTCCTACCCGCAGACTCGCTCCACCATAGACGATGGATCTGGTTCTTTTTCCTACTACGCCACATTCGAAGAATCCGACGAAGTGCCCTGTCTGGTACCGTCGGCCTCGGCTGGCGGACCCAGCGTTCAAGCCAACGCTATGTTCATCTTTCTTGGAAACTCACTGTCGGAGCCTCGCCTACCTCAGCAGATGCCGTTGGACTGCTATCAGACAGATAAGATCTATCTTGAACGAGCTCGGATTGACAGGTCGGCATCTCCGGCTGGCGGCGGCGGCGGCCAACAGACCAGGGAGATCGTGTTCCAGCTCTACTGCTTGGAGCCGCCCGCTACGGCTAGCGGCAGCGGCCAGTGCACCTTGCAGCGCTGCGATTTTGAGAGGCGTCTGCGATTTGGCGATTCGGTTCAGGTTTGTGCTGATGGGTGGGTGCTCTGTGGGGTGGTGGGTGCTCTGTGGGGTGGTGGGTGCTCTGTGGGGTGGTGGGTGCTCTGTGGGGTGGTGGGTGTTCTGTGGGGTGGTGGGTGTTCTGTGAGGTAGTGGGTGTTTTGTGGGGTGGTGGGTGTTCTGTGGGGTGGTGGGTGTTCTATGGGGTGGTGGGGCTCTGTGGGGTGGTGGGTGTTCTGTGGGGTGGTGGGTGTTCTGTGAGGTAGTGGGTGTTTTGTGGGGTGGTGGGTGTTCTGTGGGGTGGTGGGTGTTCTGTGGGGTGGTGGGTGTTCTGTGAGGTAGTGGGTGTTTTGTGGGGTGGTGGGTGTTCTGTGGGGTGGTGGGTGTTCTGTGGGGTGGTGGGTGTTCTATGGGGTGGTGGGGCTCTGTGGGGTGGTGGGTGTTCTATGGGGTGGTGGGGCTCTGTGGGGTGGTGGGTGTTCTGTGGGTGGTGGGGCTCTGTGGGGTGGTGGGTGCTCTGTGGGTGGTGGGTGTTCTGTGGGGTGGTGGGACAGGTGGGTGCTCTGTGGGGTGGGGAGTACTATGAGATTTCAGCTCTACTAATAAGTCCCGAAGAATCGCATCCTCATGCCTGAAATACTCTTCCCTCCTCAGGATGTGGAGTCCAGCCTGGGCAGCCCGTCGCAGGTGTTCTACAAATCCGAGGACAAGATGCGCATCCACGCCAGAGATCCCGCCAGGCGGAGGCCTCGCACTAAGCGCTCCGACTATATCTACAACTACTTCACAATGGGTGTAGATCTGCTATTCGACGGCCTTAGTCACAGCTTAGTGAAAGCTATTCTGCACACTAATTTCCCCGGGCATTATAATTTCAGCACTTATTATCGATGCTTCTTCGATTTGACAGTGCAGCAGGAGTCCGGTCAGCAGCCGCTGGAGGTGAACCAGTTCACCCGCTGGGAGGAGATCTCAGACTGTTTGGGCAAACAGTCCGACAGGCCCGTTGTGCTGAATAGACACGATTCTACCAATACCGTGAATCCGTTCGGCCCGACCTACTGTTACGGACACGAAGACCTGATATTCGAAGTCATTCCCTGCAATGGGCAGCTGGCTTCACTTACTGTGTATCAGAATGCAGGCTGATTACGCCTGCGGTACTTTCTGTTCTGGGTGAGTTTTGATTCCTGCTTAGGGTTTAGAATTATGCATTTAGAATTAGGATTAGGCATCTGGAATTAGGATTGAGCATCTGGGATTTTGGATTAGGCATTTTGGATTTAGGATTAGGCACCTGGAATTGAGGATAAGGCATCTAGAATTTAGGATTAGGCTACTAGAATTTAGGATTAGGCATCTAGGATTTAGGATTAGGCATCTAGGATTTAGGATTAGGCATCTAGGATTTAGGGTTAGGCTTCTAGGATTTAGGATTAGGCATCTAGGATTTAGGGTTAGGCTACTAGGATTTAGGATTAGGCTACTAGGATTTAGGATTAGGCTACTAGGATTTAGGATTAGCATCTGGGATTTAGGATTAGGCTACTAGGATTTAGGATTAGGCTACTAGGATTTAGGATTAGCATCTGGGATTTAGGATTAGGCTACTAGGATTTAGGATTAGGCTACTAGGATTTAGGATTAGCATCTGGGATTTAGGGTTAGGCTGCTAGGATTTAGGATTAGGCATCTGGGATTTAGGATTAGGCATCTGGGATTTAGGATTAGGCATCTGGGATTTAGGATTAAGCATCTAGGAATTGGGATTATGCACCTGGAGTTAAGGATAAGGCATTTCGGATTCAGGATTGGGCATCTGGGATTTAGGGTTAGGCTACTAGGATTTAGGATTATGCACCTGGAATTAAGGATAAAGCATCTGGGATTTAGGGTTAGGCTACTAGGATTTAGGATTATGCACCTGGAATTAAGGATAAAGCATCTGGGATTTAGGGTTAGGCTACTAGGATTTAGGATTAGGCATCTGGGATTTAGGATTAGGCATCTAGGATTTGGGATTAGGCACCTGGAATTAAGGATAAGGCATTTCGGATTCAGGATTGGGCATCTGGGGTTTAGGATTAGGTATCTGAGATTTAGGATTAGGCATCTGGGATTCAGGATTAGGACTAGGATTTAGGATTGAGCATCTGGGATTTAGTATATGCAATCTCTAATGTGGAATCTGGTATTTTGAATTAGAGATTATGGATCTAGATTTAAAGAATTAGCATTCAAATCTGCAATATATTTCGAATTCAACTAAGGAGTCGTATTTGGGGATTTTAGCTGCCCGGGATCTCAATCGTGCTGTTTCATGGAGTCAGAATTTGATTAGCCTAGCCCAGCTACCATCCACCCCTATGGTGCCAGCCAGAATTGAGAATTATGATGCAGACCCCGTTGCATGCTAAACGCGCATTGTGCTCTGTAAGTGTCAACTGGGCCGTGCATATTATATTATAAACATTGTGTGCATATATATAATTGATTAGCAAGCAGAGAATATTTAAGGGAAGGAAAATGCTTGTCACGCCATCAAAACTCCATCAAACAGCAGCTGCATGTGTGTTGAGTTCAGCCTGTATATATGCAGTATATATGCTCATATATTTAATGCATTCAGTTAGTTTTCTAGTGTTATTACGCAATATAGGTTAGCTCTCTCTCCTCTATTTAAGCGTCTCAAGTTTCTCATTGGGAAGCTGGAGAAGAAGGTCAGTGAGGAAAGAAGAGAGAGGTGCAATGGGGAGCCTTCTTTATTGGAAACAAGACAGCTTCCATATTGGGCGAGTCTAGAGTAGGAAGGGGCAAGTTGGCACGCTTGCTTTTGGCTGTCTGGGAATACGTGGCAAAGGATTAGCGAAAGGTTTTTAAGCTTGAGAAGTTTGGAGATTGTGAACTGTCGAGCTTAGTGAAGCTTAGAGCTTAGTGAAGTTTCGAGATTAGTGAAGTTTCCAGCTTATTGAAGTTTCGAGGTTTTGGGTTTTGAGTGAAACCTACGATAGCAACACTGCTCACTGAGCCATAAAATCGATTTTTGAACTTTTTTCCCGAAACATATGCATGACATATTCCTATCGAATTCCTATATCAATTTTCAGTTCCTTGAGGCCTGAGTCGGCATTGCAATTTCCAAGATAATCCGGTCGACGGTTTTCCTGGGCTACGGTTATTATTTATGACAATTCATATTTTTTTAGTTTGAAGCCGCCGTTGAATTTCTGTCATGAATGATTTATTGTACATACACATTGCGTGTAATCTTGTTCATTATTGCGATTGTGGCTGTTTGTCCCCAGCCCAGCCTTTATTATTTAGTCATTAGATTCTAGGGCTGTGTATATATCTCACAGAGTTTCATAATATCAGTATCTGATTATACATTAGCGTATATGGTGTTTGCCCGAGCAATGTATTAAATTGTACAATATTCAGGAATCGACGCTGTATTATTGTGTTTTGTATAATTCTACATATCGGTAGAACTACCAACTGCCTTACCAAAGTACGAGTACCCAGAACCTAGAGAAATCAATGCGATATGTGTTAGTACAAGTATGTGGAACAATTTCGATCAAGGACGACTTACAGTAGTAGAAGGACGGGGAGAATTCGTTTCTTAGAAAGCACTTTTAGAGAATGTTTGTCGGCAAGTTTACGTCAATTGGAAGATGTTGTCTTTGTCGAATAATTTATTTTAAAAAATGACTAGGCGTAAGTTTGACTGGCTAGGCAATAGAGTGTCGGACTCACGACTCGAAGGTCGGGGGTTCGATTCCCGATCCCACTCGGAACAATTTGTGTCCTTGAGCAAGACGCTTAACTCTGCATTGCTTCAGCTCACCCAGCTGTAAAATGGGTGCCAGCATTAGCTGGGGTAATTGAGGCTGTGTGTGGCGACCCCCCAGTCCTTGGACTGAACAGCCGTACGCAGCCTTCAGATGCGCCGCGCAGTAGCTGCGGCTGAGCTGTCGGTTGCACATCTGGCCCAATTGGGGCAGGTGTAATCAATTATTATTATTATTCCATTAGCAAATTGTCTGGCAAATGTTTACAGATCGTCGGTTTATAAAACCCATGCTCAGCATGTTGAATGATTTTGCAGTTTTACTGAAAGACAAAAGACGAACCGATACAAAATATTTTTTAAGAATCGATGCTTCTTTTATCCCACGAATTACTTAAGTCGTAGTTGATTTCACATTTCGGGTTCTAGGTCAGAGATCCTTTGTCAAATAAGATAACTTGTATTTCTATGCCAGATTTTTCTCTCAACCATTTTTGACAGGCAATAATTATTATAATAATAGCGTTACTCTGCTTTCCTTGTTGCTACTTATTATTATTTATTATTACGTAATCAATATTTTTGTAGGCAGCTCTGAGCTAGCTTAGTTTGCAACTAAAATGTTTATAAGTTCAGTTATGTTCCTTTGCGTATAAAGTCGCTGGATCAGATTGTAGTGGGAAAACTCTTGGCTTTGGGTCTGTCTATAGGCGAATTGTTAATGGTCTTGACACCGGCAGCTCACTCCCTTGGGGATGGGAGCTTTAATGTGTGCGCGGACTGGCCTCCTCTTACTTTCCCTTCTCTTCCTGCCTCTGCGTTATCGGAAACATCTCTCAACTCTCTGCTCTCCCCTCTCTGCTCAGAGCCAAGGACTCCTGACAATTCCCCACTGGACTAGAAGCTGCTGGCGTGGAAAAAATGCGAAAAATATTTTCACAGCTAAAAGTGAACATTGCGTTTTCTTAGATTTGTGTTTCTGGCTTGTGAAGTTTCGGGTTCGGAAGGTTTCGGGTTTGGGAAGTCTCGGGTTCAGAAGGTTTCGGGTTTGGGAAGTCTCGGGTTCAGAAGGTTTCGGGTTTGGGAAGTCTCGGGTTCAGAAGGTTTCGGGTTTGGGAAGTCTCGGATTTGGAAGGTTTCGGGTTTGGGAAGTCTCGGGTTCAGAAGTTTTCGGGTTTGGGAAGTCTCGGGTTCAGAAGGTTTCGGGTTTGGGAAGTCTCGGATTTGGAAGGTTTCGGGTTTGGGAAGTCTCGGATTTGGAAGGTTTCGGGTTTGGGAAGTCTCGGATTTGGAAGGTTTCGGGTTTGGGAAGTCTCGGATTTGGAAGGTTTCGGGTTTGGGAAGTCTCGGATTTGGAAGGTTTCGGGTTTGGGAAGTCTCGGGTTCGGAAATTTTCGGGTTTGTGAAGTCTCGGGTTTGTGAAGTCTCGGGTTTGAAAAGTCTCGGGTTTGGGAAGTCTCGGGTTTATGAAGTCTCGGGTTTGAGAAGTCTCGGGTTTGTGAAGTCTCGGGTTTGAGAAGTCTCGGGTTTGGGAAGTCTCGGGTTTGTGAAGTCTCGGGTTTGAGAAGTCTCGGGTTTGGGAAGTCTCGGGTTTATGAAGTCTCGGGTTTGAGAAGTCTCGGGTTTGTGAAGTCTCGGGTTTGTGAAGTCAGGTTTTGGAAGTCTCGGGTTTGTGAAGTCTCGGGTTTGTGAAGTTTCGGGTTTGAGAAGTCTCGGGTTTGGGAAGTCTCGGGTTTATGAAGTCTCGGGTTTGAGAAGTCTCGGGTTTGTGAAGTCTCGGGTTTGTGAAGTCAGGTTTTGGAAGTCTCGGGTTTGTGAAGTCTCGGGTTTGTGAAGTTTCGGGTTTTTGAAGTTTCGGGTTTGAGAAGTCTCGGGTTTGTGAAGTCTCGGGTTTGTGAAGTTTCCGAGTTGTGAGGAATTTTCAGGCTTGTAAAGTTTCGGACTTGTGAATTTTCGGGTTTAAGAAATTTCGGATATTTTAATTTGGTTAAGGTTTTCAATTCCAACATGCGTCCTGTGTTTTCCAGTCCAACGCAGAACTTGCTGGGCGTCCATGGCTCACAATCCTAGGATGGCATAAAAAGCCACTTTTTCTCTCATTGGCAGCTGGGCCGGCCCAGCTTATTATTATTTATTGCTGTTTCGGCTCTCCCCTGTCTCTGTCTGTGTCTGACCGACGCAGATGGAGCAGCCTAATAAGCTATGTGAGACTATTTTACATGGTTAGTGCTGGTTCTGCTCTCTTGCTAAGTCCTGTTCCCGCATCATTCCGCATCCCATTCTGCTGGCTTATTGACGCTGTACCACACAAAGTCATTCATTCATTGCTCACTCGGGTGTCATAAAAATAATCCCTGTTCGCGTTTGTTCCTCACAATGTATACCGCCATATGAGACTGAGTTAGCGTGAACTGTACGAATTAAATTGGCTCTTGTGAATGTACGAGGGTTGTCCCAGAAATAGCGGGAAAAACCAGTATAGAGGCTGACTGTGATATTCGAATTTGATGCAACTTGCGTCATAATTAGAAAAAAATCTAACAGTTGTTTTGCTTTTTAAACGGGATAAAAATGTCAATTCATTCAAAAGTTGTGCCTATAAATAGAACAGTGGGTAGAGGGTAGAGCCTACCAAGTCGAGCCTACTATGCTGGCCATAGACTAAACTTTTGATGTTTAGTCAGAACCATCGATTCAAAAACAAAAGCAAACGAAGAAGCTGAAGAGAAACAAAAGAGCACATAAGCTCTCGAAAAAAGCAGAAGCTAATCTGAAGCAGAAGCAGAACAGCTGCAGGCTGAGGGGTGACTTTGTTGAAAAGTCATAAGTCAAGGGCGATGGCGATGCTGCGTGACCAACTTTGCAGACCCCTCGACTTGGTGTAACTCTATCCCTACCCCTTGTTTTAATTATAGGCACAACTTTTGAATGAATTGACATTTTTACCCCATTTAAAAATCAAAACAACCGTTGGATTTTTTTCTACTTATGACGCAAGTTGCATCAGATTCGAGTGTCACAGTCAGCCTCTGTACAAGTTTTTTTCCGCTATTTCTGGGACAACCCTCGTATCTAATAAAAATGGGATGCCAGACATAGATACAGAGGCAGAGAGTTGAGAGGGAGATGTAGAAGCAGAGAGTAAAAGTGGGAGATTAAGCGATCCACAGTCAGAAGTAAAGAGAAACGAAGAGATGTAGAAGAAGAGAGGGAGAGATGTAGAAGAAGAGTGGGAGAGATGTAGAAAAAGAGTGGGAGAGATGTAGAAGAAGAAAGGGAGAGTGTTGAAGAAGAGAGGGAGAGGTGTAGAAGAAGAGTGGGAGAGGTGTAGAAGAGTGGGAGAGATGTAGAAGAAGAGCGGGAGAGGTGTAGAAGAAGAGTGGGAGAGGTGTAGAAGAGTGGGAGAGATGTAGAAGAGTGGGAGAGGTGTAGAAGAGTGGGAGAGGTGTAGAAGAGTGGGAGAGGTGTAGAAGAGTGGGAGAGGTGTAGAAGAAGAGTGGGAGAGGTGTAGAAGAAGAGAGGGAGAGGTGTAGAAGAAGAGAGGGAGAGGTGTAGAAGAAGAGTGGGAGAGGTGTAGAAGAAGAGACGGAGAGGTGTAGAAGAAGAGTGGGAGAGGTGTAGAAGAAGATTGGGAGATGTGTAGAAGAAGAGACGGAGAGGTGTAGAAGAAGAGTGGGAGAGGTGTAGAAGAGTGGGAGAGATGTAGAAGAAGAGTGGGAGAGGTGTAGAAGAGTGGGAGAGATGTAGAAGAGTGGGAGAGGTGTAGAAGAGTGGGAGAGGTGTAGAAGAGTGGGAGAGGTGTAGAAGAGTGGGAGAGGTGTAGAAGAGTGGGAGAGGTGTAGAAGAGTGGGAGAGGTGTAGAAGAAGGGTGGGAGAGGTGTAGAAGAAGAGTGGGAGAGGTGTAGAAGAGTGGGAGAGGTGTAGAAGAGTGGGAGAGGTGTAGAAGAAGAGAGGGAGAGGTGTAGAAGAAGAGTGGGAGAGGTGTAGAAGAAGAGTGGGAGAGGTGTAGAAGAAGAGAGGGAGAGGTGTAGAAGAAGAAAGGGAGAGGTGTAGAAGAAGAAAGGGAGAGTGTTGAAGAAAAGACGGAAAGAAGAGAGGGAGAAGCAAAAGCAGAGAGGGAGAAGCAAAAGCAGAGAGGGAGGGGCAATCAAGGAACGGTCTGGCACACGCAGAGGGTTGACTAGAAGGATAACATGTTTTTTTTGCAAATAACAATATTGAGAAGCATAAAAATCTGCCTTGTAATCTTGTATACGCATCTGTGACAGTCATGATTTCTATCGATTGATGCTTGCATCTATTTTTTGGCTTTGATTTTGTTTGCAAATAACAATATTGAGAAGCATAAAAATCTGCCTTGTAATCTTGTATACGCATCTGTGACAGTCATGATTTCTATCGATTGATGCTTGCATCTATTTTTTGGCTTTGATTTTGTCTCAGCTGTCTCTTATATAGTTGCAAGGCAAACACGAAAAATGATTTTCCGCTTGGAATAAGCCTCGAATATGCGGCTGTTACATTCAGAATTTACAGTAAGACTCAGCGGCCTGGCTGGGTTCTTTTGATCAGGAGAATTGAAGCGGGAACGGGAATGCAGATCAAAGCTTAGAAATTGGAAAGCTTAGCCCTGTAGATTATGTCTAGTTGGCTTGGGTTTCTTTTTATCTTTCTATAATACATGCAGTCTAGTACGTGCCAGACTGCTTTGTGTTGGTCATTTTACCTGGCACTGCTTTTAGCTTTAATTAGCTCGGGAGGAGGTGGGCGCCCTTTTTCCCCTTGGCGAAGAGTTACCTTGCTTTGGGCATTGACGTCCTGAGCACGTACGAGTAGGCCCTGACTTTCTCATGGCCGATATGTTGTGTAATCAATTTCTTTGCTCTGTAATCAAATCGATTTATCCTTTGGTTTTCAGCTCAACAACCCAATTTTGTGATGTTAATAGTCGCCAAAATTCGTTGCTACGCCCTGATAATTATTTGCATCGTTGTCAATTCCGCCCTGTGTCTCCATGGCAACGCGTCGTCAACGCCTCGCTATCGGGCACGGGTTGGCAGAATTTTTATTGCCAGATTAGCGTCAGCCAAATCTGGCGAATTGTCGGCCCAGCAGCTTCCATCTTGGCTGCATCGCAATGCGGACTCTGGTTTAATTGAAGGAGTTCCGCTTGATAGGAACAGTGGCGATAAAGATGTGCACCTGGGCGGAGGCGTCTCTGTTGAAGTCCTGCCCAGATCGTCTGGTTCGGCGTTTGGCAGCAACGCCAGCTGCTCAAGGCGTCCGCCTACAGTGGCCGCCGTGCTCGTTGATGTTGACCCGGAGACTGTGGGACCTCAGCGGCTTGCCTCTTTGCTGCGAAATCTGTCAGCGAAATTGCAGGTGCGTCTAGTTGGTTAGTTTTTGGCTTTGAGTTCTAATTGATGTAGCTTGTGGAAGCTGTGTTGGCTTTTTGAGTTCTAATTAATGTGGCTTATGGAAGCTGTGTTGGCTTTTTGAGCTCTAATTGATGTAGCTTCCATAAAACTGTATATAGATGTGAGCTCCAGCAGATAGATGTGAGCTCCAATAGATAGATGTGAGCTGCAGCAGATAGACGTGAGCTCCAGCAGATAGATGTGAGCTGCAGCAGATAGACGTGAGCTTCAGCAGATAGATGTGAGCTCCAGCAGATAGATGTGAGCTCCAGCAGATAGATGTGAGCTCCAGCAGATAGCTGTGAGCTACAGCAGATAGATGTGAGCTCCAGCAGATAGATGTGAGCTCCAGCAGATAGCTGTGAGCTACAGCAGATAGATGTGAGCTACAGCAGATAGATGTGAGCTCCAGCAGATAGATGTGAGATACAGCAGATAGATGTGAGCTCCAGCAGATAGCTGTGAGCTACAGCAGATAGATGTGAGCTACAGCAGATAGATGTGAACTCCAGCAGATAGGTATAAGTTCTTGTAGGTCGATACTAGCAGATAAATGTAGCGTATAGAATCCAAAAACCAAGAGTGAAAGCACGAATCAAAAGCCAAAATCGAGTAATCCGTCTAATTTCTATGCCACCGCCTTATTTCTTGTGTACTACTCAATCCCAAACTAGAAAGCTTACAACTGGGAGAATAAATTAGCATAAATTGTCTGCCCGGGATTGCTTGGGAATAGAAATTGACGCTAATTAAAATGGGCAATCCGATTTCGTCCTCGAATCCCCCCAGAGACAAGTCTGGATGGAGCCTATTTGGTTTCTCGCCCCCTACTTTTTAAATTGGCTACTGCAATTTTTTCTCCCTACGCGTCGAAAAAGAAAGCGCGAAGTTTGACGAAAAATTCAAAAAGTGATTGAGATTGATTTGATTTTTTGGTTACTAAACTTCAAAACCTTGATTTAAACTGGTAAGTTATTTCTCAGTTTTTTTTGTTTTCGATAATGATGGATTTGGATTTCTATTTCTATCGCTGATTTTTCTTCTACTTTTCAGACTGCCAATTGATTTCAAATGCTTTACTTTTTGCTGAATAATCGCCCCTTGTATTTATCCTCTCCTACTTCCCCAAAATCGCCTCCTACATCCCTACTTCCCCAAAATCGCCTACATCCCCTACTTCCCCAAAATCGCCTCCTACATCCCTACTTCCCCAAAATCGCCTCCTACATCCCTACTTCCCCAAAATCGCCTCCTACATCCCCTACTTCCCCAAAATCGCCTCCTACACCCCTAATTCCCCAAAATCGCCTCCTACACATCTACTTCCCCAAAATCGCCTCCTACATCCCTACTTCCCCAAAATCGCCTCCTACACCCCTACTTCCCCAAAATCGCCTCCTACATCCCTACTTCCCCAAAATCGCCTCCTACATCCCCTACTTCCCCAAAATCGCCTCCTACATCCCTACTTCCCCAAAATCGCCTCCTACATCCCTACTTCCCCAAAATCGCCTCCTACATCCCTACTTCCCCAAAATCGCCTCCTACATCCCTACTTCCCCAAAATCGCCTCCTACATCCCTACTTCCCCAGAATCGCCTCCTACATCCCTACTTCCCCAAAATCGCCTCCTACATCCCTACTTCCCCAAAATCGCCTCCTACATCCCTACTTCCCCAAAATCGCCTCCTACATCCCTACTTCCCCAAAATCGCCTCCTACATCCCTACTTCCCCAGAATCGCCTCCTACATCCCTACTTCCCCAAAATCGCCTCCTACATCCCTACTTCCCCAAAATCGCCTCCTACATCTCTACTTCCCTTGAAAAATGGCCTCCTACATCTTCTCTCCCCATTGATTTCAGGTGAAAATCTCCACCCTGGAGGTGTCTCCAGACGTTCCCAACTCGCAGAGGCGGCAGCAGCAGCCGCGCCAGTACCTCCTGGCATCCGGACCCGGCAACGCCAACATTCGTCGAAGCGTTCAAGCCGGCCGAGTCAGCTGGCAAGTCGGCTGCGGCTCCATCGATGCCAGACATTTGAAAGCGTTGGAACGGTTAGAGAGATTAGCAATCACTGGGGAACTGACGCCCGAGCCTGTGCTGCTCTGGTATGTGGCCGATCTTATTGTCGATGTTGACGCTTCGACGTCTGCTGTCGATGGAGGCGTCGGCGGCGGCTACACCGGCAGAGGGTCACCTCGGTTGCGCCGCAATGCAAATCTGTACTCTGGCAGATCGTTCCTGTCTGACTCCGCCGCGGTGCCCTCTTCCGTGTCCGAGTCGTCTGGTTTCGCTTCTCCCCCTATGCCGACTAGGCCGCCGCCACAGCCGCCGGTTCCTACGCGTAGAATCGAACTCCCGACCGTCCGATCGACTACTACTACGACTCCGACAACTCCAGCGCCGACAACCACAACTGAGCGGGGAATTCAACAGCTGGTTCAATTAAGCGCGCAGCCGTATAGTTTCCCAGTTGGTGTCCTGACTAGAATTGTTCTCATGCCGAACGCTAGGCAGGACTCTTTGTTGGCGGAGTTGACAACTTCGGTTACCGGTTGCGGTCACGCCAATGCGTTGGGCGTGTTTGGTCGGTATATTCCAGAGGAGATGGTTCTTGAGGGCCATCCGAGTGAGTTGGGGCTTTATTGTTGTTGATCTAGGTAATACGGATCACGCTACTGCAGACTAGCTTCTATAGATCTTGCTACTATAGATCTAGCTACTGCGGGTCTAGCTACTGTAGATCTAGCTACTGCGGGTCTAGCTACTATAGATCTAGCTACTGCGGGTCTAGCTACTGTAGATCTAGCTACTGCGGGTCTAGCTACTATAGATCTAGCTACTGCGGGTCTAGCTACTGTAGATCTAGCTACTGCGGGTCTAGCTACTATAGATCTAGCTACTGCAGATCTAGCTACTGTAGATCTAGCTACTGCAGATCTAGCTACTATAGATCTAGCTACTGCGGGTCTAACTACTATAGATCTAGCTACTGCAGATCTAGCTACTGCGGGTCTAGCTACTATAGATCTAGCTACTGCAGATCTAGCTACTGTAGATCTAGCTACTGCAGATCTAGCTACTATAGATCTAGCTGCTATAGATCTAGCTATTGTGGATCTAGCTACTATAGATCTAGCTACTGCAGATCTAGCTACTATAAATCTAGCTACTGTAGATCTACCTACTGTAGATCTACCTACTATAGATCTAGCTACTGCAGATCTAGCTACTGTAAATCTAGCTACTATAGATCTAGCAGTGTATACAAGCACTGGCTATATACCATTGCAATCTAACTGCCATATGAGCAAAACAACAAGTCTGTCACACCTCCCGCACCCAACCCAGCCGCCAAAGACATCGGTTCCCAGCACAAGTGCAGCCTGCACGTGAGGGACAGCGGAGGCAAGCAGGCCTACATTGGTTTTACCATCCGGGTGCCGGAGCCTAAACCGCCCCAGCGGCTACTCTCCATCGAGGCCGACAAGAAGCTGTTCCGCCTCATTCTAGGCCTTCGCTACAATCGGCTAATCGATCCGGCAGATTATTTCGCTCACGCGTTGGCCCACGATATCAGAATCTGCGTCAGTCCGATTAGAAATCGTTGCGTTGGTTTTTCGCCGCAGTCGCCGTTGCAATTCAACGCGACAACTAGTCGAGTGTACGGTCTGGCCTGGCGAAAACAGCAGCTGACAGCTCTGCCTACCCCCGTCTATCTGTTGGCTACTAGCAAGTATAATAAAACTGCCGTACTAACCGTTGGCTATAAGGTGACCGAATCTAGGACAGAAGATTATGCTCACCAGAATAAGGTTAGTCAACTGCGGCTACTGGTAGCAATTTTGGTGTTTTATAGCCCGTTTTAAATTATTATTATCGTAGTTGGTATTGACGTCTCTCTTTAAGTCCCATTTATTGCCTTTCAAATCCCATTTAGGCGCCCCTTTAAATCTCATTTAGGCGCCCCTCAAATTCCTTTTTTGCGCCTCCTCAAATTCCTTTTTTGCGCCTCCTCAAATTCCTTTTTGGCGCCTCCTCAAATTCCTTTTTGGCGCCTCCTCAAATTCCTTTTTGGCGCCTCCTCAAATTCCTTTTTGGCGCCTCCTCAAATTCCTTTTTGGCGCCTCCTCAAATTCCTTTTTGGCGCCTCCTCAAATTCCTTTTTGGCGCCTCCTCAAATTCCTTTTTGGCGCCTCCTCAAATTCCTTTTTTGCGCCTCCTCAAATCCCATTTAGGCGCCCCTTTAAATCTCATTTAGGCGCCCCTCAAATCCCAGTTTGACATCCCAGATCAAATTTAGGTACTAATAAAAATCCGTGTTATAGAATCGCATTAAAGCGACCAAATGCATTAATGACAAACTACATAATCCAGCACTCTAACAAATCGCAGGTCAACCATGAGTACAGACTGCACGTCGAATCTCAACTAGATTATCTTCGCAAACTGGAAACCGAAACAGCGCCTCTCTACAGTATTATTGAAAAAATTGGCAAATTTTTGTCCACTAAAACAAAAAATGTTGTCGGTATTACTATCAGTAGTAGTAAACTGCTGCCAGAAACCGGCATTCATTTGAAATGGCTGAACCGCACCGATAGCCGATCGCGCAGTATGGTACTAGTATTTGGCTGCATTATCAACTACGGCATCAACTATTGTCCTCGATTGTCAATCATTGAAGAGGCCAAGAAAATGTTTCGCTATTGCAAAGACAGCAAAGCCGACGGCCAGCCTTGGCCAGACTTTGCAGCCGCTCTGGCGCCCCATCTGACACCGATACAGCTGATTGACATGCCGTTGGGCACTTGTACGTCTAGCAAGTACGAATTCCCGATGCGCTACTATCTGGCATCGCCCGCGGCGTGTCCCGATACAGGACAGAACAGGGTCACCACGCCTGACCCTATGCTGCCGCCTCAGCCGATTTGGCCGCCAACCTTTGCTCCTAGTAGCAGCCGATCTGGACTGCGGGTGAACTACGTCACTACTAAAGAGCACGGAGTGTATTGTTTGTTGCCATTTTCAACTAGCGCTGGTAGCGGCTTTAGTCGGCCAATTAAACGATTAGGCTGCGTTAACGATTCCTATGGCAACAATCTGCGAGTGCTGCCGTTGCAATTGTGCACCCACGCTAGCGATGACGGAGAAGTGTGTAGCAATGCTAATAAATTTATCGCTTGGAATGCCACTATTCGCGGCTTTGAGGTTTGTACTTTTACCTACTTGGATTCTAGGCTTCTTTAGAATGTACTTTTGGATCATTGTATTTACATATTTAATGATCAGGGTTGTAGCCTAGTGGTTGGAGCGTCGGACTCACGACTTGAACTCACTCGGAACAATTTGTGTCCTTAAGCAAGAGACACTTAACTCTGCATTGCTTCAGTTCACCCAGCTGTAAAATGGTTGCCAGCATTAGCTGGGGTAATTGAGGCTGTGTGTGGCGACCCCCCCCCCCAGTCCTTGGACTGAACAGCCGTATAACGCAGCCTTCAGATGCGCCGCGCAATAGCTGCGGCTGAGCTGTCGGTTGCATATCTGCCTATTAATGCAGGTGTAATCAATTATTATATTTTTATTACTATTATATTATTTACATGTGTAGTCCTCTAGATTACTCTTTCTGTTAATTTTTCCTGTGCTTTTTTGTCCCAATGTAAAATTTTTCGCAATTTGAAAGCATAACTACCGTGGCAAGAATCGCTGGCGACTCTGAGGCGAAAAAAAAGTCACGAAAAAGTCGTACGAGAGACGTTGTGTTAGCGCTTAACTTTGTACTAACTCAAGTAGACTAAATAGAGTTGTTTTAAATGCAAAATGCGATTCTAATTTATCAAATGACGCAGATGTGCTTCAGACGCAACTCTGTGATTCTACAGCGACTCTAGAACGTCTCTTTAGCGACTCTTGACGACTTTTATCGTCACATCTCGAGGTTTTAGATTTAGAAGTCGTCTACAGTCACTTCTTATCCTATTTTTACCTGTGTTACCAGCATCGTACTTCTTTTATATACTTTGTACTTTAAGCCCAAGATGTACTTTTAAGTAAATAAATTCTGCGCACTTTCAGGGCATTCCATTCGACGCCGATGTCGGTCCCAAGCAGTTCGTAGTGCTGGTCCGCAGCACCGTGTCGCCAAACGCTCCGCCAGTTCGATTCAACCTCTCCGTAGTTGTCGAGCAGCCTCAGTGGGGCCCATTCCGTTTCCATCGAGTTCGAATACGTATCGCTGTTGACCGCTATCGGGTTGCAGATTTGAATCGTCAATATCGATTTTTTCGACAACTAAACGACTTAGTATCGGCCGCGCTGTCCGGAAATAAAGTCTACATGCGCTTGCCGCCTGACGATCTGCAGCACCAATTAAAAGTGCCTGGTAGTGTTGTGAATTTCACGGTTGATTGGACCGTGGTTGGTTACGACAGCGACGGCGCCGTTATTGATGGATTTGGAAAGTGCGTTGTTTCCACTGCATTGTTCGCATTGTTTGGGTAGATTCTTTACAAACGTAGATTTAACCTATGTTCCACCTTTATATCCTCAGGTGTTTTAATTATCTGATATTTGTAAGCTAAAAGATGCAATTTCTAGTTTTTTTTCTCTTATCTCCTGGTGTTTTTAATCCCCTCATCTCCAGGTGTTTTTAATCCCCTCTTATCTCCAGGTGTTTTTAATCCCCTCATCTCCAGGTGTTTTTAATCCCCTCTTATCTCCAGGTGTTTTTAATCCCCTCATCTCCAGGTGTTTTTAATCCCCTCTTATCTCCAGGTATTCTTAATCTCCTCTTATCTCCAGTTTTTAATCCCCTCTTATCTCCAGGTGTTTTTAATCCCCTCTTATCTCCAGGTATTCGTAAACTCCTCTTATCTCCAGGAGTTTTTAATCCCCTCTTATCTCCAGGTGTTTTTAATCCCCTCATCTCCAGGTGTTTTTAATCCCCTCTTATCTCCAGGTATTCTTAATCTTCTCTTATCTCCAGGAGTTTTTAATCCCCTCTTATCTCCAGGTGTTTTTAATCCCCTCTTATCTCCAGGTATTCGTAAACTCCTCTTATCTCCAGGAGTTTTTAATCCCCTCTTATCTCCAGGTGTTTTTAATCCCCTCTTATCTCCAGGTATTCGTAAACTCCTCTTATCTCCAGGAGTTTTTAATCCGCTCTTATTTCCAGGTGTTTTTAATCCCATCTTATCTCCAGGTGTCTTTAATCCCCTCACCTCCAGGTGTTTTAACCTCATCTCCAGGTGTTTAATCCCCTTCTTATCTCCAGGTGTTTTTAATCCCCTCTTATCTCCAGATGTTTTTTGTCTTGCAACTCAAAAGAACGTTATTCTTAACGCTAACTATATGATAATTATACGATATAAGTAAACTTATTAATTTGCACTCATCCATCAGGTACCGCATATTCTGTCCGGTAGATCAATTAGTCATACTCCGCCGCGTAGCGTCAGAGAAGCTGGCCGGAATGCTAATCTCCAATGCCATTGGAATGCACACCCTGGAATTCCTATTGGAAGGCAATTGCAGCAGCTATAATTACGGAGATCTATTCCGACTATACGATAATTATATGCAAAGTCATCATCCTATTAATACCATTGTGCCGGATTATCCAGCTTATCCTGGCGGAGGAGGCAGCGATAATGCCATTGTTAACAAAAATGCAGCTGGCGGCAGCAACGATGTTGAAACAGCTTCAATTGGAGATTCAAATGTATTGTTAATTACAGTTGCTCCGGCCTGCGGTCTGGTGCTGCTGGCTCTGCTAGTGGCTCTGCTAGTGGCCTGCTGTCTGTATAAAAGGAAACCAGCAAATAGCAGAGGCGGTCAGCAGCAGCAGCAGCAGAGAAGCAGACACGTGTCTTATCAACAGCAGCAGCAGCAGCAACAACAGTATCACAATGCCAGCCTGTCTCGTCACGGCGGCGACTTCAGTTTAACCAGCAAACACGTGCCAATCATATTCGCCGAGGAGCTGGAAGAGCGCCCCTCTGCTCCCAGTAAGCCGCTGATTTTGCCGAACGAGAAGCCGCCACTGCCGCCGCCAGATATTGACGGATACGGCGAACAGGACGAGCTGCTGATGGAGCGGACTCCACTAAATCCGCAGCAGCAGCAGCAGCAGTTGCTTCTTTTGCAGCAGCAGCAACAGCAGCAACAGCAGTTTGCAACACTGGGCAGAACTAATAATGGTCACGGTGTGAATGGTAGCGGCACTAGCGGCAGTATGTACCGAACTCTGCCTAGCCAGCAGCTTCAACAGCAGCAACAACAGCAGCAACTGTATCATCAGCAGCAGCAGAATCCAGGGGTTCTGTACGCGCACTATGCTAATCAAGGCTGATCTGGTCTAATTCTGTTCTCTTGGGTTCAATTTTCCTCTGTTAAAAAGTTGTTAACGTTTACACTAAGTACTACTATTGTACAAGTAGTAGTCTCTACTATAAAAGCTTTGTAAGTGTTTTTTATTGCTTTAAATTATAATAATTAATGCATAATAATTACCTTTCTATTAATGTTCCGTTGTGATAAGTTTATTCGTTTCATATAGACTTTTTCGTCTGTACATTCTAGTCGTGTTTTTATTGATATTTTTGTTGTCGTTATAAACAAGTTTAGTCAACAGAAATTGCGCTTTACTACTAATGTTGTAGTTCTGTTTTTTTGATATTTTTTATGAAATATTCCTTAAGAAAATGCAGATTTGTTATTGTTAAACAGCGCACAATGACCCCTCCTTTTCTATTGCACTGCATTTTTATGCACGAGTTTAAGTCTTTTAAACTGTAAATTTTAGTTAGTTGAAACGAACTGATCATTTCTGTCGTTCTGCCTATGTTTTCCCTATCCTGTTTAGAGTGCTTAGATAGAATTCCTTCTGTCTATGCGCAGCTCTCTGCTAGTGTTATGATTTTACCATATCAACAAACTTATATATATATATATATTATTTATTGTTTCCTGACAACGGTAAGTTTAAACATTGTTTACTTTTTCCATGAAACACATCGCATTGCTGTTAGTGAAAAAATACATTGTAATAAAGCTTATCTGGCTTTGATTGGACGGCTTTGTGACTTAAATTAGAGATGCTGTTTAACTTCGATCTAGATCTGCAGCTAGATCTATGACTACGGATTAGCTAGATCTAGATCTACAGCTAGATCTGAATCTGCAGCTAGATCTATGACTACGGATTAGCTAGATCTAGATCTGCAGCTAGATCTATGACCACGGATTAGCTAGATCTGGATCTACAGCTAGATCTGAATCTGCAGCTAGATCTATGGCTACGGATTAGCTAGATCTGGATCTACAGCTAGATCTGAATCTGCAGCTAGATCTATGGCTACGGATTAGCTAGATCTGGATCTACAGCTAGATCTGAATCTGCAGCTAGATCTGAATCTGCAGCTAGATCTGAATCTGCAGCTAGATCTATGACCACGGATTAGCTAGATCTGGATCTGCAGCTAGATCTATGACTACGGATTAGCTAGATCTGGATCTACAGCTAGATCTGTTTATACTGTTTGCCTGGATCTACATCTAACAATGAATATCTCAATTGTACAGATATCAGCGTAGATTGGATATATATACACAATTCCAATCAATAGTGATCATCAACGATTGACAACCTCAATAAAAGTACAATTTTATACACTTTTTACTCGGTAAGGCGCTCTGCTGAGGCTGATAGTTAATATTCCAGCAACTGTTTTTACCACGGCAATAATTAGTATAAATTAGTATAAAGTAATTTTGTAGCTTAACAGAAATACAAACAAACTATATTGACTGCTTTCTCACACTGCCACTGGTCTTGAACTTTGCGTTTCACATTTAATTAAATAAACCATTAAATTCAACCAATGCCATATGAATCTACCCCAATACCCTATGAATCCACATCAATACCTCATTCGAATCCATCCTAGCACCCCTCGAGTCATTCCTTAGTTCCTTTGCGATTCGTCCCTAGTCCCGTTTCCAAGAATGCTTCCCTAGTCCCGTTTCGAAAAATCCTTTCCTAGTCCCGTTTCCAAAAATCCTTCCCTAGTCCCGTTTCCAAGAATCCTTCCTTTGACCCGTTTCCAAGAATGCTTCCCTAGTCCCGTTTCCAAGAATGCTTCCCTAGTCCCGTTTCGAAAAATCCTTTCCTAGTCCCGTTTCCAAAAATCCTTCCCTAGTCCCGTTTCCAAGAATCCTTCCTTTGACCCGTTTCCAAGAATGCTTCCCTAGTCCCGTTTCCAAGAATGCTTCCCTAGTCCCATTTCCAAGAATGCTTCCCTAGTCCCGTTTCCTGGAACGCTTCCCTAGTCCCGTTTCCTAGAATGCTTCCCTAGTCCCGTTTCCTAGAATCCTTCCCTAATCCCGTTTCCAAGAATCCTTCCCTAGTCCCGTTTCCAAGAATGCTTCCCTAGTCCCGTTTCCAAGAATCCTTCCCTAGTCCCGTTTCCAAAAATCCTTCCCTAGTCCCGTTTCCAAGAATCCTTCCCTAGTCCCCTTTCCTAGAATCCTTCCCTAGTCCCGTTTCCAAAAATGCTTCCCTATTCCAGTTTCCTAGAATGCTTCCCTAGTCCCGTTTCCAAAAATGCTTCGATAGTCCCCTTTCCAAGAATCCTTCCTTAGTCCCGTTTCAAGAATCTTTCCCTAGTCCCGTTTTCAAGAATCCTTCCCTAATCCCGTTTCCAAAAATCCTTCCCTAGTCCCGTTTCCTAGAATGCTTCCCTAGTCCCGTTTCCAAGAATCCTTCCCTAGTCCCGTTTCCAAGAATGCTTCCCTAGTCCCGTTTCCAAGAATGCTTCCCTAGTCCCGTTTCCAAGAATGCTTCCCTAGTCCCGTTTCCAAGAATGCTTCCCTAGTCCCGTTTCCAAGAATGCTTCCCTAGTCCCGTTTCCAAGAATGCTTCCCTAATCTCGTTTCCAAGAATCCTTCCCTAGTCCCGTTTCCAAGAACGCTTCCCTAGTCCCGTTTCCTAGAATGCTTCCCAGTCCCGTTTCCAAGAATGCTTCCCTAGTCCCGTTTCCAAGAACGCTTCCCTAGTCCCGTTTAGGATGCGTCCCTAGTCCCGTTTATAACAATCGTCCCCTTATCCACACACCTTCATATTTCAGTTTCTATATCAAACCAGCCGAACACAAGGGTTTGCGTCTTAGTAGCTCAGCAATGTCCAAGCCGGTTGACACCAGATCTGTCGGCCAGAGCAGCGTTGTGTCCAGCATGTCTAACGTGTCTGGCCAATCCCCGCCTAAGCCGTCGGATCCGCGCAAAGCCGAACGCTTAGTGCACTACAAGCGGGACTATTACATACCCGGCCTGGGCCACATACCGCAGGAGATACTCGACCAGCCGCCTCAGTTTTACTCTCACGAGGACGAGCAGGATGCTTATTATTCAATATCGCCTAGCGGCGGCGGCACCTCCACTGATACCGACTCTCAACTGTTCTCGTCCAGTCCGAGTACTGTGCAGTTTGGCAGCGGCTCGCCCGAGAGTCTGGCTGGCAGTTTGGCATCGATGGACATCAGGCAGAAGCAGAAGCGGGTCATGGTGCAGACGCCATCTAGCAAGAAGCTGGAGGCGCCCAGGAAACCCACCGTGCCCGAGAAGGGGCCGGACGTAACCAAGGATATTGCTAAGTGAGGACTGGGCTGGGCGCCTGTCTGTGTCTAGTCTGTGTCTGTCTGTCTGTCTGTCTGTCTGTCTGTCTGTCTGTCTGTCTGTCTGTCTGTCTGTCTGTCCGTTTGTCTATCTCTCTATCTATTTATCTATCTATATCTATCTATCTATCTATCTATCGATCTATCTATCTATCTATCTATCTATCTATCTATCTATCTATCTATTGCCAGGACCTGCACCGGAGCGGTTACGAAAATTAGATTTCTCGGTAGTTGCTCGCACTCTTTTACACTACTTGAGTAGTCTGATTTTCGTTCGGCATGGCTGGTTCCAGTAGGTAGTTCCTCTGGATAAAAGCGCTTACCGCGCCCATTAGCTTTCCAGCTGCCTTAATCGTTTCCGGTGATCTTGTGTGCGTGCTTTCAGCTTGATTGGCTGCGGCAAGCAAGCTCGAAAGAGCTCGCTTCGCTCGCTCTTTCTCGCTATCTACTATCTATCTATCTATCTATCCATCATCCATCTACCCCCACGCCGCCGTCCCGCAGGTGCAAGGCCAACAGTGAGACAATCCTGGACCTGTCAGGCAACAGGTTAACGGCCCTGCCCCCGGCTGTACGCGACCTGAACTGCGTCACTGAGATGTACCTGTACGACAACAAGCTCACGCAGCTGCCAGACGAAATTGGAGCTATGGTGAGCCTGGAGAAGCTTATGCTGCAGCAGAACTGCCTGACATCGCTGCCGCTCACTATGCAGTACCTGACTAAGCTGAGGGTGCTGGATCTGCGGCACAACAGACTTGAGAATCGAATACCTGCGGTGATCTACAAGCTCTACGGCCTCACCCAGCTTCTGCTGACCTACAATAAGATTGCCGAAATCGATCCAGATATTGGCAGCCTGATCAGTCTAACAGTGCTGGTAGTGAATCGCAACACAATTCGGATGCCGATCCCCAGCTCTATTGGCACTCTGCGACAGTTAAAGAAGCTGGATTTGTCGCATAATAAAATCTCGGAAATTCCGGACGAAATTGGTGAGCTTCGATATTTTTTGTTTTCAAATTTCAATCGAAGAATCGATTCTAAGAATCACTTCCTAAATTGTCTTTAAGAATCACCTTCAAGAATCGCCTCCTAAATTGTCTTCAAGAATCGCCCCTAAATTGTCTTTAAGAATCACCTTCAAGAATCGCCTCCTAAATTGTCTTCAAGAATCGCCCCTAAATTGTCTTTAAGAATCACCTTCAAGAATCGCCTCCTAAATTGTCTTCAAGAATCGCCCCTAAATTGTCTTTAAGAATCACCTTCAAGAATCGCCTCCTAAATTGTCTTCAAGAATCGCCCCTAAATTATCTTTAAGAATCACCTTCAAGAATCGCCTCCTAAGTTGTCTTCAAAAATCGCCCCTAAATCGTCTTAAATAATCGCCTCCAAAAATCGACTTTAAAATCGCCCCTAAATTGCCTTCAAAAATCGCTTCTAAATCGACTTCAAGAACTCCTCTAAATCGCCACCAATAATCGCCCCTAAATTGTCACCAAGAATCGCCTCTTAATCGTCACCAAGAATCGCCTCTATATCGCCACCAAGAATCGCCTCTATATCGCCACCAAGAATCGCCTTCAAGAATCGCCTCCTAAATTGTCTTCAAGAATCGCCCCTAAATTATCTTTAAGAATCACCTTCAAGAATCGCCTCCTAAGTTGTCTTCAAAAATCGCCCCTAAATCGTCTTAAATAATCGCCTCCAAAAATCGACTTTAAAATCGCCCCTAAATTGCCTTCAAAAATCGCTTCTAAATCGACTTCAAGAACTCCTCTAAATCGCCACCAATAATCGCCCCTAAATTGTCACCAAGAATCGCCTCTATATCGCCACCAAGAATCGCCTCTATATCGCCACCAAGAATCGCCTCTATATCGCCACCAAGAATCGCCTCTATATCGCCACCAAGAATCGCCTTCAAGAATCGCCCCTAAATAACCTTCAAGGATCGGCCCTAAATCGCCTCCAAAAATCGCCTTCAAGAATCGCCCCTAAATCGCCCCCTAAATCGCCTCCAAGAATCGCCCCTAAATCGCCTCCAAGAATCGCCCCTAAATCGCCTCCAAGAATCGCCCCCTAAATCGCCTCCAAGAATCGCCCCTAAATCGCCTCCAAGAATCGCCCCTAAATCGCCTCCAAGAATCACCCTAAATCGCCTCCAAGAATCGCCCCTAAATCGCCTCCAAGAATCGCCCCTAAGTCGCCTCCAAGAATCGCCCCTTAATCGCCCTGAATCCCCAATACCTACAGGCAAGTGCATCCTACTGTCAGACGTGAACCTGCAGCACAACAGCCTGACAGCTCTGCCTGAGAGCATTGGTGAACTGCGCAGTCTGACCCGATTAGGCCTGAAATACAACCAGCTAACCAGCATACCGAAGACTTTGGCCAACTGCCAAAAATTGGACGAATTCAACATCGAAAACAACGACATTGCCACTCTGCCTGAGGGCCTGCTGTCTAGTATGAAACGGTTAACTACCCAGTGGGGATTTTTAGTACGCCTAACCGTACGCAGACGGCGGCGCTCAATTCGGGGCGACAGTGCGCCCCGAAGTACTGTATGGATCTCGCCAAGTCGGCGCCGCGCCCGGCGCTGAGCGTACGTTAACATTTTTAGGCAGCACAAATTCACTGATTCTACTCTTAGTAGTATGATGAAGACATTATGCTTAAGCGGACCCACCCTGGAGCGCAGCTGCGCAGCTCGCTTTCGTGAGCGTAGTTGCACCATCCTGCACAGTATAATGATCCGTTATTGACCATTAACTGAAAATGCATACCATCTCCTAATCATCAAATAATTTTCAGGAAGAAAGGGAATAAGAACAGTTTTTATATTATTTGTTTCCATTCGGTGTATTTACAATGAAAATTTTTATATGATACAAACAAATGACAATAATAAGCACTTTTACACTTACTAGGTACTAAAGAAAATAAAAATACAAATAACACGTAAAGGGTACCTTATATATTGTTATTATAAAAACATTTAAAATAGATTGTAAGACGAGTAATAGAATTGGAGAAGAGTCAAGAAGATAGTGAAACAGCTGACAGGAGACAAAAAGAAAATTCGAGATTTAAAAAAAATTTAAGGATTTTTCGGCAGCGCAAATTCCCTGATTCTACTTCTTAAGTAGTATGATGGTTGCATTATGCTGGAATTTTTAAGATCCCACTGCCGATTTTAACATTTCACTATCAATTTTAGGATACCACTATCGATTCTGAGAGATTTCATCGTGCATTCTAATTAATATCAGTCTTAAATTATGAAAGGTACTTTAACTGCTATCCAGCACTTTCCTGATTTTAATAATTTAACTATCATTCACTGTCAATGTCACTGTCTTCTCGAGACCTTTTCCTGGCACCTGGTGCTTCAGTTAAAAAACTCTGGGGCGGATGCCAGTCGGAGTCCGAGTAAGAACTTAAATCTGACTCGGCAGACTCGCTGTCTGCCCACATCAAGACCGACTGCGCCTGCAGCGGCCGCTGACCCGGTCTGTGTCGTCTAGCGCTGCGTAACGGCGCTGTCGATGGAGCGGCTGCGGCAGGTTGTCCGCTACCCGAGAGCGTTGTAAGCGGCGCCGCAGCAGGTGCTGTACTCGTGGCCTGCTGGCGCGCTGACATTGCAGAAGCAGCCGATAGCGATGTTGGTGCAGCGGTTGAGAGAGGTCGCGGTCTCGGGCTAGCCATCAGCGCTGCTGAAGCTGCTGCTGCACTCGCAGAAGGCCGCCAGGTACCCGACGGCGACGGCGCTGCACTTGCCGACTGCCGGCGCGCTGACGTTGCAGAAACAGCTGATGGTGTTGTCGCTGCAGCGGCTGAGGGAGGTCTCGGGCTAGCCATCAGCGCTGCTGAAGCTGCTGCTGCACTCGCAGAAGGCCTCGAGGTACCCGACGGCGACGGCGCTGCACTTGCCGACTGCCGGCGCGCTGACGTTGCAGAAACAGCTGATGGTGTTGTCGCTGCAGCGGCTGAGGGAGGTCTCGGGCTAGCCATCAGCGCTGCTGAAGCTGCTGCTGCACTCGCAGAAGGCCGCCAGGTACCCGACGGCGACGGCGCTGCACTTGCCGACTGCCGGCGCGCTGACGTTGCAGAAACAGCTGATGGTGTTGTCGCTGCAGCGGTTGAAGGAGGTCTCGGGCTAGCCGTCAGTGCAGCTGCTGCATCGTTACCTTCGGCGCCACCTTCCGTCCGTCGCCGATGGACCCGACGAACAAGTCTGTCGCCGCCACGCTTAAGTTGGTCGACAACCGTGTTTTTCATCTCATCTCGCGTGGGCCTTTCGTTGCCGCCATAAATTGTAGAAATCGCGTCTGTCGGTTGGGAGATAGAGGAAAAATTATCATATTCTCGAGCCCTGATTAATTCTTCCCACTCCTGACTCCTCTCCTCAGACGTAGTGTTTACTTCCTATACTATTGAAATTAATCTATCATGCATATGCTCCCATTACCTTGGTATCTTTCCAAAAAAAGGGTCCTAAATGCGAGCTGCGCATCGCCTAGCAGTGTTTCCACGCCTGCAGCTCGAGCCCTGTCTTGCATGCCAGTACCAATAAAGTTCACGGCGGCTTGAAGTTCGGGCGTCAGTGTGAGGTCCAACATTGCACGTAGTGAGTCTTGCCACCGTGGCCGCCGGCAAAGATGCAATTGGCGCCTCTGAATGAGATGAGACGGTGGATGACTATTTGATTTCTATCTAAATCCCTGAGTATTTCTGAGCAGCACAGGAATGTCATAAAGGAAAATTGGAGGAGAGAGGGGAGGAGAGGGCGGAGGAGAGAGGGAGGGTTTAGCAGACGTCTAAATCCCGGAGTAGTTCTGATGATTCTGGTGATTTCACCACTCCGCTTCATAAATTTGCTATACTAATGAACTAGAAAACTCACCAAAGATGTCAGGTGCTCAGACGGCAAAGCGGTAGCAAAATTGATGTACTCATTCCAGGAGCTGATTGGCCAGAACGTGGAATTCAGTTCAGCCATTTCAGGATTGAGCAGTGCTGATAAGCGCTCGACCTCTGCCCGGACACCATGCAGTTCCTGCGACATCTGGGCTTGGTGCTGCTGTAATCGCGTGTTGCGCACGGAGAGCTCCCGAAGCGTCGTCAGCATGACGAAAAGAAGCCCTTGCGCGTTACAAAGCGGGCTACCAGCGGCTTCTCGCAGTTGGTGCTCTAGGCTTTTAATATTGTCCGGCCATTGATCGCTTGCTCCTGCTGACCCCGTCGGAATTGTTAAAAGCGCTTTCGGGGCTGCATCCGGCGTGTCACTTCCCGCGCTTGTCGCATCCCGCGACTTCAAGGCCGTTCCCAGCGTCTCTGGTGCCGCATCCTCCAATACCTCACATGCCGCATCTGACAAATCCGACACCTCAAGTGCCGCCTCTTGCGCTACATCAACGGTACTTGTGCTCTTCGGGATGGTGGAGGGCTCCACCGCATCTGCTGCGCAGTGAATTCCTTCGGAGTCGGAGAGCAACTGGGCTTCTGTTGCTGGGACGTCCTGTCCAGGGCACGCAGCGACCGATGGACGCTCCGGTGAATGCACAGGAGGCTCCAAAAAAAACCCGTCGGAATCGGATGCAGAGCCGATGGGAACATTCTGTCGATAGACGGCGGGGTGGATAGATAAAGTTAGAATCCAATCCCCTAAAAGTCACTACGAGCGACACGACATATTTTCTTTTGGCAGTACTAACCTGCGACTGATACTGACGACGTGAATTTCTCAAATCCGCCTCCGTAAAGACTCGGGGTTGGACGAGAGCTAGCACGTCGCGTAGTCGCTTCTTCCGTGTCTTCAGCTCACGTACGAACCGAATGGAGCTCGGTTCGACATCGTCCGACAGGATTACCTGCAAAGCATTCAACATGGAGTCATTGAAGAGTATAAAGTAAATTGGCAAGTGTGCAATTGATAAATGCACTTCAAATGCACTTTAGCTGCAATTTAGGGGGGCGGTCCAAGTCTGGGGCACCAACAGGAGTATGAGGGGCGCCATTTTTTAAGCTAGGGGGTGCAATTACAAGTATGCGTGTAGGGGCGAAAAATCAAGTTTAGAGGGCGCAATATGTTCTAGCAAAGTATTTTTGGGAGTCCCAACCCCCCTAAATTCACCTCTTTACCCTGATATTTTTGACATTTACATTAATAAGTCAGATTCAATGAGAGTAAATTAGACATGCATGAGTATAACTAAGCTACTTACTTGCAAAATGACGGCAGAGTACAGCTGTTCTTCATATTCCACTTCACAGTACCATGGCTCCGTGGATTCTCTTTCTTTAAGCCAGTCGGCTTCAGTGAATGCCGCCAAGTTAGAGGGGAGTCTAACCCTCGTTGAAGGGACCTCTATGATTTGCCGGTCGGAATAAAATATTACCAGGAACTTCATAATATAGATAAATTTATAATAGATGCTACTGAGAATGCGTCGTCAATACAAAGCTATAGACTGAGGTATAGAATACAGAGTCGATGGGTTAAATTTCCTGCGCTTATTATAGATCCTTACCGAAAGTTATATGAGCCCCGTACATGTATGTCGTGGGGAAGGGAATCACTCCTCGCCACGAGCCAATGGAATGAGTTGAAGGTTAAACCACCCAGGGTTGGACTGCTTCTCTATCACTGTGACCCACCGCCTCCCACCAATCCAGCATTTCTGAAGAGTTATTGTTTATATTTCAGTTTAGTAATTATTAACTTATTATTTTAACATTTACGAATTAAGGATTTCAACGATTACTTTTTTAAATCCTGCGGTTTGCGTCACCAATAATAGTGTCCATGGAAGCCCGCAATGTTCGTCGCAAGACCGATAAATACTTGCTAACGTTGTTTGCTAGCAACTTCAAAGACAGCTCTGCTCTGCAGCTTTCAGGTTTTGACTCTGAAGATGCGTTTGAAGTTCCTGTTGATACCGAGAGCAGCGCAGGTAAGTCATGAAGGAAAATCAGAGCAGAAAAGTGAGGAGAGGGAGGAAAAGATTGGGGAGGAGAGATCAGAGGAAAGAGCGGAGGAGAGAGCGGAAGAGATTGCGGAGGAGAGAGTGGAAGAGACTGCGGAGGAGAGAAGGAGGAGAGAGCGGAAGAGATTGCGGAGGAGAGAGAGGAGGAGAGAGTGGAAGAGACTGCGGAGGAGAGAAGGAGGAGAGAGCGGAAGAGATTGCGGAGGAGAGAGCAGAGCAGAGGAGAGAGCGGAGGAGAGAGCAGAAGAGATTGCGGAGGAGAGAGAGGAGGAGAGAGCGGAAGAGATTGCGGAGGAGAGAGCAGAGGAGAGAGCGGAGGAGAGAGCGGAGGAGAGAGCGGAGGAGAGAGCGGAGGAGAGAGCAGAGGAGAGAGCGGAGGAGAGAGCAGAGGAGAGAGTGGAGGAGAATTCTTTACCATTTTTACTTTTTTACCATTCTTTCAGCTGCGGCAGTTCCTCCTGCTGACCCGGAGTACTTCTACTTAGGGCAGGACTCTGAAGAATGGAATATTTCTGGTGAACTAGAATCTGTCTGCTCTGAGTCTTTTGAAGAGAAAAATGAAGAAAGTGAAATGGAGGAACTGCAGAGCGAAGAGTTCGAAGATAATCGCACTTTGAAGGAAAAGCTACAGAATTTACTTGTCGCTTTAATGGCCTTTCATAACGTAGGTCGTGAGACAATGTCATTTATGATCCAGGAGCTGAATGGTATGGGTTTGCCCACTCCTAAATCTGTGAGCTCGATTGAAACAATCGTGAAAGCATCTGAGCCACCAAGTAAACTGGTTCCGATGGGCAGGGGCCAGTTTCGATACGTATCTATAACAAACAATCTGCACGAAATTTATCGCCGCCAGTTACTGAAACTAAACCCGGAAAATCTACGTCACGAAGGCGAGACGAGTGTGTTTGAACTGAGAGGAATAGTCAACTGCGATGGACTGCCTCTGTACAAATCTACGTCTTTTGGTTTGTGGCCAATCCTGATGAAGATTCCGGAAGCTTTTCCAAGACCGTTTCCTATTGCGATTTGGGTCGGTGAAGGCAAGCCTCCTCTGGATGAGTACCTGAACGACTTCATCCTGGAAGCGAAGCAGTATCTGTCAGAGCCTGTCAAAATTGGAGACAACATAAGTGTTGCATTTTCAACGATTGACTTTGTCTGCGACACCCCAGCGCGCGCTTTTCTAATGCGCACTCTGGGCCATAACTCCTACCATGCATGTACATACTGCCGGGCTACTGGCAGTTACCAAGACAACCGAGTCACTTTTCCGGTAAAAGTTGGAGAAGGCCGATGCGGAAAAATGTACCGCGCGGGACTTTAGTCCTCTCAGGATTTTGGACGGTCCAATAAACTGTCGCCACTCCTTCAACTTCCAAACGTGGATTTCGTTGAATCCTTTCCGGTGGACTATCAGCACGCCGTTCTCTTAGGTGTGATGCGGAAACTAATGCACTTTTACTTTCCTCCTTCAAAGAAGAACAACCGAGTGAACAATTATCAGCGAAGTCTGTCTGACTGGATTTCTGAGATTTCTAGCTGGACGCCGTCGAACTTTCAGAGAAGGCCTAGGCGAATCGACTCTAATTTGATGCATATGAAGGCGACAGAATTTCGCCAGTTCGTTCTGTACCTGGGACCGGCTCTTTTTAAAGGATTCATGCCTGCGCGCCTGTACAAAAACTTTCTGCTGCTGCATTTCGCCATCTACTGCTACTCATCCAACAAATTTTCTCAGCATTGGGACAAGGCGAAAAGTTGCATAGAAGTATTCGTGGAGCAACTGGCAATTATTTTCGGCCCGAAGGTCATCAGCTTCAATGTTCACGCACTACTACATTTGGACCAATTTGTGAGAAAACTCGGCGGCCTTAACAACTTCTCTACGTTCCCATTCGAGAATTTCCTAGGAGCAGTTAAGCGGAAAGTTAAAGTCACGAGACACGCAGCGGCACATGCAGTGAAGCAGGTTTTGCGAGTACGGCTTATGATGCTGGAGAATGCATCTTTGCTGTCGATTCGGCCCCTGAAGTACAGTCGCAACAAGGGCGACAACTGCTGCTTCATAGGCGAGCGCTGCGTACTTCTAGACGATGTTTCTCTCGACGGCACAGTAACTGGCAGAATCCTAATTCCAGTCGAGGATATTTACACCTACCCATACCCGAGTTTGCAACTTGGAATAGGGCTGTACCGCGCTTCAGCAGACTCTATCAGTGGTCGGCCAAAGCGAAAGTGCTGGATGCTTCCAAAGCGGGGGGCGTCTGCCGACACATGTCAACTATTCTATGTGGTGCCGCTAACAGGAAACGACGACTAAGTCGTGTTTAGGTAATTCAGGCAGATATGGATTGATGATAGATAGGTATAGCATAGGTATAAGGATATATAGATAGACTAGCACTAGCAGTGTATTTCTTCCTATCTGTGCGTGTGCATTGTTATTTGATATTCGTTCATAAATTCAAATAATTAACCATATGTTCTGTGATTCAGGCAGAATTCTGGTCTTAGAAGATAATGGGCAGCAAGTCAGGAAATAGGCGGGCCGCGGGACAATCTTTTGCTTGTATCAAAAATACCAACAAAAACCATGCGTTGCAAAAAAACAGTTCCCACAGCTTTTCTGCGCAACCCAGACAAAGATTTTTTATTGCCAAGACCAGGAAGGATTCTTAGAGCAGTTGTTCTATTGAATCATATAGATCGATACCCCCTCAGAACAAACAAAGAGGTTTCCCCATCCGGGTCTTCTATTTCTCCCCTCTCTCTTATCTTATCAGTCGCTGATTTGAAAGGAGTTGCAGCTGTAGGACAGTCTAGGAATAGCATGGAATATCGTAAATAGGTGGCAACTGATGCCATTGAAAAGTTTTTTTTACTGTCACTGTGATTATATAGTTTGTTGTTTGAGTTGAATAGTTGAATACGAAGGCTGTCAATGCAAGCTTGAATGTGCAGAGTAAATTTATGGTCAAAATTTTGCAGTCTTCTGATCTCTCCGCTCTTCAGATCAAAGCGAAGGAAAATCGGATCAGCCTAAAGGAAGAGAAATTCTCGAAGAAGAATGGAAGCTACCAACTTGAAGCAGGATGTACGCTCGTAGACCGCAACTGATACGAAAATAGATGCCGGATTTGATCAAACAAGAGCAATGGACTCATACTGCTAGTGCGGCGTGTAATGACTTATTTCAATTGTCAAAGTCAAGACTTAGTCTAGAATTCGAATTGGGAAGTTAGAAACCCCAGAAAGTAGCTGAAATCTGGGAGACCCGGTCATAAGTGAATAGTCCCGAGCCTCGGTCCCTAAAAAATTACTGGTTGCGCTACTGAAACAGGGTGCTTTTAACCAGGGACTTCTCTATATATCATAGATGCTATATAGAGGTCCCTGCTTTTAACGAACCCAGCAACAAAAATTCTGAGTCACCATTTTTTCCATTAACAAGCTCAGTAAGGTCAGTAAACTCCGGATGCGGGCCTCTCTAACCGGCCCTCGGGTTTTTTGAAACTTCACAATAGCAATCCGGCCCGCTCAAGTTTTGTCTCTTCTCAGCTCTTTCTTCTTCCTCTTCTCTTTTCTCCCTTCTCTCCTTTCTCCTCTTCTCTCTCCTTTCCCCTCTCTCCCTTTTCTCCTCTCTCCTCTCTCACTTTTCTCTCTCTCCTCTTCTCTCCCTTTTTCCCCTCTCCTCTTCTCTTGCCTCTCCCCTCTCCTCTTCTCTCCCCTTTTCCCCTCTCCTCTTCTCTTGCCTCTCCCCTCTCCTCTTCTCTCCCCTTTTCCCCTCTCCTCTTCTCTTGCCTCTGCCCTCTCTCTTTCTCCTGTCTCATTTATTTTCTCTTATATCTTCTCTCATCCCATCTCCCTCATCGCCTCTCTTCTCTCATCTTTAATTTTCTATTCCTTATCCTTTCTACCCTCATCTGGCCTGCCGCCATGAGCTGAATTCTTCTCTACCTGGTCTTTAGGGTTTAGGGTTTTAGCCTTTAGGGTTTTCCAACCCCTGGGCCTGCATGGACTAGAGGTAAATTCTTTGCCTTTAATTGAACTTTTTGCCTTCAACTAAATTCCTACTCGTTGCTACGAGTATCAGTGACCTTTACTTTATAGAAATATAAAGTATATTTCTTTTCTTCTTAACTTTATTTCAACTTTAACTTTATTTCAATAAAGAATTAGTAATAGATGCAACCCAGCTGTAGTGGAATCAATCAGCTGCTATGATTTCTCGACTCCACCTCGCATGCATCTGCCGAAAAAACTTACTAGCTTGTAGCTTGTGCGACTGTGAACTGGCAATATCGGTACACAGACTGAAACCTCGAGAACGCTAGACTGTTTTTTTCTTTGTTCAGCTTTTCTCTCTGGGTTTTGCTTTGTTGAAGGCCTTTTTTAAGTATCAAAACCAAGATTTATAGCTGTAGCTTGCATACGCTCGTAGCTAAATATACATCGTAGAACTCATTCTATTCAAGGTCTGTGAACCCTGGCCTGGGCCAACGCCTGGATCAAACAAAGGGGCTCGAAATAAGCTTTTTTTCTTTTTTGGGTATGACCAGAGACAGCTGGTGTGGGTGGCCATAAAAACGTCAGAAGGAGAGGCTCGAGAGGCTTTAAGTCAGTTTGAAATAAAATTGATACATACTTCCCCACCAACACACTTGCCCGCTTCTTTGCTATTAACTATCAAACTGGCCTTTGAAATGGTTCCTTTTCTGTCCAACTCAGTCTCCCATAAAGTAAACAATCATATAACTTTTAATCTAGTTTGTAGTTCAGTTCACTGCTTCCACCAATGAAACAGAAAAGTAACATTTTTGGCGCAGCCAGAAATTTGAATCCTTTGGGGAGTGGTGAAGGGTTTGGGCCAGTACAATATCGAAAATATCTATTTCCTTGCATTTCCTAGGTCTCCTGTCGCCCCTTTGCTGTGCCAACACCAAAACAAGGACTATGTTAGTGTGTTCAAGCCCAAGCCATTTTATATTCTATGTCATAAATTCCGCGTTGTCAAAGCCAACTTGCTTTAATACCAGCCTCCCCTCGTTCTCAAATATAAAGCTTTTGTCCGGCTCTGTTGAGTATTCATCTGCGAATATCATACAATAATTTTTGCCTGCACAACTAGTGTATGCTAAGGTCACAACAGACTACTTCAGTACTTTACAGCCCAGGACGTTACTCGCGAATGGTAGAAATCCTAGAAAAGGCCGCTTGCTTTAGCTGTGTCTATGGCTTTTGAATAAGCCTTTTCAATAAAGAAGCAAGCGCTATTATGAATACGAATATATCTAGTGATAGATAATTATAGATAGTTAAATAGTCCTTGTACTTTGTACCTAAATAGAGAGACAAACTAAAATTCCCAAATTACACTACAGATAAATCGAACTTAATCAGCGCACCCTCAAGCAGGCGCGGATCCAGAAAATTTTTGAGGAGTGGGCCAAGCTATACCAAGCACTACAATCCCATATTGGAAAATATACCTGGCATAGTAGCAGGCCAAAAAAGTATGATCAAAATTTCTTTGGCCGCGGCTGAGGGGGGGCTATGGCCCCCTTGGACCCCCCTCTGGATCCGCCCCTGCCCCCAAGAGCTTTTTTCTGAAAACAAAATTCGTTCATTTCTTGTCATTGAGTTGGCTATATCAATAATTTCAGCATTAAACAGCTGTTAAATTGACCAAATTTGAGTTTTGAGAACTAGTTGATTGAATAATTAAATCTGATTTATTACATGTAACTCGTTACTAACTCAATATTTACTCTTTACGCCATCAATACCCATGTGAATGTTACAGTACTTTTTACAATTTAATTACAAAGTTTAGCCTTTCAACAACGTCTATATGCTGTTTTGCATGCTTGTCCTGTCTTACATTTACAATTATAAACAAACTATCTGTTCGTATCAATCTGGGTAGTATCAATCTTTCTATACTTCGAAATTTGGATTTCTTCAGATTATCCTCTGAAACGAAAGGGTTGATATTTTTTAGCAAATGTATACTTTCTCATTACAATGTTAAAAGAGCATTTAAAGACAGCGGGGATCGGGGAACCAGCAAAAACTAGAGAAAACAGATGGAGAGAGGAGGGGGGCAATTCTGGCAAGAGAGGGAGGATGGAATGACTATGAGGGAACAGCAGAAGAGAAGCCAGGAATAACATGCAGAGTGAGAATAGACCGAAGAAAGGGAGGACATAATGAACAAAGGGAGAGGGGCGTGTGGACAGATGGAGGGAGTGAGAGGAATAGTTAATAGATGGTGAGAGGACTGATGGAAGAGAAGAAAAGAAGAGAGGCAATACAATTCTGCTGAAATCAACGAACAGAATCAAATGGTGAACAAATTTGGTTTCTCTTAAATTCCCATCATTTAAATTCCCATCCCACTATTTAAACATATTTTTAAATCTAAGAAGCAGCAGAAATACAGTTCAAGCTAAAATTGGGGAGAGGTTGGAACTTGGAATGCTTCCTGTCCAATGTTCGAGGTTTCCGTCAATGCCAGGAGTAGGCAAACTCCGGTCCGAGGGCTTGTGAAACTTCACAATAGCAATCCGGCCAGCTCAATGCTCATAACTCTTCTCAGCTCTCCTCTCTCCTCTCATCTCTCTCTCCTCTTTCCTCTTTCCTTTCTCCTCTTCAGTCTCCTCTAAATATGAGGGTAAGGGTTGAAGTGCTTGTATATTGAAAAATGTGATTCGACTGGCATAACTTTGAAAATGGTACCGGAATTTATTCACACTGGTCAATATCTGATAAATCAAGTCTGAAAATCGATTAGCTTAAGACCAGTGTGACCTATGTGTGAAATGAGCACCCGATTAGCATCAGTCTGAGTCAGCTGTACGATGTGACGCAGTAACACTACGAGGCAAAATAATTTTCTATCATTGCTGCTCTACTATAAGTAGAAACTTGAAGAAAAAAACGAGGCAGATTTTCTGCAACAATTTTTTGTATTTCAGTGTAAAATCATGCATACACTATGTTACTAAAATAACTGCTTTTGATGCGTTAATAATAAACAAAGGACGTTAATATCATAAAAATATTGCTATGTGTGCAGTGCTGAACAATTGGCTTTCATTTTAACAAATAATTTCAATAAATTTGCACAGTCGCCCAATCAGTGCGCCCAAAGGATTGTGAAGCGTACTAAGCTGAGCAACATTTAAATATGATTTCTTTTATTTTAATTTTGTTTAAACATCCTGAAAATTAAGTTTTGAGGATAATCCACATAGCTTGACTAGAAAAAAGAACCTTTTAATATTTTTCAGGGCGCATCCCTGGCGTACCTTAGGCGTACTACGCCCACAGTGCGCTCGATTTTTTTTCCCCACTGGGTAGCATTGTGCTTTCCAGGAATCAGTTTGTCCATTTCCCGCCCGGCGGCCCGTCTCAGTTCACCAACTGCCTATCAGTGGCTATGGATCACAACGAGATTGGTTCGATTCCTGTTGGCGTGTTCAGCACAGCCAGGCATCTCACTAAATTGGATCTTAATACTAACGATATACAGGTGCGACTGGTGCTTATTTGGGCTTATTAATTTACTTTACTGGGTCGAAATTATATTTTAAGTTAAATATATTTAGTTTAGTTCATATTCGTAGTTTGGGTCATATATAGGGTAGTTAAATTCATGAAGTCTAGGTCATAGACAGTTTTAATCATGGATAGTCTTGGTCATAGATTGTTTGGGTCATGGATTGCTTGGGTCATGGATTGCTTGGGTCATGGATAGTTTGGTTTATGGATTGCTTGGGTCATGGATAGTTTGGTTTATGGATTGTTTGGGTCATGGATAGCTTGGATCATAGGAAGAGTCATGGATAGCTTGGATCATAGGAAGAGTCATGGATAGCTTAGATCATGGGAAGAGTCATGGATAGCTTGGATCATAGGAAGAGTCATGAATAGCTTAGATCATGGGAAGAGTCATGGATAGCTTCGGTCATAGGAAGAGTCATGGATAGCTTGGATCATGGAAAGAGTCATGGATAGCTTCGATCATAGGAAGAGTCATGGATAGCTTCGGTCATAGGAAGAGTCATGGATAGCTTGGATCATAGGAAGAGTCATGGATAGCTTCGGTCATAGGAAGAGTCATGGATAGCTTGGATCATAGGAAGAGTCATGGATAGCTTCGATCATAGGAAGAGTCATGGATAGCTTCGGTCATAGGAAGAGTCATGAATAGCTTAGATCATGGGAAGAGTCATGGATAGCTTCGGTCATAGGAAGAGTCATGGATAGCTTGGATCATGGAAAGAGTCATGGATAGCTTCGATCATAGGAAGAGTCATGGATAGCTTCGGTCATAGGAAGAGTCATGGATAGCTTGGATCATAGGAAGAGTCATGGATAGCTTCGATCATAGGAAGAGTCATGGATAGCTTCGGTCATAGGTAGAGTCATAGATAGCTTCGGTCATAGGTAGAGTCATAGATAGCTTCGGTCATAGGTAGAGTCATAGATAGCTTCGGTCATAGGTAGAGTCACGGATACATTAGATATTTTGGTCATAGAAGTTCAGATTAAATGAAGTCACACAGAAATGCAATACCTGACTGCTGCAGGCCCTCGTACCGGAGGACATGATCAACATTCGCCAGCTAGTCGAGCTGGACCTTGGCAACAATCGTCTAACATGTATTCCGGACGAGATTGAACTGCTCCAACGATTGGAGACCCTTGTGCTCAGTCACAATAGCATCAATAAATTGACAGAAAAGATTGGCGGCTGCGTCTGCCTGCGTAGATTAGAGTTGGAATATAACGAATTGGAAACTCTGCCAGCTGAGATCGGCCACCTGAGCGAGCTGCGGGAGATCAATCTGATCTCTAATAAGCTCGCCACCATACCGCTGGGCATCACCCTGTTGCCGTTGGTGGTGCTCCGCCTGAGCGAGAATTGCATACGCGAGGTGCCCAGAGAGATCGGTCACATGACCAATCTGAAAGAGCTCTACCTGAATGATAACAGAGATTTGGAGAACTTACCATCCACTTTGTCGCTGTGCTCAAAGCTTGAACTGCTCAATATTGAGCACTGTCGGCTCAGTCTAATACCGACCGAGATTGTCTCATGCGGCTCCAATGTTGTCATGCAGTTTCTCAAGCAGGTGTATAATTACGAGAAGAATTGTCACGTGCAAGAGTTGTGACAATCTATTTGAGCTAAGCTGTCATTTGAGAACAGCTTCTACGACAATATTTATGCTTTGTTTCAATTCATAACATTTATTCTGTTTTTGTAGATTCTAAAAAATAATACTCTACTTTATCTTGCTTACTATCAGTAGCAAGTAAAGAAACTTAGCGATTTTTTGCAAAAATTACTATAAAATCTACCGTAACCAAGAAAGTGGCACCGGCCTTGAAAATTTGTTAAACTATTTAACTTTTTGTTTACCGGTTATACACTAACTACATTACTTATATTTAGTAGTTTATTGCAGGCTTTTGTTTGACAATTTTTTTCCGCCGATTTACACTATAGAATTTTTATTTTAGATGTGCAATCGCTTTAAGATGACTCTGTCGTCTTTGACTTGTGTCGTGAAATTAAGATTATAATCATTAGCGTAAGAAATTGCTCTGAAATTTATGCATGCAGTTTATTAATTAAGCTATGCTTATACCTGTCTGTTAAACTTTAAACACTGTTTTTTAATCGATTGCATCAATTCTTTAGAAGCTGGTTGAAATAAACCATTACACTTTGTTAAGTATTGGACAAGTCGATAGGACAGACACTGAAAAACAGACACTGGCAGGCAGACATTGACAGACAGACAGTGGCAGACAGACACTGGCAGGCAGACATTGACAGACAGACAGTGGCAGACAGACACTGGCAGACAGACACTGGCAGACAGACACTGGCAGACAGACACTAGCAGACAGACACTGGCAGACAGACACTGACAGACAGACACTGGCAGACACTAGAACTGACAGACCCCGAGTCGTTGACCTAGTTCATTTTTGTTTGCGCAATGTTCAACAGATTTATGGGCTATTCTCAATTCTTGTTTTTGGTTTTGGCACCTATATATTTATTAGTTGCTTCTGCTCATGCTAATTATTCTCAGATGTTTTCTATTACGGAGAAGTTTATATTTTTAATCCTATCCTTAGGTTTATTTAGCTTGCTGAAAGCCTTTTTGTCCTGTTCCTTAGCTTTTTGTGCAAGGCGCAAAAGTCGGTAATAAATAAATACACTATTTATTGAAATATTTATTAATATTTAGCCTATATATAGCCTAATTGTCTCCATGTGACCTTGCACTATTTTTCTAAACTTATCATGTATATATTAATAATTAATTGATAGATTTCTAATCCTGCACGTCAGGCTGCTACAATATTTAAATAATCATATAATCCTGAATAATTAATATTTTTACTAATGCTTGTACATATTTTATCGGAATTTATCTTCTTAAAATCTACTTTATAAGTTAGTTTCAATTTTTGAATGCAACAAAACAAAAAACAATTAGCGCTAGGCCTTTTCCTCGCTCGTTTTGCGCATCCGGAAAGTGACCGCCGAAACCCATTTTTACACAAACATTTTTTAAAAATTTATATAGCAGCAAAATGTACTGGATAAAACTTGCAGATCAGTGCAATAGTAAATTAATATTAATTCACGTAGATAATTTTAATTTTTATTAGAACAGCCTCCTTGAGCGCTTGCTGTATTAGGCGCCATTTATTTCTTTTTGCTGCTTTTGTCCTTTTGTCCACCTTGTAAATAAACTTTTCCCTAAAGTTTGAAAAAAATTAAATATATTTCATAACTTTAAACTTTATCCTTATGGCAAACATTCTTGGCATTGTTTCTTAATGTTTTTTGTCTTTAAAGCTGTATTACACTTCAAGTGCACACCCGTTTGTCTTGTAATAAAATTATTGATGCATGTTTCGTCACTTCAGCCAACTGAACCTCCGCTAAGCAATTGCTAAAGCAATGTCGGCTGGCAGAGCATCTACCGGAAAATGCTACGAATGCGGCTGTGTGTGTCACAATTGTTCCAGTAGTCATGAGTGAGTTTTATTCACAAATTATATTAATTTTTATTTTCAACAATTACGAGCTCGTATCGCCAATTATCACCGGTTATTGTGAACTTTTTAAGAACCGCCATTCAATTATTTGATCTCTTAAAGACGTGTCATTCGGTTCATTTGATCTTTAAAAACACCGTTTTTATGTTCCTTTGATCTCTTATAATGCCGCCATTCAGTTCATTTGATCTTACATAATGCCGCCATTCAGTTCATTTGATCTTACATAATTCCGCCATTCAGTTCTTTTGATCTTACATAATGCCGCCATTCAGTTCCTTTGATCTTATATGATGCCGCCATTCATTTCATTTGATCTTACATAATGTCGCCATTCAGTTCATTTGATCTTACATAATGCCGCCATTCAGTTCTTTTGATCTTACATAATGCCGCCATTCAGTTCATTTGATCTTACATAATTCCGCCATTCAGTTCTTTTGATCTTACATAATGCCGCCATTCAGTTCCTTTGATCTTATATGATGCCGCCATTCATTTCATTTGATCTTACATAATGTCGCCATTCAGTTCATTTGATCTTACATAATGCCGCCATTCAGTTCTTTTGATCTTACATAATGCCGCCATTCAGTTCTTTTGATCTTACATAATGCCGCCATTCAGTTCTTTTGATCTTACATAATGCCGCCATTCAGTTCGTTTGATCTTACATAATGCCGCCATTCAGTTTGAATCGTATTAGATACCAAATTAAGGTTCCTTTGATCTTTTATAAAGCCGCCGTTTCACTCAAATCATAGACCACTACCCATTTTTTATCTTGAAATCGTCAATTCCTTATCTAATTTCGCCAGCCGCCAGTCACTTTATCAGTTGGTAAATTATGATTTAATTATCTAATTCAAGCTTGAACCGCCCTCCCCCAACCCCAGCCTGGACTATCACCATCAAATCGAAGAGCTGCAGCGCCGACTACGCGATCAACGCCAGTGCCTTAGCCGTCTAGAGTCTGACTTGGCCAGCGAGCGAGACTCGCGCCGCTCCGACTCGGAGCGCCAGACCGAGGACCTAGCCAGACTGCGCGATCGCTACGACCGCCTATTGGAGTCGCACAAACGGCTTAGCCGAGTCAACGCCGGCCTAGAAGAGAAACTCTTAGACTTAGCCGGCAAGTTCGATGCCGAGCAGCGAACTCTGCTAGATAAATTAGCCAGCTCAGAGACTAAACTGGCCGAGGCTGAGCAGACTGTCGAACGGCTCAAAATTGATCGGGAACGATGCAAAACCGAATGCGAAATTGCTGTTAGAATGCTGCGAGCAAGGCCGGATGCTTATTTAACAGACGAGGATGCTGCAGCCGGAGGCACTCTGCTGGATGATGAATTACCGGCCAGTCGGGCTCAGGTAAGGCTTATGCATACCGTTTATTAGGCTTTATTATCGAGGGTTTAGAGTGACTCATTATCCAGGGTTTAAAGTGACTCAAATTATCTGAGTTTAGAATGACATTATCGAGGGTTTAGAGTGACTCATTATCAAGGGTTTAGAGTGACTCATTATCAATGGTTTAGAGTGACTCATTATCAATGGTTTAGAGTGACTTATTATCGAGGGTTTATAGTGACATTATCGAGGGTTTATAGTGACATTATCGAGGGTTTAGAGTGACATTATCGAGGGTTTATAGTGACATTATCGAGGGTTTAGAGTGACTCATTATCAATGGTTTAGAGTGACTCATTATCAATGGTTTAGAGTGACTTATTATCAATGGTTTAGAGTGACTTATTATCGAGGGTTTATAGTGACATTATCGAGGGTTTATAGTGACATTATCGAGGGTTTAGAGTGACATTATCGAGGGTTTAGAGTGACTCATTATCGAGGGTTTAGAGTGACTCATTATCTGGGTTTGGAGTGACTCATTATCGAGGGTTTAGAGTGACTTATTATCGAGGGTTTAGAGTGACTCATTATCGAGGGTTTAGGGTGACTCATTATCTGGGTTTGGAGTGACTCATTATCGAGGGTTTAGAGTGACTTATTATCGAGGGTTTAGGGTGACTCATTATCTGGGTTTGGAGTGACTCATTATCGAGGGTTTAGAGTGACTTATTATCGATGGTTTGGAGTGACTCATTATCGAGGGTTTAGAGTGACTCATTATCTGGGTTTGGAGTGACTCATTATCGAGGGTTTGGAGTGACTCATTATCTGGGTTTGGAGTGACTCATTATCGAGGGTTTAGAGTGACTTATTATCGATGGTTTGGAGTGACTCATTATCCAGGTTTTAGAGTGACTCATTGAGAATCAAAGTCAAAGGTTTAGAGTGTATAGCGACTTTTAATTTCGATTTGGAGTGACCCATTAGCGATGTTAGGTTCATAATGACTCTTGTTTAGAATAAATGATTGTTTAATTCATTCATTTTCAGACGGTTTCAACCTCGTCCTACATGACGGTGCCGCTACCCACGTTTCCGCCTACATTTGCGCACTTCCCAACTCATAGCAATGTTTATAGCGGCACATCTGGCCAGCAGCGCCTGCAGATGCACAGAGCGGCCAGCGTAGGCGACACGAAATCTCTGGTGGCGGCTGCCGACGCGCTTAGAAACGGACCTGACGCGACCAGTGTGGCAATCAGGAGAGGCATATTCGATGTCTGAGTGTTATATTTTAGTTTATTTCTGCAATATTATTAATTAATTTATCGGATTTACCTGCCATATATGTTTCTTTATTATTTTGTTGTTGTAAAACAGAAAAAGAAAGCATACACTTTAAACTCTACTTACTTGCAGTAGGTTTGTCTGTCTGTCTGTTTATTTGCAATTACTTTTGATTTCAGTTAATTATTTAATCAGTTCTCTTTTGCAAGGTTTGATATGATGACTATACATTTAGATATGATAATTTCTGCTTTCAAGTCCATGACTTCCTGCCTTCCTCGACCTGTTTAGTTAATTATAAACTGTATTGGCCTCTTTCAAACAGCATTAAAAATGCAGCTGCAAAATTATTAATTTTTCGCGTTTGTTAATGTCGACATACTTTTTACCACAGATAATTTATTTGGATTTAAAAACAAGAATTATTTTTGTTAATCACTTCCATGCCAAACTGATTTATTATATTTGAAATACAATTGGTACAGTGTGTGTGTGTGTGTGTGTGTGTGTTTGAGCTTATGTTTTATGGTATCGTGATTGGTGTCAGTAATTTAATATGACTTCTCGTTGCTTTGTTGTTTCTTTGCATTTAAAAATTAACGAAATAAAAGAATCCAATTATAGAATCAAATATTATAGCTTCAGAAAAGACAGTAAATAATTCTATCGATTAAATCAAAGTAAAAATTTATTACTTATTGATACCTTTTGAATTTCCCCACTGCTAATAATTTTTAAACTAGTTAATAGCAAACCAGCAGCGCACTAATAAGAAATTTAGGAGAATAGCTATTTAATTATCTGAGAGTTTATATTATTAGATATAGGCTTAGCTGACTGCAAAGTAATTCTTTATATATAGTAGCACATGCTAAAAAGCATTTTTTTAAATTTTTAATTGAAAAAAGTAGAGCTTACAAAAATGACTAAACAGCAGGAAAACTTAGCAAATGGTATAATTATATAATACAGCATATTTTATACAAATTTGTTACGAATAAACCAGAAGATTACAAACAAAGACAAGTAAAATAAAAACTATTTTTTATTATATAATAAATTCAAGCTACTCTACTGATGGCAAGTAGAAAGTAGCGCAAATAAACAAGTTGAAGCTGATATTAAAAACAAATAAAATTTACAATTCTTAGAATTCAAACTTAGATGCTTGATATTATGACTAATAATAATAGAATTCAACTAAAAGCAAGGTAGGACGAAACAAAATATTCGAGATATAGTCCAACACAAAATATGAAACAAATCAGGGCTTATTTATTTCTAAGATAGAAATTAAATACTTTAAAGTCACGACTTAATTGCTATTGTTTGCACTTCCTGTGAGACTTAAAATAATTGAGAAATATATATATAATAATTTTATTATTGTAAAATTAAAGTGAGGTTAATTAAAGGAAAAACCCGCGAGTCACCTGCTTTCTACTACAAGTAGTACGGATTCGCGGCCATAAACGACATTTTTATAGTTAAAAGCGGAAGCAATTGGTGAAAACTATAAAAATATCGAAAAAAACAGAACAGTATAAAAACACATCATTCCCCAAAAGTGGAGGAAAACAAGCAGATTAAACAGCTTTAGAGAAAGCAGTAGTTATTTTCTATTTCTGACGACCACTGAGTGAGGGAACTTGAAATCAAATTGAAAAAAAACTTCAGCTAACCAGAAAACAAACAGAAATACCACTAGAGAGAAGTTCGATGTGTGCCGAACGAATTTAAACTTTCGGTTATAACGGATAGCTTAGTAAGGAGAGCAAAAATCTGGGCAACACAAAAAACACAACTAAGACTTGGAAGTAGACGGAACTATTTGGAATTTCACATTTTGCTTATCTGAATAGCCTACCTATAGTAGGCATTATCTAAATCTTTGTTAAACTATAAACGAATAACTAGATAAGGTAGATCAAGCAATCAATATTGTATTGTAATACGTTTTGTTCGTAAGACATGGATTATTCGCGAAAGATAGACATACAGTCTAACTTACTGATGTGTGTGCATCATCTTAACAAGACTTGGTTTCCCTATAAATTCTCTCTAATCAAACTTTCCTAAATCGCATTAAATTCTACTCTCATCCTGCTTAAGTCGATTCTCGAATTAGTTAGATAACAAACATTGCGTAGACAATGGACACTATCCCGCCCAGCAGCATGGTGCCCAGGTACATTCTTAAGCCGAAATCGGCCAGCCAAAAATTGCCAATCAGAGCCAAAATGAACGCCGTGGCGGGTAGAAGGCGGCTCAGCGGCAATCTTGACACCTTGGACGGACCGGCAAAGCGGCCGGTTTCGTTGAATTCGGACATCATTCTGCAGGGAGTGGGGCTGATTGTTAGTGTGGACTGACTAGGGGATGAGACAGTGAATGGGGGCGATGAGAGGCAGGGAATGGGGGGATGAGGGAATGGTGGGATGAGGGAATGGTGGGATGAGACAGGAAATGGGGGGATGAGACAGGGAATGGTGGGATGAGACAGGGAATGGGGGATGAGACAGGGAATGGTGGGATGAGGGAATGGTGGGATGAGGGAATGGTGGGATGAGACAGGGAATGGGGGGATGAGACAGGGAATGGTGGGATGAGACAGGGAATGGGGGATGAGACAGGGAATGGTGGGATGAGACAGGGAATGGTGGGATGAGACAGGGAATGGTGGGATGAGGGAATGGTGGGATGAGACAGGGAATGGTGGGATGAGACAGGGAATGGTGGGATGAGACAGGGAATGGTGGGATGAGGGAATGGTGGGATGAGGGAATGGTGGGATGAGACAGGGAATGGGGGATGAGACAGGGAATGGTGGGATGAGACAGGGAATGGTGGGATGAGACAGGGAATGGTGGGATGAGACAGGGAATGGTGGGATGAGACAGGGAATGGTGGGATGAGGGAATGGTGGGATGAGACAGGGAATGTTGGGATGAGACAGGGAATGGGGGATGAGGGAATGGTGGGATGAGACAGGGAATGGTGGGATGAGACAGGGAATGGGGGATGAGACAGGGAATGGTGGGATGAGACAGGGAATGGTGGGATGAGGGAATGGTGGGATGAGGGAATGGTGGGATGAGACAGGGAATGGTGGGATGAGACAGGGAATGGTGGGATGAGACAGGGAATGGTGGGATGAGACAGGGAATGGTGGGATGAGACAGGGAATGGTGGGATGAGACAGGGAATGGTGGGATAAGACAGGGAATGGGGGATGAGACAGGGAATGGTGGGATGAGACAGGGAATGGTGGGATGGGACAGGGAATGGTGGGATGAGACAGGGAATGGTGGGATGAGACAGGGAATGGTGGGATGAGGGAATGGTGGGATGAGACAGGGAATGGTGGGATGAGGGAATGGTGGGATGAGACAGGGAATGGGGATGAGACAGGGAATGGGAAATGGTGGGATGAGACAGGGAATAGTGGGATGAGACAGGGAATGGGGGGATGAGGGAATGGTGGGATGAGACAGGGAATAGTGGGATGAGACAGGGAATGGTGGGATGAGACAGGGAATGGTGGGATGAGACAGGGAATGGTGGGATGAGACAGGGAATGGTGGGATGAGACAGGGAATGTTGGGATGAGACAGGGAATGGGGGATGAGGGAATGGTGGGATGAGACAGGGAATGGTGGGATGAGACAGGGAATGGGGGATGAGACAGGGAATGGTGGGATGAGACAGGGAATGGTGGGATGAGGGAATGGTGGGATGAGGGAATGGTGGGATGAGACAGGGAATGGTGGGATGAGACAGGGAATGGTGGGATGAGACAGGGAATGGTGGGATGAGACAGGGAATGGTGGGATGAGACAGGGAATGGTGGGATGAGACAGGGAATGGTGGGATGAGACAGGGAATGGTGGGATAAGACAGGGAATGGGGGATGAGACAGGGAATGGTGGGATGAGACAGGGAATGGTGGGATGGGACAGGGAATGGTGGGATGAGACAGGGAATGGTGGGATGAGACAGGGAATGGTGGGATGAGGGAATGGTGGGATGAGACAGGGAATGGGGGGATGAGGGAATGGTGGGATGAGACAGGGAATAGTGGGATGAGACAGGGAATGGGGGGATGAGGGAATGGTGGGATGAGACAGGGAATAGTGGGATGAGACAGGGAATGGTGGGATGAGACAGGGAATGGTGGGATGAGACAGGGAATGGTGGGATGAGACAGGGAATGGTGGGATGAGACAGGGAATGGTGGGATGAGACAGGGAATGGGGGGATGAGGGAATGGTGGGATGAGACAGGGAATGGTGGGATGAGGGAATGGTGGGATGAGGGAATGGTGGGATGAGACAGGGAATGGTGGGATGAGACAGGGAATGGTGGGATGAGACAGGGAATGGTGGGATGAGGGAATGGTGGGATGAGACAGGGAATGTTGGGATGAGACAGGGAATGGGGGGATGAGGGAATGGTGGGATGAGACAGGGAATGGTGGGATGAGACAGGGAATGGGGGGATGAGGGAATGGTGGGATGAGACAGGGAATAGTGGGATGAGACAGGGAATGGGGGGATGAGGGAATGGTGGGATGAGACAGGGAATGGTGGGATGAGGGAATGGTGGGATGAGACAGGGAATGGTGGGATGAGACAGGGAATGGTGGGATGAGACAGGGAATGGTGGGATGAGACAGGGAATGGTGGGATGAGACAGGGAATGGTGGGATGAGACAGGGAATGGTGGGATGAGACAGGGAATGGTGGGATGAGACAGGGAATGGTGGGATGAGACAGGGAATGGTGGGATGAGACACAGGGAATGGGGGATGAGAGACAGGGAATGGGGGATGAGAGACAGGGAATGGGGGGGTGAGGGAATGGTGGGATGAGACAGGGAATGGGGGATGAGGGAATGGTGGGATGAGACGGAATGGGGGATGAGGGAATGGTGGGATGAGACGGAATGGGGAGATGAGTCACAGGGAATGGGGAGATGAGTCACAGGGAATGGGGAGATGAGACACAGGGAATGGGGAGATGAGGGAATGGGGGGATGAGGGAATGGTGGGATGAGACGGAATGGGGAGATGAGTCACAGGGAATGGGGAGATGAGTCACAGGGAATGGGGAGATGGGTCACAGGGAATGGGGAGATGAGACACAGGGAATGGGTAGATGAGTCACAGGGAATGGGGAGATGAGTCACAGGGAATGGGGAGATGAGTCACAGGGAATGGGGAGATGAGACACAGGGAATGGGGAGATGAGACACAGGGAATGGGGAGATGAGACACAGGGAATGGGGAGATGAGACACAGGGAATGGGGAGATGAGACACAGGGAATGGGGAGATGAGACACAGGGAATGGGGAGATGAGACACGGGGAATGGGGAGATGAGTCACAGGGAATGGGGAGATGGTACACACGGAATGGGGAGATGAGACAGGGAATGGGGAGATGAGACAGGGAATGGGGAGATGAGTCACAGGGAATGGGGAGATGAGACACGGGGAATGGGGAGATGAGTCACAGGGAATGGGGAGATGGTACACACGGAATGGGGAGATGAGACAGGGAATGGGGAGATGAGACAGGGAATGGGGAGATGAGTCACAGGGAATGGGGAGATGAGACAGGGAATGGGGAGATGAGACAGGGAATGGGGAGATGAGACACAGGGAATGGGGAGATGAGTCACAGGGAATGGGGAGATGGTACAGGGAATGGGGAGATGAGACAGGGAATGGGGAGATGAGACACAGGGAATGGGGAGATGAGACACAGGGAATGGGGAGATGAGACACAGGGAATGGGGAGATGAGTCACAGGGAATGGGCAGATGGTACACACGGAATGGGGAGATGAGACAGGGAATGGGGAGATGAGACACAGGGAATGGGGAGATGAGACACAGGGAATGGGGAGATGAGTCACAGGGAATGGGGAGATGACACAGGAAATGAAATGAAACCAACCTGTCTTTCTCAGCGAAGACTCCATGCAGCCAGCTGGCCACCTCCTCCTGATTTCGCCTGGGCACCAGATCCATAGGCAGTCTACGCAGATGAATATGCAGCGTGCGACGCCGTTTAAACCAGGAGAACAATTGTGGCACGTTTTTACCACCGGTGAAGCCTTCATAAGCGATGGTGATGTCATACACTGCGTCAAAATAGTTAGCCAGAGTGTTGAGAGTCAGGTAGGTGCCTTTTACTCGCGGAGTCAGGTGGTAGCGCAGCTGCTGCAGCCCGTGGCTGGTGGCGAACTCCTGAGACTTTTTAATCACCGCCGGTTTATCATAGTTAATCCGGGTGCCCTCGGGGAAAATGATCACCCAGGAATTGGTGTTGTTGGCTTCGAGCGATTTCAGCGAGCGGACAGCTTGATCGGCTTTGAATTCGCTGCGATTGACGAATATGCAGCCGTGCTGCGAATTGGAATGGGGGCAGCGGGCTGTATGGGGGAATGAGGCTGGCCTAGCAACTGGGGATCTGGGAGGCTGGCCTAGCAACTGGGGATCTGGGAGGCTGGCCTAGCAACTGGGGATCTGGGAGGCTGGCCTAGCAACTGGGGATCTGGGAGGCTGGCCCAGCAAATGAGGATCTGGGAGGCTGGCCTAGCAACTGGGGATATGGGAGGCTGGCCCAGCAACTGGGGATCTGGGAGGCTGGCCCAGCAACTGAAGCTCTGGGAGGCTGGCCCAGCAACTGAGAATCAGGACTCAGGAGGCTGGCCTAGCAACTGGGGATTTAGGAGGCTGGCCTAGCAAATGGGGATTTAGGATGCTAGCTTAGAATTGGGGATCTGAGAGGCTGGCCTAGAAATTGGGGATCTGGGAGGCTGGCCGAGAATTGAGGATCTGGGAGGCTGGCCTAGCAACTGGGAATCTAGGAGGCTCGTAGTCTAAACAGCTAATTCCACAAGTTCAATGCATTTAGCTCGTATGAAAACGATAGAATTGCAAGATAGTGCCCTCACCTGATAGAAATAGTAGCCATAGTACGGTATGTACTTTAATTCGTTTTTAAGCAGATAGCGCGACCGCCCAATGCCACCCTGGCGAGCTATCAGCATGTCCGTGATGATCCAGTCGACTGAAAGAAATGAGTAATTATAATTGAAAACTTTATTCAATGTCTGAACTTACGCTGAATCTAGCAAAAATTAGTCAAGTTTGAACAGTAAACTTTGCCTTTTGGAATTCAGAAAGAAATTGATTAAATTGTTTTAAGTTCGAGTTGAAGTTCAAAGTTTTCTTAAAACAAAGTGCAAACATTTTAATGTAAAAAAACTTATCTATCAATGACAGTGTTAGGTAGGCAGACAGACAACACAAATAGAATACTATGTATAAAGCATAATATCATAAACAAATATTAACATACCTGAAGACTGATGATTAGAAAAGTACAGTACTCGCTCCTTCTTCTTGAACAAATCATCAATGCTGTCGCCATAAAGAATTATCTGTGGGAAAAAATAATAAAGTTTACAGTACAGTGATAATTGATCAATACAATAAGGCCCAACTACAACAGATAGTTACCTTAGTCTGAGCCAGATACTCATAAAAAAACAATACAGTCCATTGATAAGATGAGTACAACTTCTCATCGAGGTAATTGTACAATTTGAATGGCATAAAGATTGACACCAGGCGAATGATGAACCATAGCAATAGAAATGGGGGTGCTGCAGGGATAAGAACTGCAACAGCCAGCATCAAGAGGCAGAGAGATTTGGCGTCCCAAGTCTCTGCATCTGCTTTGCTTGATGACGACATTGTGATTCGACTTAGAAACCAGGATTTGAGTTGCACATGCAAAAACAGAATTATGAATCATTAAACAAGGGTTTGACTTGTCTCTTATGTTCTCTGCCAAATTTTTCAGTTTATTACATTATTTTAACTTGCATATAAAATCATGGGCAACTATTAAAATGATACTAGGCCCTACCCCGCCCTAGGCTTCTATACATTTCAGTAACTGCCATTTTGCATATTTATGATATTAAGAATATACTTTAAAATACAAAATAATTAAAGCTTTTGATATTGATTTGATATTAATTATTTGGCCTAACTTTGTAAAACTGTATTGCAAATTGTCTTTGTCTTTAGCATCAATTGATAATAGTGTCGGAGTATTTATAGAAATAGCAGCCATGTCTATTAATGTTGGAGCTTATAGGCAGGTCTGCCATATAAGCACAAATGGTACCATTGCTTTAAGTTTTGGCAATAGACTGTCACTATCTTCAGTGTCAAATAAATTCTATATTAGAAACATGGCCACTCTTTGTCTTTAAGTGTGAACTCATTTAGTATTAATGACATGGCCTAACCATGTCTATAAATATAAACTTAGTCACTATTATGGACATGGCTACTATTTCTATAAGTTTTTAGATTATAGACATGGCCATTGTGTCTTTAAGCATGGCTAGTGTTAATAGCTAGTTAACTAGCTAAGTGTAAATAGTATTGTATCTAATGTCAATGTGAGACATTTAAATTTCCAAATTGGTTCTTTAGAAAAACAATGTAAGCCTTCAAGAGCCTGTCATTAATGACAGCCCTATATACTAAATAAATAATAAATAAACTCTTATTATTATTAAGTTTCAGGTATAAACTATAAAATCTATATTCTATACAGGTCTACTTTATCTTTGATCATTAGAATTAAAAAAGGAAGGGTTTACAACTGGACCTACTTGTTTAGCAAGGCATTTTAAAGCTATATGCTAGTGGCATAAGCTTAATTTTAAGTATGATCAGTGGTCACATTAATTTGGGGCTAAATTAGAATCTTGGTTTGGGTCTGCTTATGCAATTAGTGCCCTTGGGCTTAAGGGCCAACTCCTAAAATACAGTAAAATGTACCTGTCTATGCCTAAGATCTTTGAACTTATTAGCCAAGGCAAGGCTCTTCTTCTAAATGGCTCTATTAGTATTAGGCTTAGGAATTGAATTTTCTTGTCAGTCTGGATCTGGAATGGATCTAAAATGGTTTAGAAAATAATGCCTATGACATCATTAAGTAATTGATGACAATTTATATTGAGCCAAGTAGGCCTAGTAGCCTAAGCCTAGGACCCTAGGTCTACATTAATACAATACGAGGCCGAGTAGCGTCCATTGAAGATGGTGGAGGACATGAGATCATGCGATTTAATGGGTAGGGATTTTTTAAGAATAGGCTTATAGGCCCAACACAAATTCTATCGACAAAGCCACCAAACAATGAATGTATACAGCTAACAATTCATTCACTTCAATTAATATCAATCACACCACCAGTAACACTTGAATCACGACAGATCGCGTGATACAGAAATTTTTAAATATTATTATTACATTTCCTGCTCCTTGCTTTATACGAAACAGTTAGCGATGTCTGTATATTTTCAGTAATCAATTAACGTAGTGTTTCCGCTTAATTTTCAGTTTTTAAATACCATTTGTTTTAATCTAAGAATACTTGAAATACGGCTGTAATAACGAAACATGATGTTGATAAAATGCAAGTTTCAGGCGGCAATCGAGTCCTCCTATGATTGCGAAAATAAGAAAAACTAATGTGATTCAACAGTTGTATTTTTTCATTTTCTGTGACAAAATTAATAAAAATTGACCTACGTTATGTACATGTCACATGTAAAGAAAGGGGTTTCGGAACATATCCGGGATTTGGGAGGCAGGCAGCTGCTGGCCGGTGCATTGAGATAATTGAGGCATTGAGGCAATTGAGATAAAGCTCTCAGCTCAACTACGATGGAGATTCATCTATTAGAAGTCAAGGTTGGTCAAAGAACTCCAGAAAGAGCAAGTTCTTCTCCTTCAGTGCGACAAAATCTCTCCTACCAGAGAGCGGCGCTTTATACACACGTGCACATACGTATTGTTATAGCTGTATCGTATGCAAGGCGCTAAAAGATCGATCGTTTTTTTCATGATTTAACCAACGCCTAGCGACTGTGGAAGCTGTAATTGTATTGCCTAAACACATATCCTTACATGTACTCGTACATCATCTGCATTTTGTACATGTGTAGTTTACTACTAGTGAAAGATTTCAAATAATTTACAACAGCCATAAAATTGCGGTCATTGCTGCAGCCATCATATTAAAATGTACTGATTAAACCTGCAGCAAACTGCACTGTGGGATTGTCTCTAAAACCTCTTTTCATACCAATGAGACCCCTCTCGAAGTAGTCACACGTACATTTACAAGCGTATATTTGCTTCACCGAGAAAATTATATTGCAATTTAAAAACCGGGACGAAAGCCGGGACGGCTAACGGGAATATATGGCGAAGGCACAAAGGTACACTATGGTTGAGAGAGCACGATCGGTATGGCGGAGCTGGCACAGCTGTATATGGGGGCCGAGGGCAACAGATCGAGGTATGGATCGAGGAGGGCACAGAGGTACATGTCGGGGAGGGCACAAAAGGGCAGTAAAAGCGAACACTTCTCTTTCATTTGATGGAGATGTAGAGCAATAATTATGGCAAGTTCATTCACCTGCGATCGGCCTTAAATGAATTTATTACCTTGTTTGAGATTCGAGCTGAACCAAAAAGCGGACCGTAATAGATGCTTCAATGAAAAATGCGTCTAAAAATGTAAAAACGTAAAAAATGAGTTTTCAAGCTTAATATTCTTACATGTATTTCAAGAAATTCTATGCTACAAGGGGTTTTAGATTATAGTGGTTATAGAGAGCGTCGGACTCACGACTTGAAAAGGTCGGGGGTTCGATCCCCGATCCACTCGAAACAATATTTGTGTCCTTGAGCAAGACACTTAACTCTCTGCATTGCTTCAGTTCACCCAGAGCTGTAAAATGGGTGCCAGCATTAGCTGGGGTAATTGAGGGTGTGTGTGGTGACCCTCCAGTCCCAGCCGTACGCATGCAGCCTTCAGATGCGCCGCGCAATAGCTGAGGCTGAGAGCTGTCGCGGTTGCACATCTGCCCATTATGACAGGTGTAATTGTGACTGTGACTGTTATTATTCGGGAAATTCTATAATTTAACTGACGTGTAGAATCAAGTGAATTTTATTAGGTGGGTAAGGTTGGTACCAAGGATAAATAAGTATTAACATGCGACTGGTATATACTGAATTAGTATTGGCGTGGGGCTGGGAGGAGAGGGAAGAGAGAGAGGAGAGAGAAGAGAGAGAAGAGGAGAGAAGTTTAAAAGGCCTCATTTGGCCCTCGGGCCGGAGTTTGCCCACCGTAGGAGATGACAAACACTAGCTATGGCGCTTCCACAATGCGGCCCTTGGCCCTGATCCTCGCGAAAAAATCCCTGGCCTAGCATGGTAGTCCTTGGTTGGTAATTATTTGGCAGAAAAGGCTGCGAACGAGTCTTCAGAGTTTGATCTGTTAGTTGAAAGTCTTGTAGCGACACCAAGATAATGCTGATGCCGCTTTGTATAAAAGCTAGCTGTCACTCCATATACAGTTCAGGTGGAAGTACAGCATGTGCTACAAAAAGAATTTTAAAGTGCTTCAAAAATTGGACTAACTTGAGTTTGCTGCACTGAAGTACGAGTACAGTACGAAGCTAATTTTTTGCAGATTCTTGCAATGCTTTGACTCCGTCAGCCGGGCGGCCATTGTGGCTCCTGCAGCAGCATGGAGTTCCTCAGCTGCTGGTCCAGGCGATCATGCATGGACCTCTACAGCTCGCCCAAGGCTATTTGTCCAGACTGACCACACTGCACGGCCCTATACATCTGAATTTGTCACTACCTCCAGGGTCCTGCAAGGCGACACATTATCCCCCGTTTCTATTTGTCGATCATCCATATCGACTACGTCATGCGGCTGGCTCTGCGCGACGAAGACGGCTATTAAGTGGTGCCTCGCCGTAGCTCCCGCTTCTAGCTGTGTCAAGCTGATCGACCTGCCTCGCCTACGCCGACGACCTGGCGCTGACCTGCTGCAGCCCCGAAGCTGCGCAGAGGGTGGTAAGTCGGCTGACGCCCACATCAACTACGGCAAGACAGAGGTGCTGCATGTTGTTGGCATTGCCAGCTCGATCCTCCGCTGCTTCTGCCAGATGGCAACGCTATCGCCCCGTGCAACCAGTTCAATGGGCGTCCTGGTGACAAATGACAAATGACAAATGACCCGGATGCCATTGTCAACAACCGCAAGCAGCTGGATGGCGTGGCGGGCCTCCGACCTTCTCCGCGATCCATCTTCAACTGCAATATATGAAGGTCGCCCTATTCCGCTCGGCAGTTGAGACGTTGCTGACCTAAGAGCTGGAGGCTGTTCCCATGACTGCCACTCGTGAGGCGAGCTTGGAGGCCTGCCATCGCCACCTCTTCCACAATGCCCTGGGCATCCGGTTCCCCGAGCGCGTGAGCAACGCCGAGCTGGTAATAATAATTCGTTGAGCAGAAAAGCTCAGCTCACTGACGTCGCTCCTGAGTCCCCCCCCGCACCCGCGTACCCCGCCCCCCCCCTCGGTCGCACTCTGCAGAGGCGACGCCAGATGTTGGTCGGCCACTGCCTGCGTGCCCACACACGGGGCACCGGGCCCCGCTCGCCGACCTGCTGCTCAGCCCGGCTTGTGGGAGACTCCGCCCGGGCCAGGCTTGCTGCACCACCCTGACTGACACTGAATTCTCACTGACTTGCAGGCTCTGGGCCTTAGCCCTCAGTCTGCAGCTAAAGCTAGCTCGACTTAGCTGTTTTCCACAAGCGGTGCTTCACTGACCGGCCCCTGTGCCAGCATCTGCTGAATAATGATAATAATAATAATAATAATAATAATAATAATAATAATAATAATAATAATAAGTACGAGCGTTACTATAACTATAGCCTGCATTTATTAAGAGAAGAATAGCTGGGGTAAGAATAGACAGCAATTATCTGCTTTTGAGAACAAACAAAAGCGTAGTGCTGTGAATTGTTTCGCAGAGCATTAGGCAGTATAACTGTCAATTTATTCTGACTGAGTGACACTTATTCACCTGCTTGGCAAATTACAGTGTACGCAGGCAGTAAAAAAAACAAAACAGCGTTTTGCTTAGCAACGGTGAAGATGTACATTTGGCACCGTGCAGCCGTTTCTTTGCGCTCATTTTTGTTTACCACTTGTTGATATACTCGGAGTTCGTACAGTAGCACATAGCTATCATCAAAAATACTTGAGTTCAGAAAAGAGAACTTCCATTTTTAAAACAGTTTTCTCTGTGCTTATATATATGCACGGGAGCAAGCATGAGAAACGCCTCACAAAAAGAGAACTTCAATTCTATACCTATTAAAGAAAACGTGTGATTTATCGATGGAATAATTTTTATATATTCACGTGAAGCGTTGGTAAGCACTATCGAATATGAATGACTTTTTCTACTGCTAAGCGATCGTGTTTGATAATTTCTAGAATATTTTCATGGCTTATTTATCCTGATACTTATTCTAAGTTGATGTTAGAATACTCATGGACAGCTAAAAACAGTCAGACGCTACATGCACTTGCAAATCCGGAAATTTTCACCCTGAGGTCGATTTTGTTTCAATACCATTCAGACTGTGCGTTATGACACAACTGCGTTCCCAGTGTGTTGCGAGCTAAAAATTTCAAAGCGTTGGTTACAAGACTAAGATCATACAAATCAGTTCTGTTATTCCGAATCCATGGAGAATTTCGCCATTAATTTTCCGGGAAAGTAGATTGACTAAAAATCTCCTAATTATTAGTTCAATAACTTATGTACAGATAGTTTTGTAGTATTGACCGCGTGGTATACTACAACTTCGACAAAAATACACTACAGAGATAAGATAAAAATACATTTATCATTAATATTTGCAGGAGGGTTGTGGGAAACCTGGCGAAACGCAACGCATCACACGGCAACCCCAATTAATCCAACAATAGTTTCGTGCAAAAGCCCAATACATGTAAATGTGTTTGCGCACGGAATCGAACCAGGGGTCGTAGCGAGAGAGTTTGTCACTGAGCAGCAGCTCGGCCCTCTTACGAGACAGGATGAAGATCGACATTGAATAATGATTCTTGCATGGAAAATCAGCCGACAATGTTCAGACTAAGCTCGCGCATATTGTGTCAATGGTTCAAGTCTAACTCCACACCCCAGCTCCACCCTTGTCTACTTTAGCCACACATGTTTGATCAAATAAGAATGGGAATCAAGAACTTTGACTTGTCAGCGTGCTAGATTCCTCCATTTTCTCTAAAAAGTTTCCAACTACCTACCAAATGGGAATTTTACCGCCCAATTTTCTAGATCATCAAGAATAATGATTGAAAAAATTCAAACTCGGAGAAAGTATGGTGTCTGGGTGAAAGTATACGTAGTTTTGTTTTAACGATGCACTTTGAGCCATTAGACAAACCGATCAGTTTAATTGCAAGCATAGATCCTATATTATACTTTTTTGCGATTGAATTCGTCCAAACTGCAAAACCTTTCGTCCACAAATGCTTTCTTAATGGGAGCTAAATTTAGATCATACCATAGACAACTGTGTTCACGCAAAACGGTTCATCCAGTTTGTAAAACATTTCGTCCCCTAGACTAGAGACCGAGTGTACTGTTCCTACCATAGTTAACACCCAATTGACAGTTCGCTTTTGCTACCACTACAGCTACAGCAACGCATATCTTCCATTCTGAACCTGGTAAAACAGTCGAAGATGAACCGAGGCCCCTACCATCCAGTGTCAAACAAAGAGCGCAGGCGATTAGCCTTGGCTGTTGAAGAAGGCTGCGATTGGAAACAACTGACACTGTTTTTGCTTTGTTCAATATCTCGTGATATCAAATAAAGTCGCTCCGTTTAGCTGTTAGCTGTTTGGACGAAGGGTTTAGACGAAATGTTTTACAAACTGGATGAACCGTTTTGCGTGAACACAGTTGTCTATGGTATAATCTAAATTTAGCTCCCATTAAGAAAGCGTTAGTGGACGAAAGGTTTTGCAGTTTGGACGAATTCAATCGCAAAAAAGTATATTATATTATATTTTTATATAAGATCTATGATCGCGAGTAAATGAAAGGATTGATTTATCATCATCTTTGTTGCATTGAATTTGAATGTTCAATAAGCAAAATGATATTTTTTTAAAATTTATCACAATTATGGTATACAGCTTGTAACTCAACCGTAGACTCATTTAAACCTGCCAACAAATGAAGACAATATTGTCTGTTGAATTTTAGCGTCAATTCTGCGTTAACACACGACTTGTACATATCACACACTTCACTTTGCACATCAGCTGCGCGACGATGTAATTCTTTCATGGCTAGAAAAACTCAAAGTTGTATTTTTCAAAGATAAAAACAATATTTGAACAATTTCAGCTTACAAATCGGTTTGGAAACAAAGATGACAACATCGAGCTCTCTCACCATTCCTGCGGTGGGCCATCCATTCACCCTTGGTGCACTGTACAACAGCAGGACCAGCCAAATCATCCCCGGAGTCAAGTTATTCACCGCTGAGCAGATGCAGACTATGCTGACCGAAACTAAGAACATCAGCATGGAGACCGATATCGTCACAGAAACGTCAGCGAACAGCAAAAACCTGAGCACAAAAGTGACCGGAAATCTGTCGCTGTCAATTCTATCGGGACTGGTGTCCGCTAGCGGCTCCGGGAACTACCAGACTACCTTAAAAGAGAAGAAAGAGACGGAGAGCGCCATATATCGACTGCAAGTTCAAGGAAAGTATTGGGAACTTGTTGTCCCACCGGATTTGAAGCTGAAGAGCTCAGCGAGCTACAAAGATGCCACTCACGTAGTAATGGGAATTCAGTACGGCGGAGCCGCTCTGTTCTTTTTCGAGCGGGACAAAGAAGACTCCGCAACGAGCGACAAAACCGGAGGCGGTCTAAAAGCTCAGATTGGCAAGTTTGCATCGTTGGTCAGCATCTCTGGAGCTGCCTCGCTTGACATGACGTCGGAGGAAACGAAAGTCGTGCAGAAGATCCGAGTTGCCTACAAGGGAGACTTCCACCTGGCCAGCCCACCGACCAACTTCATTGAAGCCATGAAGTGCATTCAAACAATCCAAGCTGCTGAAGCTAGATCGCCACTGACGGTCAACCTGCTTCCTCTGTCACTGCTGGTTGAAGACACTCCACCAGCGCCCCTGCCACTACCGCCCACGTGCATCTGCAAAACTGTTCGCTGCTACGAAGTGCTGAAAGAAGCTCTGACTACTCTGGAGGAAATTATTTACAAGCTGAGACCGACAGCGTGGACTCACGTGGTGAAGAAGCTGGAAGCGGAAGTTCGGGAGCTCGAATCATTCAAGTCTTCCCTTGATGATGCTGTGAGGGAAGCTGTTCTAGATCACACGACTGAGCCTTCCAATCAAGCGAGCAAAATCGGGTTGAAAACGGACCTTTTCGACGCTGGAAAAAAGTACGCTCACCTACAGGAATGGGCCACCGCAGTCGCCGATACCGGTGACGTTCTGGTTGTGATTTCCAATAAGTTCCGAGAGGCTGGCGCCCAGATAATTAAAAGCCAGGCCCAGAGAGCCGAATTCATCATGAGGAGCATGACAGAACCAAACCAAAAGATGTACTGCCTGTCTTGCCCGATGAAATTGTTTGAACTGCAAAAGTTCGAGCACCAAGTTGAATTGAAACTCTGGAACAACAAACAGCTCGAGAAGAAATTTTACAAAAAGTTAGTAGAATATTGCCCCACGCCAGGGAATCAAAAGCTCAAATTGGTGCAACCTCTAGTAGCTGTTGAGCAATCCGAGGTTCCTGATTCTGACGCATCCGGAGTGCAGGTGACCTTCCGGAACCTCTCATCGGATTCCTGAATTAGATTGACGGCACCCTTGTTTGTGAGTATCGACAATATTCGATTGTGAAAACGTGAACTGGCGAAATTTTGCTATTTCTAATTGACGAAACTGTAGAGTCGAGACGTAGATTTTTTGCCTTGGAATTTTCACATTCACAAGTTTTTATATCAAGTGTTTACAGCTTGTTAAATTTTCAACTAGCTAAAGCTACTTGACTTGCCGTGGATTTTTTACAACATTTATTTTTCGCGACAGCAAGTTGAGCAGAATAAGCCGCGGTTAGTACACATATTCTACTACTGCTAATATACATTTACGCTAATAACCCAGAACATTATTGAGTTGTTAAATCAATAAAGTTTATTTTATTCGCACCTATAAATAAGTGATTTTTATTTTTATTTTCACCATAGATTTTTTAGTACCTGTGCTTTTTACTAATTATTCTGATCCTTCTTGCTCAACTTACTCGCGTGTTTCTTATTCAGTAAATTGCATGCGTTCTACGAGCGTAATTAAATTTTAACTTTAAAAAAGTAAAAAAACAAAAAAACATGAACTTTCTTTGTTTAATAAACAGTATACTCCAATTTATATTAACTATACGTGTGTGATGTGGGTTTAGTTTTTTAAGCAGGCATATTTTTTCACTGTCACTAACCTTTAAGCATGTAATCCAGATTCGTAGCAATTAAATATTTGCTCTCAGTAAGTATATTAATAAAAATACCGATTGTTGAACAAAACTTTGTTTTCTTCTTTTATATTTTTGATTGGCTAGTGCGCAAAGAATCATATTAGAAGAATAGCTACGTAGCATCTCCTTTGTATAAAACATATTTAGTTCCCTTAACCCAAGACACAACATCGACCCTTCCTGGAGAAATCGTTAGTGGGCATGTTAAAGCGGTAGAACTTTAAAAAGGATTTATTCCTATTACTTTATATAATTACATTTTCAAAAGATGCAAACCCTTTTCTCGCACTAACAATCATTTGCCAAACATTTCAGCACAATCCTGACGAACGACTTCAACATGCAGACTCAACCGGAGTGCATCCCGTCTCTGGGCCGGGCCTTTCAGCTCGGACAGATGTACGACATCCGACAGCACCGGATCATTGCACAGTCGGCCTGGCCCACAGATCGAATTCGGCGAATGACGACTCGGCTGGATGATGCGCCCAGCGTGAGGTTTTCTCTGGACTACGAGTACAGCTCGAAGCGCCGAGCGGAACAGCTGGGGCTGAACGCCCAGCTGAGGTTTTGCATTGAGTTCAAATTGGCCTGGTGGAAACTCGGCGAGAAGTCAATGACAGGATCAGCAAAATACGTCACCGAGGCAAGCTCCAACGAGACCAGTGGAAGCGTCACTTTGCAGTACGACGTGAAGGGTCCGTTTGAAGAGCTTCAGTGCTGCAACGAGCCTGTAGACAATGAGAAGAAGTTACTAAGCACTGGTGCAACACACGTTGTGACAGGAATCCGGTACGGAGGCAAGGCGTTCATTGTCTGCAAAGGCTGGTCCAATGCGTCCAGCTTCTTCGAGCGAGCAACATCTGACTGTCATGAACTGGTAGATTGGAAGGTGGAACAGTGGATCAGAGATGCTGGGCAGTCTGCCAGATCATTCGCTAAATTTGACTTGCCGAACCGCTCAAGTTCTGGCAGTTATCAGATCGAATGTCACACCGACTTCAAGCAGCCAAGGAAGACCATGAGAGAGCCACCAGATGTTTTAGAGTATTTTAAATCGTTAGATTCAAGGGATGCAAACAAAGCAATGGAAATTCATCTCACTCCATTGCGCTACTTTTGCCCGTCGGTTCCAGCTTCAGTCCCAATGGCAAAAACGCAGCATCTGGAAGATGCCTGCCAGTACCTTCAAGCGTTGAAGGCCGGCTTTGAACAGTCCGAGGATCTTTTGGACAAGATCAGCCGGGAGGCAGAGTTGAACATTTCAATCGGAGAGACACTGCATGGCTACAAGAGAGAGCTGGACACTCATGTGAGCGAGTACACACAGCGGATGCAACAAAGTTTTGTGAATCATCGCACTTCGGACGAGTTTGCTGAAGCTCATCACGCCGGCAGTTTAGACAGCGTCTTCACCTACAGCAGCATGGACACCTCTTTGAACATGTTTGGTCGCCAAACTACCGACCTCTGCGATTTAAGTGCAAAGCTTCGACAGGGTATTGACGCTACAAGCGCGGAAGAACTTGAGACAAAAGCAGAAAGATTGGCAAAGGAAATCGAAGACCTGTTCAGCATACACGACTCGAACAAGCAGCTCCAAGAGCAAATGTGCCCAGGACAGAGCCACTTTAGAATTAAGCGCACCAGAATCGAAGAAAGAAGTCGGGATGATCGGTCCTGCATCACTTGGTGCATCAGGTGTCGAAGTACGTGTCATGCAAACTGTGGCGTGCCGAATAATGAGGATAAAGCAAGGTGTGGTGCTATGAAACCTAATGGATACTGTAAAGAGTGCGACTGCCACTGGAGGCTTCACCGGAACACCAGCACCGAACAGAGAGAGGTTGAACACTACGAATTTGTTCCCATTGACAGAGTGAGCAAGAAGTATGGAGAAAATCCGAACCAGCGCGGTGCTGTGAGGCGTCTCAAGTATCACCTTGGAATGGACGCGAAGATGGCTTTGCAGAAAACGGCCTACGAACTCGTGAAAGCGCACAGGTGCTTGAAAGGCCTGCACCAGGACGTCAACTTGGATCAGTTCATTAGAGACAAGCTTCGGTCCAAGCGGCTCGATCCAGAAGATTCCTCCAAGTTGATTCAGCTGACCAAAGCTATCGATGCACGAGTTGAGGATAGAACCGATTACGCTAGGTTTGAATGGCAGTCACGAAGGCAGGAACCTCCGACAACGCCGCCGACATTTGGTGCAGTAGGAGTAGTCGCCGGTGATGTACATGGACGCCTCTCTGCAGGTTTTCCTGGTGTCGGTGCATTCGGTTCTGCTTGGCACGAAAGGCCCACCAGGCGACAAAATCGGGATTCAAATCCTCAGTCTGATTCGGAGTGCGTTATTAGTTGAATTTTAAATACATTTATTTCTGTACATGTACGAGATCCTGTCCTGTACATGTCGTATAATTTCCGTTAAAATTACGAGTATATTAAGTTGTAAATGAAGCACAAGGCAACAAAACTTGGCGTAACTTCCGAGTCCTAGCTAAGTGCATGCGAACTATGGCTAGAATCGAACAAAACAAGCTCAACTTGTAGTAACTTCACGTAGTACCTTGCTGTTTTACACAATTAATCTTAAATTAACTTTAGAAACCTGAGAGTTAATTTTGCACTAATTTTAATTCATACAAGTGCATATTGCTGAAAGTAGCTTGTTTGCATCTTACGCTATTTTTTATTTCAGTTACGATACATTGAATAATCACAGTTTGGTAACCGACCCTTCCGGAATTTGGATTTCTAAAGATGGTCATTTTACTAGCAAATGTTTATGAGATCAACGATAGATAAAATTATATTTGATTCCACGCTTATTTACCATTCGACCCGATTTGTACAAAATAAGAACTCTGCCGTGTATATTTTGATGCGGTTTTTTAAGCGTACTTATTCAGTTACATATAATACATTATCCCGATTATGAGTGTTTCGCATCCGCATGATCGACACATGATTTAGCAGTTTACCTGGCTTATTAACTTGCGACCAGATTGGACCATTTCTTGCAGAGTCGCTTTGCTAAGAAAACCGGAAAAGCAGAGCTCGAGGAGTTGAGCACGTGCTGAAGAGCTGCATGCAAGCGCGACCCAACATTCTGATTGGTGCAGACTGGGCACTTTTTGTCGAGACAGAATAAGCACACGGTCACTGTACTATTTACTACAAACGAACGAAAAAAGACAAGATTTATTACACCCTTCATTTAGACGGATCCATCACAATCACATCGGGTTGGTAGATCTTTAAAGCCATCGCCAGGATGAAAACAGCCTCCGACTCCTGTCGCTCATAGCAGAAGACAGTCCATAAGAGCACAACCGCAGGAATCTCTATCATCGACGCTAATTCACGCCTTCCTATAGCCGAAGCTGCATGGTCTGTCGCTCTCTTGAATGCAGCAGACATCGTAGCGTGCCGCGATTTCGACAAACCGATTAACCAACCGCTGAGAACACTTCGCCGAAGTGATCTTATATATTGCCAAAACTGCAAGTGATTTTGTCCGCGGAAAGTTATGCCTCGGCCTATTCCCCATGTCCCATAGGACCCCAGCAGCATGAGCCATAGAGCATAGACTAATTATATCGGAAAACTGCATTCAATTTTGTCAAAACTGCAAACCTAGTTTGCTTGCCTGAGAAAAATTTTTTGTTGTAATATAAATTCAGTACATGGATGAACTGAACTGTAACACTGAGCAGTGAACATGCACAACATACAGTGTATCACAGCTCTCCGTTGTACATGCACCATGCAGCGTCGAGACGGCGGCTGCCGCCTTTCCCAGTGACTGGTGCAGCCAGACACTGGGATTGACATTTTTCGAAACAGCCAATTAGCACCGATCTAGCACATGTGTACGAACGGATCAACCAACAAGTGCGACACCTTCAACGGCGTCGCCGGTGCCATCATCAGCCCCAACAGCTCCAGCTACTGACTACTGTCTCCTACAGTAGTCCGGCCGGAGCGGTAACCTCGCTAAGACAATTCGTAATTCAAATTCAAAGCTTGCTGATGAACTCGATCCACTTGTTGGCAGTAATTGGTTTCCATTAAAATTTTAGCTTTTTGCAACCAGCGGATGTAATTTCTTCCACATCCTTCAGAAAAGATGCGGCGTTTCTCTGCACTTCAGACTCATCAGCTCCTCCTCATCCAGCAATAAAACCAATGACCATCTTGAGAGTTGCTAATTGCCCCTTAAAGTCACTTAAACCTAAAGGCCACAGAATATATTCTGTGCAGCTTACTGAAAAATTCAATTGCTTCTCCATGGTGCATCGCTTGAGTCAAGGAAAAAAGCAAAACAGTCATTTATGTTAGGAAGAGTCACTTCGAATAGAATTTTGTTCGACAAACTGTAGCTTTTCAAATTTTATTTTTGCTGCCTTTAAGCCCATGCATTGTGCAAAGTACAGAGAGCGCAGTCTCTACCATATTGTTTGTCAGCTGTTAGCGACCAAAGTCAGGTGACTGCCTCATTTGGTGCACCGTGCTCTGACAACTAGAGGTAAGAGGCTCGCCCAGCTTATTGGTGCCATATGCCTCGTATAAAATTGGCTTTTTACTCTGTTCAAGCACTCGGGGAAGACGCGTCAGACATTGATTCCTGCAATCCACTGTAAGCATAACGAGTGATCGCTATATCACCCACTGTGCATGGTGTACTTGCAACATCCCAGCATGACTGGCCCAGATGTAATTCGATTGTCACTGTGCGGACGAACGCGTGTACTCTGCAGCTCTTCGACGGGCAGAGCTAGGGCGAACTCGAATATTGGTGAGCTCGATAGGCTAGAGTAACTGGCAGGTGTGAGGTACGGCGCCAGCACATCACGTGAAAGGGGGTACATGGGGGCACTATGGGGGAGAGCCCATTGGTGAGGGCACAGGGGCATTTGGGAGAGAGGTCAGAGAGCGCAGCGGTGAAGGAGGGCACGGGGGTATGGGGGAGGTCATATGGGCAATGGGGAAAGTACAGGGATATGGGGATAGCTGATCACATAGATTTTGGGGGGGGGGAGGTCACATGGGTATTGGGGGAGGTCGGTTGGATGTGGAGGAGGGGGTTAAATGGGGGGTCACATGGATATGGTGTGGGGGCCGCATGGATATGGACGAGGGGTATTGGGGTCACATGGGTGAAGGAGGGTTATGGGGGAGGGGTCATATGGGTATGGAGGGGGGTTATGGGGGAGGGGTCATATGGGTATGGAGGGGGGTTATGGGGGAGGGGTCATATGGAAGAGGGGTCATATGGAGGAGGGGTCATATGGGTATGGAGGGGGGTTATGGGGGAGTCATATGGGTATGGAGGAGGGTTATGGGGGAGGGGTCATATTGGTATGGGGAGGCCTATGGGAGGAGGGGTCCCATTGGTATGGAGGGGGGTTATGGGGGGAGGGGTCACATGGATATGGAGGAGGACACAGCTAGAGGTACAGATATAAATGCTATTAATTAACTTGAGAAAGCGAATAGTTGATACGTACGAGTGTAGCCACTGTCTCATGCAAGGCAAGAAAACTGTACTGTGCGAATCGGTTATCTAATTCTAAATTAATTAGTTTAGCTCAAAATAGATCTTTACCAGTCGACACACTACTGGCTAGTAGCATATGTTAACTTTTGTTTCACTGGTGACGTCATAAATGTAGCTTCAGAACGCTATAATTAATTGCAACTAATGGTATAAACTGAAGCTTCTGTCGCCTATGGCGTGTAATATACTAAAACAACACTGTCAAAGAGGCTTGAAATTTAGTTACGAGTAGCTAAGATGTCTAGTGATATAAAATATACATCATGATTTTTAGCAACGCTATTTATTTTCATTAAAACTTTTTTATTTAAACAAAAGAATACCATTAAATGAATAGGATATCAAACTATGAAAGTTTAATGAAATAATTTATATAGATACAAGTAAGAGTTTCCCTAATAGGTTAAGAAAGTGTATAGCTTTTTGAGTATATTCTCTTGCTACACAAAACTTGTACACAAAGCAAAGCCTGATTATTCCAAGTACTCGTAAAACATGTTAACAAAGTCTATACGAAAAATTCTTTTTTCCAAGAAGGTACAGAATGCTTACTAGGATAACTCGCTATTAGGAATGATCGCTACTAGAGAATGACTCAGAACTGTCTGTCTATCTATTCATTAATCAATCAATCAATCAATCAATCAATCAATCAATCTATTAATCTATCAATCTATCAATCTATCAATCTATCTATCAATCTATCAATCAATCAATCAATCTATCTATCTATCAATCTATCAATCAATCAATCAATCAATCTATCTATCTATCTATCTATCAATCAATCAATCTATCTATCAATCTATCTATCTATCAATCTATCAATCAATCTATCTATCTATCTATCTATCAATCTATCTATCTATCTATCTATCTTACCATCATTACCATTCAATTTCTTCGTCATATTCTCTTAAAAATCGTGGACATTCTTAATACTACACACGAATCAATGGCAAGCAGACACAGAAGTTGTCGGCTTCAAATCGACAATGGACATTTATTTGGCCGGTGATTGGCTAGCCAAACGCCTGCGGTCGATTTCGTCAAGAGTCACCATGCCGTTCGGCATGCTAGTCAGGTCGAATTCGTCAGCCAGAATATTCTCCGCCATGCCTTGAGTTGGACAATTTTAACAAAAGCAAATTGATTTTTGTAGTGAAACGATGCCTAATGATTTCGGCAATCATTATGGATTGGTGAAAAGGCGCCCGGTCACATATTGATAAAAGTCTAAACTAGGACCTATTAAATATGGTGAACGGGAGCCCAAATGATGAAATGGTGAATCGGTGCCTAATTAATTATGAAATGGTAAATTGACGCCTAACTGATGATAAATTGTGAACCGGCGCCTGACTGATGATGAAATGGTGAATCGGCGCCTAATTAATGATAAAATGGTGAATCGGCGCCTAATTAATGATAAAATGGTGAATCGGCGCTTAATTAATGATAAAATGGTGAATCGGCGCCTAATTAATGATAAAATGGTGAATCGGGGCCTAATTAATGATAAAATGGTGAATCGGGGCCTAATTAATGATAAAATGGTGAATCGGGGCCTAATTAATGATAAAATGGTGAATCTGGGCCTAATTAATGATAAAATGGTGAATCGGGGCCTAATTAATGATAAAATGGTGAATCGGGGCCTAATTAATGATGAAATGGTGAATCGGGGCTTAATTAATGATAAAATGGTGAATCGGCGCCTAATTAATGATAAAATGGTGAATCGGCGCCTAATTAATGATAAAATGGTGAATCGGCGCTTAATTAATGATAAAATGGTGAATCGGCGCCTAATTAATGATAAAATGGTGAATCGGGGCCTAATTAATGATAAAATGGTGAATCGGGGCCTAATTAATGATAAAATGGTGAATCGGGGCCTAATTAATGATAAAATGGTGAATCTGGGCCTAATTAATGATAAAATGGTGAATCGGGGCCTAATTAATGATAAAATGGTGAATCGGGGCCTAATTAATGATGAAATGGTGAATCGGGGCTTAATTAATGATAAAATGGTGAATCGGGGCCTAATTATTCATAAAATGGTGAATCGGGGCCTAATTAATGATAAAATGGTGAATCGGGGCCTAATTAATGATAAAATGGTGAATCGGGGCTTAATTAATGATAAAATGGTGAATCGGGGCCTAATTATTCATAAAATGGTGAATCGGGGCTTAATTAATTATAAAATAGTGAATCTGGGCCTAAGCAATGATGAAATAGTGAATTAGCGCTTAAGTAATGATAATGATAAAATGAATCAACTGAGTCATCATTATTAGGCCCATCTAAAATTCTATCTCCAACAGAATGCCTTTTTACCATGTCTTGTAGGCCCATGCAGCACGCATACAATGACATGTACGCTATGCATAAACAATAACTCCAGGATATTTTTACAAGCAACTCACGTCGAATTCGCTGCATCTTAGACCCATAGCACAGGTCATACTGGTAGGCAATGATAAAGGTGAACGGCACGATTGGGGCCATGGCGACTTTCTTGCCATGCCTGGCTGCTGCGGCGGCGCCAACAAAAGCCAGGGCATAAAAACTGGCCGTCCAATTGAACAGCTCGCGGCCTCGAGCAATCTGGGCGGCCATCATGCGCTCTCGCATAGCGTTTTGCATCTCCAATTGACGGCACAACTGATTGAATTTGGTATACAACATTGAGTCAATAAAACGGCCCTTTTCAGGCACTTTTTAAATAACAGACTTACTTATCAATTTTAGGTGTAATATTCTGATGTTTCTACTGTAAGTAAAATATCTTGAAAATTGTATCTACAGTAATTGTACAGTTTGTACTTTTGCTCTTAATTTAGCAATTAAACAAGTGTAGACTATAGTCAACAAATTTATAATTGCAATTTGTTTATATTTTAAAAGATTTTTCATGGCAGCCAATTATTAATCACTTAATAACTAACTACTGAACACAGAATTACAACAAGAACTTACTGTTAGCTTTTGCATTTCAGCCATGGTTTCTTGGTTCTTCTTAGAGAAACTATCCATTATTTTTGACACTGGATTGCCCATTTCTATGCTGTGATTATGAAATTAATTCTAGTCTGAATCTGAAATTATTTTGAAGAAAGTTGCATGAATACATGCATTTAGGATGAAGGGTGGTACATAAAATATTAATAGATAGCCTAAGAACATAAAAAGTTATATTGTTTCACTTGCTTGCTGTTGTGTTTGAATTGAGCTTCAATGATTTGTTAGTAGAGGAGAGTTGCAATTTGAGTTTCTTGCAATTTGCTATATATTTATACTTGTGTACTGGTACTGCACATTAACAAGTTGGCACATTGAAATCGCATACAAGAGAAATAACCCAATACTGTACGATAAGAGATGAGTCAGTAGCTGATGCAATCAGACTGAGAGTGACTGACAATTAGATGGGTGACACATAGCATACTTTAAATTAACCCCCTAAGAACTGACATGCACCTACCTCAAACACTTGCTTAAAGTATAGTCCTAAACTTATGCACAGCCAGGCTGAATGTTTGCATGGGAGCACAAGACTTGCCTGCTGAGATTTGCCTGCAGTGCAATTTGCTTGTGAGTGAATTGCCCACGAGCAAATTGCCCACAAGCAAATTGCCCGCCAAGATTTGCCTGCAATGCTTTTTTCCTGCAGCACATTTGGCAGCTAGATTCTGTCTACATTTCCTCCCCCCAAAAAATGTTTTGATGGTGTAAATCTCTTTATTCAGACTTACTAAGCATTGGGAAGGCAATGCAGACAAAACCTGCCATGTGGCCAAATGCGCTGCAGGAAAAAAGCATTGCGGGCAAATCTCGGTGGGCAATTCGCTTGCAGGAAATTCACTTGCGGGCAAATTGCACTGCAGGCAAATCTCGGCTGGCAATTCGCTTGCAGGAAATTCACTTGCGGGCAAATTGCACTGCAGGCAAATCTCGGCTGGCAATTCGCTTGCAGGAAATTCACTTGCGGGCAAATTGCACTGCAGGCAAATCTCGGCTGGCAATTCGCTTGCAGGAAATTCACTTGCGGGCAAATTGCACTGTGGGCAAATCTTGGCTGGCAATTTTCAGCAGGCAAATCTCCATGGGCAATTTGCTGTCAGGCAAAATGCACTACAGGCAAATCTTGGCAGGCAAATCTTGATGGGCAATTTGTCTGCAAGCTATTCTTATGGACCCTGTTTGCACACAAGCTTTAGTACACTTGGCTAGTGGGGTTAATCTAGCCAACTTGACATGTCTGGAGCAAATGACTTATCACTATCTGTGCATCTCTTTATGCCTTGCTCCCCATTATTGTATCACACTATTATGAGAAATAAATGCCTAATAAATAAATTTTAGGCTGAGTCATATAGGAAAAATCAATGTAGTAAAACAGTTCTGGTTAGCTTTCAAGCTGTCTAAATTTTTATATATGTAGTATTGGCAGACAGATACCAAGGATAACTTTTATAGCTAAAAAACATACATAGGCCTAGTAAGAAATTTTTTAAGATTTTTCATTACTACTTTTTATAACTTTAAGTGCATATTATTCATCTCATAGACAAAATATTAAATTTAGGGTTATGGTTAGGGTTAGGGTTAGAAGTTTGACAGGAGATTTTTTTCAAGGCTATATGTAGCTTATTAAAAAATGTATATTGCATTTCTTTGGCTCCCCAACGGGAGGCGTAGATTGCTAGTCATGATTCTGAAGCTGCACATATGCTTGCCATCTATCAATGATTCTATATTATATGGCGATTATATATATATATCCCCATCCATCACATGTGTGCCAGAGAGAACATGGCAATATTTCAGCAGTAGCATTGCAGTTATGACTGGCACCTGGCCCATGCTCAACTATACCAAGTACCCATTGATTAGGCTAGTGTGCACCTTGGTAATACTTTTGATAAAAGAAGTAAGAGTCATTTTTATTTACTTCTTTGCCAGGAGCACTAGATGATCAATGAGGTACTAGGCACATATATCTTTAATAGTTTTGTTAGTCAACAATGGTATTATGGCCAATGTTGCACTGCTATTGGCACTGACCCTGCTTTGCTTCTGCAGTCTACCACCAAATTAGCTCTAATGTAACAACTGGTGCAATGAGATGGCTAGCTTTAAAAATGAGCCTTATCTAATTGATACCTGGGCATGATAGTTGATATATGCCCATGCAAGTTGATCATACATGTCTAACCTCAAGATTTCACTTGTCTGGTGCAACTTAGTTTTGTCCAGATTTGCAACTTATTTTCTCCTGATTGCAACTTAATTTTCACTTTGTATATGAATTTTCTTGCTTTTTTCTCTTTTCTTCTCTTTCTCTCTCTCTACTTTTCCACCCTCTCTTTTCTTCTCCTTTTTTCTTTCTACAATTTTTTGTTTTTTGCATTTTCAATTTTGCGACTTACCTCGGCTAGTGGCCATTTCACCCATCCAGTTTGGATGGGTTGGACAAGTGTTGGGTATATATGAAGTTGATCTAAGAATCAGTCACTAATTTGCCACTGAAAAATGCATTGCTATTTGACATATCCCCGTTGCCACCTAGAGGTCATAATGAGCATAACCATTAGTTTGCAATAAGATAGTAAGTTGCCATATAGTTAACTATGCCTTGAGATGTTGTGATAATGGCAAGCTCTTGCATGCCAATGAAATGAAATAGGCTTCATTTATTAATAAAACACTTTCCTAGAAATATCCCATTTTAAAATTATGCCATCTGTTACACTGTACAAATTTTAGAAATATTTTGCATACTCTATATATTCTATATATCATCATTTTGTTTTAAACAGCAAGAAAATTTTAGTATAAATAGGAGGCAGCTAGAGACCAAACCAAATAAATTGTGTTGACTTTTCCTTGTTATTCTTTTTGCCTTTGAGCTTTAAAGTTAGAACTAGAAGTCAATCAGCCTCAAGGCTTGTATTCACTTATGTTACTTATTTTGAGTAGTAGATAGCAACTTAGGAATAGCCCTAAGATTGGAAGAATTCAATCCATTCTTAGAGAACAAGATATCTAGATTTAGAATCTGATAAATTGCCTTAAGAAGGCAGAAATCCTACCACAAGGTAGAATAGTCCAGACTCAGGAGTCTGGGAAACCCATCTCAGGGCAGAAAACCCAGCAAGCAAGCTGTGACCCTCTGATCCTGGGAATGTCCAGGATAGGACTAAGAGAATAAAATTCCTTAGAGGAAAATAAGGATATAGTAAACAGTGCCATTAGACTGCTCATGCCAAAAGTGCAGTATATATACATATGTTACCAGTAAATAAATTCATGCATTACCAATAAAAATATACTGGTAATAAATAATACTAATAGCAATAAGATCATCTAAGAGGATAGAAATAAAGCCCTGGGACAGCTTTTGGTAGGATTGAAGTCAGCCCTATAACAGCTTTGGGTGACAGCCATGGAATTATTCTAGAAGGCAGAAGTAACCCCTACATTAGTAAAGTGAAGGTTGCATAGCTGCATGGCAAGGTTGCATAGCAAATGTAAGACATTTAACTAATGGCTCTAAAAGAGCCACCATGCCAAACATAAAAGAGCCACCATGTCAAACAAAAAAGAGCTACTATGTCGAACATAAAAGAGCCACCATGTCAAACATACAAGAGCCACCATGTCAAACAAAAAAGAGCCACTATATCAAGCATAAAAGAGCTACTATGTTGAACATAAAGGAGCCACTATGTCAAACATTAATAAGCCCAGGCTGAATATAAAAGAGCCACCATGTCAAACATAAAACAGCCACCATGTCAAACATAAAAGAGACATCATTTCAAATGTAAAAAGAAGCATCATGTCAAATATAAAGGAGCCACTATAAAGCTAAGGAAATTTTTGCATTAGCTACTTGTCGTCTGGTGGATGCTTGCTATTTAAGGATAGATAATTGCTATCAGAGGGATGCTTGCTATCTAAAGCATGCTCACTATCTGATTGATGCTTGCTATTGGGGAGATGCTTGCTTGTTGCTATTGAAAGGATGCTTGCTATCTGGGGTAACTTGCTCTTGGGGGGTAGAGGGTACTTGCTATCTGAGAGGGGGTTGCTAGCTATCTATAAGGCAAGGTTGGCAAACTTTTTTCAGTGTGGGTTGGATTGGAAGACTGGCCAGAAAAAAATGCACAACAAATTGAGGCTAAATGATCGTTTGGTATCCTATAGAATTGTTCATTAAATTATTTTCTTGCTTGAGTTTGATTCCTTTCTATTTTTAGAGTCCAAAATATGAAACAAGTGAACAAAATAATAGTTTAACATGCACTGGCTAGCAGCTAAATTGTTTGTTATAGTCAACTGCCATATAATGACACGAGGGTACTACTTGAAAGTTAAACAGTGGCATAATCCAACCTGAGGCTGCAGGTCGTCCAGCTATCCAGAAAGCAGTAGTCCAAAATCAGAAAATTAAGCAATGGCTTGACTTGAATCTCAGTATTGGTAGCTTGGCAGCTAATTTTTTAATCTCAAAAACATCTCCCTTTAAGGTCCCCTTGTGCACTATTACAGTTTTTTTACCATAGACACATTCTTATACTTTGTGTGCACAAAACTGATACTATTTTTAGAATTCCTGAAATCAACACACAAACTCAAATGTGGAGAGATGTGTAGATAAAATAACCTAGTCACACTATTACCTAACATTAAAGCAGTACCTTCATGTTGTGATGTGACAATTGACTATAACAAGCAATTTAGCTACCAGAACATGTTAAACTATTAATTTGTTCATTTGTTTAATATTTTTGGACTCTAAAAATAGAAAGGAAATGAATTCAAGTGACAAAATTATTCAAGGAATGGTTCTATAGGATAGTCAACAATTTTAGATGATAGAACAAATATAACCAACAACCCCTCAATTAAGATTGATGCAGGAATGATGGGGTAAAAGCTAATTTTGCTTGTAAAGTTGAATGTTTCAACAAAAAATTGGTTTGCGGGCCACTTTTACATTGTTAGATGGTAAGAGTGCTGCAGGCTGGACTTGAAGATGTTGTAATCCAGATCTGGCCCGCAGGCCACAGTTTGCCGACCCCTGCTATAAGGATTCTTTGTATCTAGGGATGCTTGCTATCTGCTAGGGTTGCTTGCTATTGCTATTGGGAGATGCTTTTTATCTAGGGTATGCTTGCTATCTGGGATTGCTTGCTATTAGGGGATACTTGCTATCTGAGGGATGCTTACTATCTAGGGGATGCTTGCATGCTATCTGGGAATGCTTGATATTGGGGGATGCTTGATATTGGAGAGGCAAGAGGCTTTTTAGAGAGAATGTCTATTGTCTTTGTGAAGGCTTTATTTTGCTATCTTTTTGTTGCTTGTAGAGAACAGAGATTTTATCCAGATGTCTCCCATCAAGAGGGGGGGGCAAAGATTGCTAGTTTTTACTAATGCTGCTTTTGGTGACTTTGCTAATTGTAGGGACTCTTGTGCCATAATCAAGAAAGAAAGTAGCATGTGTACACTGGAATTAAATTCAGAAGAAGGTCCTTATATATACCAACTTTGTATACATATACCAATATTAGCAATTGTCAAATTCCATTTATTAAATTATTTTGACTCTGGAAGAAAAAAGTAATGCACAAATTATTTTAAGTATAAATAACTGACTAACTGCTTGAAATAGCTATTTTCAAGTTCTATTCATTAAATTATTTTGACTCTAGAAAAGTACTGTATGAACTATTTTAAGTACAAATAACTATGACTAACTGCTTAGAATAGCAGGCAATATAAGGCTTACACCATGCTCTATATTCTATATAGGGCTTGTGAAGTCCTATGCATGGTGCAAAGCATAGCGTTGCTAAATTTAGGACTTTATTTTTAGTTATTTGCTATTTGTCAATCTGTTGAAGATCATTTATATTCAGTATTGGGCAAAGTTTCGGCACTTCTGGCACTTTTAGTACTGGAAATTACTTTTTTTAAGCGGCACTTTTTCCAGTTCTTTTTTTTAGAATGTCAGACTTCAGTAACAGAAGTTACTTTTTGATAAGTCCAGTCCTCCTGTACTTAAACATGAAATTTTAGGTGCCAAACAGTCAATTTAGCACTAAATAACAACTCCTTTACAAGTTTTCTAATAAGCATAACTAGCAGTACACAAGGATACTACACTTGTGATTTGTGGAACATCTTTTAAAGGCCAATTTCTTCATTTCAATGTTTGTGCAGGATGACACAAGTCACAAGTGATGCATTCTAAGGTTTTGAGTTTTAATTCTTTTGAGGCTAATTTTCATTTTCTATTTGCAGCGCAAAGACATTATAATCAAGTTATTTTAAAGTATTGCGCATTGGTCTATCTATCAAATTCCAGCCATAATTTGTTGTCTAGTATCTTTTTTTAAAGTGATAACTGGCATTTCTAAGGCTCCCAGAATATTATTATTGATTCTAAATGAGTCAACAGTATAAAAGTATAATTACACTACTGTAAAAGTACAATACTATACAAGCACAATACTATATATAAGTAGGGCGACAAGAGAATGGCCCACACAAACTGAGTTGCCTGAAATATTCTATACTGATCATTGTGATACATATATTGGATAAAAATTATCTCCATACATATTTCTAAAGAGTCAGAATCAATATTTGAAAATCAGCCTCCTAATTTTTTATGTGAATTGACGAATTGTCCTGGTGTACAGTTAATTTTTGTTTTGTAAAGGTGTTATTTATTCATTCAAATTTAGACGCGATAATAACAAAAAACTTTATAGAGCATCTTTATTTGAGAAATGACATGTTATGTTTAACTCCGGACCAACACATGTTTTTGTTTTTTTCATGAAGACATGTTTAAATACTTTTTAATTGGCAGTTCTTTAAAATTAGAAAGGACCAGTAATGGAAGTACCGGAAGGCGGAAGTTACTTTTCTTTGAAAGTACTGGTATTGGAACAAGTGTCAGAAGTTACTTTCCTTGGAGGCTTGGAACCAGAAGTTACTTAACCAGAAGTTACTTTTTCAGAGAAACTTGCCTAATACTGTTAATATTTAAACTGGACCACAGACCTTTTTTCAAGTTGAAAATGTTCAAATGTTCTGGCTATAGACTATTGCAGCTTTCTGGTATCAGATATATTATAAGTTTTGAAGCATAGAATTAGTACTTAATCAGGCTTAGATCTCTTTAAAGTATTTATTTGTATTTAAAATAGTTCATAGATTACTTTTCTAGAATCAAAATAATTTAATAAACAAAACTTGACAATTTCCCTAATGGGCATAGTTCTAGTTTACTTCGTTATATTATTCTGCCTTTCGTTAAATTATTTTACCCTGTTTTTCTATCAATTTCAGGTTCAATGTCAAGTCAAGTACTAAACAGGATAATAAACAGAGGCCTAGTACAGCATGGCGCCAAAGGGAAAGGGTTTATTATGGTACATGCAGCGCCAGATGTACTCCTCGAGATGGGCCTTGAAAAGCACGTCACTCATTCCGTGCATGGCGCGCAGGCACCTCTTGGCCAGGGCCCACATCCCTTCAATGCGGTTTGTGTACACTGTTAGGTCAGCCAGATCCACAAAGTATAGATGGTGGTTTACCACTGCATGATTCTGTAGCCTGGCATAGCCTAGGCCAGCCAGCCATTGGTGATGATATGGGTCCCTGGTAGTACATGGCGTTGCAAGAAAATACATGAAATTAATATAACGAAGTAAAGTAGAATTATGAAAAAATATAACGAAGTAAACTAGAACTATGCCCCCTAATGTCTTATGTATATGCAACTATGCACCTGATATGCCAAGAAATGCATATTTTATAGGCCTATTCTTATTATTGAAGCATACTACCAATATTATTACAATATCCAACATGAGCCATATGATGCAAATAATATATAATAGGTACCTACACTTTTTGGCTTATGCTAATGTCCTGTGTAGTGACATGACATGTGCACACCACAGAACCTGAACGAATATGCACACCATGTGCCCATGTACACAGTATATACACACCATGTACATGGTGTACAGTACAGCAAATGTAGACCATAGGCTAAAAATCCTGGCCATGACCATTCGTAGCCAATATTTGAAATAAACACTTATTTTTGTTTGTAAGCATAACTTGCTTACTTAAATGGTCATATATTTATTATATACACTTATAAGTTTCTGAGGATATCATCATTGGCCTTATCACAGTTAGGGCCTAACTGTGTATATAATTACATTTTTAATTTTAATCAATCCATCAAACTCAAACATTCCTGTCCAGACGATAATTCTCATCTCATCTGATTGGCCTTGGCCATTAGCCTTAGAAATTGAACCGAAATTTTTTAAAACAAATGAGCACAGTTTTCAGAACAGAAAGGTAGAGTATGCATGAAGCAAAAAAAATTATGCGCGCAAGATTCCTTGCACAAAGTTGCATAGTTGTCTTGTCGGATTTCCTGGAACCGTATAGGCCCTACTTTGCGAGAATTTTCCTAGAATATTCAAAATCAAATAATAAACAGTGTTTCTACGACCAGCTCGATTGCTCGAAAAACAAAACTGCTACGGATCATAATAATATATATATAACGAAAGCATTTACAGTCAGTCATATCTGCTAATCATGGAGTAGAGATCTGCAAACCATAGAAAATTCGTGTAATCAGCAGGCATAGACAACTTAGCACTGCACACTACACTGCACAGTAGGTTAAAATAGGCCAACTCCTGTTCACGAACTAGGAACTTGCTCAGCACTGATGAGCGTAGAAGTAAACGGTCATAGCTATTTTTGTAACATTTCAGTACAGCTTACTTGAACTCACCTTTTTATACAGCTTCATACATTCTGTTGAAATATACGAAAACGAAAAATTGATCCAGCTTTTTTACATACGATCGAGTCTTCAACCATTCGAGAGCTTTGGAAACTGCGAATCAGATAACCTTAACCTATACTAAAGCCAATTGACGCTATGGAGATTGACCCACCCACAATCCGTACCCAACGCCAACTCCGCCCTCCTGGAGACCTTCATCCAGTCTAGGAACCTCGTCGGAGTGAATGGCTCTCTACGGCAGCGGCTCGCGAAGCTTCTAACTTTCTTCGGCCCAAACGGCAGAACGACAAGGCTGGACTGGATCCTCTGCCCTTTTCCGTTGCGTTCTAGAGTGCGCAAAGTGATCAACATCCGCCCCAGATGCGTCGCTTCCGACCACAGCTTGGTTGCCTGCGAACTGAACCTCTCGTGGACGAGATTCAGACGCCCCCCGCCGAAGCCTCTCTGGGCAGACCTGAGGAACCCAGAGACTCGCACTGACTTCCTGACCGAGCTCTCCAACGCGAGCCCCGCCATCACCGAGACAGCTGAGGCCTTTGCGAATGCCGTCGGGTCGGCAGCGTCAGTTCTGCCTAGACAAATAGGACACCAGCCAAGGGCACTTTGGGACTGCGACGCCGTGATCGCCACTACCAGACGCTCTGCACAGAGCGCCGCTGCGCGTCACGGCGAGGACAGCGACCAGGCTAGACTCGCCAGAGACAACCTGCAGGCGACGTACGCCCAACGCACTGAATTATTTATTGAGGAGGCGGTCCAGGAGATCCAGGCCGCCACCGACAACTGCCGGCACACCGCTGCCTGGCGAGCAATCAACCGCCTCACAGGACGAAGACCCCGTCCGACCACAGTCGTTGGCGCTGAGTCCATAGAGCAAAGAAAGAGCCTGCTTGTCGACCACTACCGGCAAGTTTTAAATGCCCCCTCCCCGACGTCTCCCCTTCTCCCGGCCGCCGGCTTCACCCCAGCTCAGCATGGCGACTTCTACACCGGCCCGATCACCGCCGCGGAAGCTACCAAGGCGCTGAAGAGCATGCGCGCTGACGCTGCCTCTGGAGTCGACCGAGTGCCTCCCAGGGTTCTGAAGTTGCCAGAGCTTACAGACAGCATTACTAGCATCCTGAACAAGTACTGCTGTCTCGGCGGCGACCCAGCTGCTATGGCCGCCCCCCTCTGGCGTACTTCAAGAATTGTCTCCATCCCGAAGAAGGACGCCTCCACGAGCCTTGACAACCAACGCGGTATCGCACTGGAGTGCACGCTGCCAAAGCTGCTGAACGCAGTGTTGTGCAATCGGCTCCTCCCTGTCCTGAACTCGCTGCTACTCGAGCTTCAAAGTGGCTTCAGGCCAGGAAGATCCACTACGGAGCAGATTGTGGCCATTCGGTGCATTGTCGAAACCTGCAAGACTCGTCTTCGAGCCGTGTCTATCGTCTTCGTTGACTTCCGGAAGGCCTTCGACTCTGTCAGCAGGACGGCCTTAGCCTGGCTCCTGGCTCAGTACGGCGTCCCCGACACCCTGGTGACGGCAGTTATGGACCTGTGCCACAACTCCAAGGCGTTTGTCGACTCCAGCGATGGCCCTACGGACGAGTTTGATACCACTTCCGGGGTGCTGCAAGGGGACACGCTATCTCCCCTGCTTTTCATTCTGGCTGTTGACTACATCTTGCGCCGCTGCCTTTGAGACGACGACAGCTTTGTCCTCGCGCCTCAGCGTAGCTCCCGCCACACTGCCGTGACGCTCCCAGCCCTCGCCTATGCTGATGACATCGCGCTGCTGTGCCGAGACCCTGTAGCAGCCCAGCACGCTCTTACTCGACTCTCCGAGGAAGGCGCCCGGATCGGCTTGCAGATTAACACAGGCAAGACGGAGGTGCTGCACGTGGGTGCTGACAATGCCCCACCGCTGACCCTGCCCAACGGCGAGGCCATTTCAACGTGCAGCGACTTCCGCTACCTAGGCACCCTCGTAATGAGCCCAGAGGCGATCATCGCGGACAGGAGGACCCAGGCCTGGCGCGCCATGCACCACCTCAGGCCGATCTTCACCTCCGGAGGGCGGGACGACCTGAAGATCCACCTGTTCCGCGCCGCTGTAGAGCCGATCCTTCTCCACGGCATGGAGGCTGTCCCGATGACAACCACGCGAGAACGGGCCCTGGACGCGATGCACCGCAACCTGCTGCGCAAGGCGCTGGGCGTGCGCTACCCGACCGTCCTCTCGACGGCCCAGCTGATGGCGAGATCGAAATCACCGTCCCTCAGCGCCACCCTCCGCCGGCGCCGCCAGGCCCTGCTGGGACACTGCCTGCGGCGGTTCGCCCGCGGCGACGACAACCCGCTTGGACTGGCCATTCTGCATCCGCCGACCGAACGGTTCCGCCGCGGCCAAGGGCGGACCCAGACGCTCCGGGAGACTCTTGTCGCCGACCTGGAGGCAATTGGACTGACCCCCCAGACTGCTGCGACCTGCCCTGCCCCTCTTTTTTGCAATCGTGTGCGCTTGTACCCCCCGACCCTAGCGTCGTTGTAATGTAATGTAATGTAATGTAATGTGTGAAGTTACTAGTGTGGCGGCCTCGAGAAATATCAGCGAAGGCAAATAAAGGCAGCAGAGGCAAATTTGTAGCGGTAGCACTTGGCAATAATATCAGTTAATGTTAATGCGATCGATGGCTGCAGACTTGGTTTATTGGAACAGTTATTAATGTCAACAAAAATACAAGTTGGATTCGTAACGATGCACTGGCGGCTACACAACAATGAGTTAGATAGCTTAGGTAGTAGAAGTGGCGTGGCTGAGAGTGGCAGAGGCGTTGCTAGAACTGAGTGAGGCGGAGAGAGAAGGCAAGTAAACAAGTAAAGGCGGGGCCGGCGTGCGAGGGTCTAACCGGGTCGCAAGGATCGCAAGGGAGCAAAGGGCTCTAAACGGGTCTAAACCCCGAGCGCACGGCCAGACAAACTGATAAGGAGCGGGCTGGGGGTGGGCGCGCGAGGAGAAATTAGTATAATTAATGCGCGGCTTTATCATTGGCCGGCTGAGAAAAACAGAAACAGAAATTATCGATCGCGCGCTGTTTTACAAGTGTACGCAGCTGATTAAAATTCTTAGAGCACTACTTTTATAAGCAGACGCGAGAGAACGAAACTATTGATAGTAATATTATAGATTGGTACCGTATGTCAAAACGGCCCTTGGCGGGGCTACTTAAACTGACAACGTCACACATGTATTATGCTTCTAATTAAGCTTCTCAATTATACATGTACATGAAAAGCGCTTCAGCAAGCTTTCAACTTTCTCTGGCCCCAAAGGGCGAACCACTCGGCTGGACTGGATTCTCTGCCCAACTGCTCTGAAGTCTAGGGTGAGCAGAGTCCTCAACATCCGCCCCGACTGCGTTCAATCTCCGGCCTGCGCCACCTCACCCGCTCTGGGCCGACCTGAGAAACCTGGACACGCGGCAGGTCTTCCTACGCAAGCTGCTTGTCGCCACTCCTGCTCCAGCCGACTTTCCATCACGCTGTCGAGGATGCTGCAGCGCTTCTCCCACGGAGACAGGCAAACCATCCAAAGGCCCTGCATGTGGGACCGCGATCTCATCATCTCCCAGGCAAGGCGGCATGTGCAGAGCCCTGCTGCACTCCACGGCCATGACAGCGGCCAGGCCAGTGCTGCCAGGGACGAGCTGCAGCGCATCTACGCCCAGACTGAAGCCTTCATCGAAGAGGCTGTGAGCGAAATCCAACTCGCCACTGACGCCATAGTGCTGCCTGGAGGGCCATCAACCAGCTGACTGACAGGAAGCCCAGGCCCAACACCATCGCTGGCGCTGATTCCACCGAGCACCGCAAGGCCCTGCAGGCCACCCACTACCGCGAGGTGCTCAACGCGCCCGCTCCAACTGCGCCAATCCCAGACTTCGCTCCAGCCTAGCTATTCACTTCAACACCGGCCCCATCACTGCAGGCGAGGTTGATCGAGCACTGAGGACCATGCGAGCTGATGCCGCCGCTGGGGTGGACGCCATCCCTCCCAGGGTCCTGAAGCTGCCCGAGCTCACTTCGATCATCACCTGCTTGCTGAACAAGCACTGCAGCCTTGGAGGCAACGAGACCACTTCAGCTCCTCAGCAACGGCGCACCTCCAAGATTTTCTTCATCCCGAAGAAAGGTGCCTCCACCAGCTTGGACAACCAGCGGGGCATCGCTCTGGAAATGCACAACGCTGCAGAAGCTGCTGAACGCGATTCTGCGCAACCGCCTCCTGCCTTCCGCCCTTCCGCCCGGGCAGGTCCACCACCGAGCAGGTTGCCACCATCCGCTATGTCATCAAGGCCTGCAAGACCCGCCAGCGCTCCTCCGTGTCAATCATCTTTGTCGACTTTCGCAAGGCGTTTGACTCGGTGTCCAGGCCTGCGATCGCTAGGCTTTTATCTCACTATGGTGTACCTGCTGCACCTGATGGACCTCTACCGCGACTCCAGGGCTTTTGTCATGTCGAGCGACGGCCCCGCTCTGCCGCGATCCAGCTACTGCCCAGCGCGCTCTCACAAGGCTCTGCGACGAAGTGAACGCTCGCAAAACGGAGGCGCTGCACGTGGGCGCGAATTCCGCCCCAACTCTAACGCTGCCCAATGGAGACCACATCGCGGTGTGCGAAGACTTTCGGTACCTCGGCGCCCTGGTGATGAGCCCCGATGCGATTTTCTCCGACATGAGGAACCAGGCCTGGCGCGCCGCGCACCTCCTCAGGAACGTTTTTAATTTAGCTGCTAGAGACGAACTGAAGGTGCGCCTGTTCCGCGCGGCCGTCGAGCCGATCCTGCTGTACGGCATGGTGGCGCTTTACCGAGCGCTGCTGCGCTACGCGCTGGGCGTGCACTACCCGGAGCGCCTGCCGACCAACGCTCTGACCGAGCAATTGCGCCGTGGCCAGGCCCGCACTGCCGCTCTAACGGACTGCCTCATCGCTGACTTGCAGGCGATTGAGCTGACCCCTCAGGCTGCTGCTGCCTGCCCCTCCCGCCTGTTCCGCGAGCGCGTGCGCGCAAGGGGCCTCCCCAATTGTTACAGCTGTTAAAAATAATGAAAAACGAGGATAACCAATTTCAGTAAGTAAAATTTCGTTTCATTTTATAACAAATTTCAGTAGCTAATGCCGTACTGTATGATCATATGTGCGCTCCATCATAAACGTAGTATAATGCTGTTTTAATTGGTTTAACTGTTCATTTAAGTTTAACTGACAATGCTGGATAAACAAAACACTGAGAGAGAAACTACCAGGAAATAATATATAGATCCTAATATATATAAATAGATTTAGCTCGATGTAATTTCGATCATAGCCGAAAAGATCGTAGCAATTTAATTTTTGCTTTCTGCATGGTGTCAGCTATAAACTGTATCTGAATCGTTATATTAGCTATTCATGTTCCCGATATACGTTTCATTTTTTCTTTGTACTTAATTTTGCATATACTCATAGAGAAGAACTGTGGTAGGGCGAAGCCTCCCATTTTCCCGCACGGTAAACTTTTTCCCTTGAAGTACGAGTATTTTTTCTTTTAGTGTAACTCTTCTTACTACGTGTACTGAAGTCACTACTATTTTCCTGTGAGGAAGTCCCTGTTGCCAATAGTGCAACTGTGGGTTCCCTACCGTCCATTTTACTTTTGTTTTCATGTATTTCGAATAGGTTTGCACCTGGTGTTTAGTCGTTACCACCCGGTGTAACGGTTTCTTCCTTTGCGAAAAAACGCTCTTTCCTCAGGTTCATGAGAACCATCTTTAGGAGTCTGAAGCACGACCAACTCCTCACCCGTCTGCAGCTACTTCAGTGCTTATTTATTTTAACTTGCTGGCGTTAGGCGTCTTACAAATCAGGTAATAAACCAAGTGCTGAAGTTTTGCATATTTAAATGCGCGCTATTTATCGAAGCGCAGTAAGGTTAAGCTGTTGTTAAGACTATAAGGTACTTTTAAGACCTCGGAAGCAATTAACCGAACCTTAGCGATCTAAATTAAGAGAAATTCCTAGGCTAATGGTCAAACTATTAATTACGTCTCTGAGCTTTTCTCCGCTAATTACCGTGGTTGGTGGCAACCAGTATTATACTCAGCAAATCTATTTTATTTTACCAAGTTCTCCGTAGCGGCTAATCTGCAAGGTATACCGGTATTCTGAAAGACTACATTACGAGCAACTTGACCGCTCAGCAACCACCACAGCTACCCCCACCCCCTGAGCATAAGGAACTCAGCACCCGGATCTTCCGTTTGTTTAAATTGTTTTGAACTGCCGGAAATACAGCACAAATTTAAACGCAGCATTTAGAGACCCAAAAAAAACCCGGAGAAGAACGAGGTCATATTGCCAGCCCCTCGTTCTCAGACTGTTTAATTTAACAATGTCTTAATTTTTAAAATAAATTATTCATATTAAATTATAAGAGTAAATTGAAACTTACTATATAATTTAGCAGGCCCACATCACACGGTAGCCATTGCATGCTGTTACACTCTTAGTGTAGTTGACTATATTAGCCTGAGATCGGACGAAGTCCGCCCCGTTGGCATTTTCGGGCGTCCCGGCGTCGGAGGCAGTCCACGTATCGACGGGTTCGGGCCTGACCCCGCCTGAACGGGCCCTGCAAAGTGACTAGAAGGAGCTGAACAGGTTGGGGGAAGTAGTCCTAGGCCCCGATCACGTGGCCCGACAGTTGAAGTCGCCGCCGGCGCAGGATGGTGGACCGATCGTACAGGGTCTCCGTCCCGACGCTCTCGTCAGCTCGAAAGGCCGCACAGAGAAGCTCTGAGTCCAACTTCCCCTCTAGCGTAGCTGTCAGCGTCCACGTCTCGGCGTTGTATATGTCAGGACAGTTTCGACCAATGCCTGCCACAGCCGAACTCTCTGGTGGTCGCAGACAGCGCTTCGGACTGGAGGACGGCTCGGATCGAACGGAAGGCCGCCCAGGCAAGTCCTCTGCGCCGCCGGAGGTCTTCCTCCATGTGAGGCACCAGACCGCTGAGGTAGGTGAACCGCTCGTCGCCGTTTGCCCGTCTGCGCCGCGGCACGTCAGGTCCTCTGGGATGTCGGCCAGCACAGTCAGCACCTGGGTCTTCAGCGTGTTGACAACACTCGATGCCACCTAGACCAGCATGTCGATCTGGCGCTGGGCGCCTTCAACTGACGAGGAAGGAAGTACAAGGTCGTTGGGGTAGCCAAGCACGCTCAGGCGCTTTTCGCTGTGGCGGCGACCGATGCGTCTGCGCAGCAGGAAGCCGTCGTTAGCCGAGGGGAGTGCGGTCCGAAGCACCCAGTCCAGCAGCAGTAGCACGAAGAGGAACGGCACTAGCGTGTCGCCCTGCAAATCTTCTGATGATCTTCTGAGGAATCCGTTCTGCTCGTACCGCAGGTATGGGTCCAGCACCGACTGCAGGCAATCGAGCAGCAGTCGGTTGAAGAGCTCCGCGGTGCATAACATCAGGAGATCCCGTTGTGGTCTTTCCGCGTTGTCCCTGCTTCCTTCGGGATCAGCACGATGTGCGCGACGGTCCACTCGGTGAATGGCGAGCAAGCGGTTCATGACGCCTGTGACCTGGGAGGCCACACAGCGGAACCGCAACGATTCGACCGGAACTTCCTGAACTATTTACAGCAAAATAAAGAAACTGATCACTCACTGACACGGATCACGCAGTTACCCCGATCCAAAACAACCGCAGGCATTCATAAACTATTTAACTGAGAAAATTTACGTAAATATTCAACATAATTAACGCTTTATGGACACACAGTTAGTGGACACACAAAAATCTGAGGATGACACACTAATCTTGAACGGACATTAATCTTGAGCTGGACACACTAATCATGAGGTTGATACACTATTCCTTGACGTGGACACACTAATCCTGAGGTGGACACACTAATCCTGAGGTGGACACACTAATCATGAGGTTGACACGCTAGTCCTGAGGTGGACACACTAATCCTGAGGTTGACACGCTAATCCTGAGGTGGACACTCTAACCCTGAGGTTGACACGCTAATCCTGAGGTGGACATGCTAATACGAGGTGGACACACTGACCCTCTGGTGGACACGCTAATTCTGAGCTGGACAGGCTAATATACTTAAGTGGACACACTAATGCTGAGATAAATACGCTCGTACGTCACGACACTAATCCTAAAGTGGACAACACTCACATACATGTTTTCTTGTCCTCGGCTTGGATAGCGGCTGGATATCCCCCCCCCCCAGACAGACACTAAGTGATGCTCGATGGTGCTGGCCGCAGTTGCAGCAACGATCGATGGATCTACATATTGGGGCACTCGCTGCTCTGGTGATTGTATGTGCGCAGCGCTTGTATACGAGCTACTTGGAGACTGCTATGCCATCGGCTTGTGGGATAATTGGAGGCTTGGCAGTTCCACATTGTAGATAGCTCTGGCCGTGGGCTTTATTCTTGCTGACCTCCTAGCGATAGCTTGTGTATGGTGATGGTGATCCACTCGCAGACGCATTTGTCGACTCTCGTACTAGCTTTGTCGGTTGACAGGTGGCCCTGGCCACCGTGATGCGGTGCAGCCCTTTGATGGCCATTTGCTTGTCGTCCTAGAGGTGCTTCAGAGACTTTCCGGATTTGTTTCAAGCGACATTCCCAGATGACGAACGCAAGAGCCTTGGACGACGGTCAGGCGGGCACGTTGTCACCAATAAGGTGGTCGGAGCAACTCTGGAGCAACCCGATGATGACTTTGCCTCTGAAGTCGAGCATTTCGTCGTGGTCGTGGAGCAGATGTTGGTGGTCGCGGATCTCTGCTGCAGGAATATTGTGAATTCTACGGGGTCGGTGTCGTCTGGGTGGTCTGTTCAGCTCAGTTTTTCACTGTGCTTGAAGTTCGGAGTCGTCCTGTGGACACTGGAAGTGATTTCGCCGATGATGCTAATTGCCCAGTTAGCCTAGCTCTTATTCCTTGAGGACGCCGTTGGCATAGTCGTCTTCCCAAGGGTCGCCAGTTTTGTGGGCGTCGCCGCCTGTGTATGCTTCAGTCCCCACTACGGAGGTCACTGCAGTTGCAGTTTTTCTCACCTGCAGAGTCACCACCGGTGTACAGTGTAGTCGTACTCGCCAGATGTTTGGCCGGGGTCGCATCATGTCGCATCAGATCTTGGATGGCAACTCATGCGGGATACTGTAGGTCAGATTGCACGCGAAGGCGTATTCAGCATGCCAGTGAAGTATGAGACAGACTAGGCCCATGGGCTAAGGTCTGCGATGCTTCACGCCTGCCCCTATCTTTGGCAGGTCAAGGCTGGTGGGAGGTCTGCACCCTCTATTTGCCTCTGGCAGCCGCAGACCCCCCCCCCACGCTGTCTCGCAAGTCGACCCAGGGTACTCGTCCCCGCGTGTGTTCAAGGCAGTCCCTAGGGCTGCTGGACAGACTGGGCTCCGGCGCTGGCGACCCTATCCAGTGGCTTCGGCCGAATTTGGGTTTGCGGGTCTGGCTGCTAGTGGACTGGTGTATCACCGCAAAGTCCGCAGGGGGAGACGGGCAACTCAATTGTCCTCGGCCTTTCCAGCACTTGGGCGAGTCGGTACCCTAATGGATCCTCTTTCCAGCTGGGTGCCCTCAAGCTCAAGATGCGCCGAGGAAAGTCTGCCAAAGGGAAGGCTACTGCCAACCCCGGCATCTCCGGCAAGAGCGGGGCGCAGTCTAAGGCACAAGGAAAGGCGCAAGCCGATCCCAAAGCCAAAGCTGCGTCTCGCCCCTCTGCTAGCAGCAGTTCGGCGACCGCGGTAACGGCTCCGGCCAAGCCCCGGGAACCAAACCTGCCAGTCGAAGAAGGAGTTGAGGACGAGGCCGGGTCTTCGGAATCCGAGCTCTCCTCGGCCACCCTGGTGGGGTCTGAAGGTAAAGATGCAGATGAGGAAGCTTCCTCCATCCTGTCATCGGAGCCTGAGGACTCTGCTGGGGGGGGCGGTGGGGGTGAGGAGGCCATGGACGTCGACCAACTTTCATCTCCCAGTCAAGCCCCAGCGGCCTGGGACGAGGACGATCTGTTGTCCAAGTCTCCTTGATGGCCCTGGGCTCTAGCCAGACATTGCATTTAATACAGTATGACTAAGCTCCACGCTGCCAAAGGAGCGACATTCTGTTTGCAAATAAATTTACAGCATTGCGTATCTGCGTCAGTAAATCTGATGAAGATTGCTGAGCTGTACAGGCCAGGCCTCATCCTGATCCAGGAACCCTGGATGCGCAACGGTAAGTTGCCCAACATTCCCTCTGGCTACTCTGATTTTTATGTGTGTGGCCCGGGGAACAGCCGCCCTAGAGCGGCTATCCTCGCTGCTAGCCATCTCCAGGCTTGGCTGAGGACTGATCTCTCTGATGGAGACCTTTGAGTCATCCAATCTAATCATTTCTCTCCGCGTACGTGTCTTGTTGCCTCGGTTTATATCCCAGGCGACAGAGACCCTGCTCCCAAGAGTTTACTGCGCCTCGCGCAGTATTGCGAGTCCCAGAACGCTGAGCTGTGCTTAGGGGGCGACCTCAACGCGCACCACAAGCACTGGGGCAGCAAAGATACCAACACTAGAGGAGAGGAGCTTCTGGCCCTCATCTCTAACACAAACCTCATGCTCTGCAACCGCAGCAGCACTCCTACCTTTAATAATGGCAGATGGACCGAGGTCCTCGACGCCACACTCGTTACCCCAAGACTCTTTGACAGAGTTGAGGAGTGGAGAGTCTGGTCTGAGGAGCCCTCCCTGTCTGACCACTGCTTTATCGCCTTTAACATCGCGGACACTAAAACCCAGTCTCCGATCATTTCGGAGGCGCAATATCCGCAACACTGATTGGGCGGCCTACAAGGCTGCCCTTGATCTGCACCTGCAGGAACTCACGGACTTACGTCCGATTGAGACCTGCGAGGATGCGGATCCATATGGCTGAGACGCTGACAGGTTGCATTATTGCAGCCTACGTAGCGGCTTGTCCTGCTCGCGCCTACAAAGGCAAGACCTCGGCGCCGTGGTGGAACCCGGAGCTGGGGAAACTCAGGCGGAAGGCCAAAAGCCTTCATCGCCGTGCCATGAAGACCGGAAACCCGGAGGACATGGAGCTTTTCCGGCAAGCCTCCCGCAATTTCAAATCTGAAGTTCGTAAGGCCAAGGAATGTAAGTGGCGCCAATTCTGCAATGAATTGTATCAAGACAGACCTACTTCTAGGCTTGTCAAGGCCCTTACAATGGACAAAATGTCCAAATTAGCCATGATCAAAAAAGATTATGGCTCTCTTACTAAAGACCCTGAAGAAGTGCTTCAGCATATGCTCAGCACATTCTTCCCGAGGGTACCTACTGCTAGACCGGAGCCCAACCATTCGATGGATGGAGCCACCCTAGCGGCGGGCATTGTCACTGTTTAGGAGATGGCTTACATGTACTTTTCATTCATCTACGCGTAACATTCATATCAGAAATTTTTGGTATACGTACGTTTCAGCCCCAGCCCCCATTTATAATGTTCAGTAGCACCCACCTCATTTAGTTAAAATTATTGCAATATATATTTATCAGTCTCTCCAGAGAGAGTGCGCATGCTGGTTTTTTTTGTTCGTTTGGCTAGTAGCCGAAAAATAGTCGCTTACTGCGAAGACTCAATTTATTGCATGAACCATCAAAACATCTGGTAGCAGAGCGTGGTTCTACTTCATTGGTAAAAAATGTCTGATGAAGAAGCAGAGATGCAAGAACAAGTGCCGGAGGGAGACAGCCGTCTCATTTCGCTGAAGGCCAGAAAGGCGGTCGACAAGTGCGCGTTCACGAAGCAACGGAATCGTCTACTGAAGGTATTGGGCTCGGACGGAGCTACTTTGGCGGACGTGGAACCGCTGGCCGGCACTCTGGATGACCACTACGAGCGAGTTAGTGCGGTGCTACAAGCGATTCTGCCCGAGGTCGTCGGGAATCTACCAGTGCAAGTCCAGACAGTAAAGGAATTGGAAAAGCTGGAGACTGAGTACGGTGAGATTGTAAATTTGCTGAGAGAATTGCGCAAGAGGGAGCGAGAGGTACGACTAGAGTCGAGGGAGATCGAGCAAAAAGAGATGCGACAGAAGGAGTTGGAGGCAGTCAGGCGGCAGCGGATAGAGATGGAGGAGGAGCAGCGCAGAATGCAGCAGGAGTTTGCAGAGAGGCAGCGCGAGTTAGATGTCAGATTGGATGCGCTAAGAGTGGCAGAGACGTCAGCGAGCGAAGAGGATCAATTGTACTCCTCTCAACTACGGGTAGAAGCGGCCGTCCAATCGCAAGCTGCGTATTCAGTACCAGTCGCCAACCCCATGGTTCAAGCCGACCCTTTAGTCAACCCCTTAATTGGGGGAGGGTCAGAGCTACTACGGAGCGCTGAACAAGGGGGTGAGAGAGTAAAGACCGGAGAAAAATCAATACCACCCACCCCAACTGGCGGCAAGTGTGACCACGCTGATTCTAACCAACCCCGCGGACAGCTAGGTATCCAAGCGATGTACGGTGGAGCTAATTCGCCAATTAGGGCTTCACAGGCCGCCGCCGCGGAATGTACAGCGAAAGCTTGGGCTGAGGAGAGAATCGGTCAAGATATGTGGAGGCAGTTGCAGAGAGTTGCAATACCGGTGTTTAGTGGAGACAAACGGGAGTTTGAAGGATGGCGGGCGGCTTTCTATGCCTGTGTGCATGCCTCGCCATCTTCAGAGGCCTATAAGTTATTGCAATTGCGCCAGTCGCTGCGAGGAGAGGCATTAAAACTTGTTGCGAATCTTGGCTACTCGGAGTTCGCCTACAAAGCGGCTCTGGAAAGGCTTGAGCGGGAGTATGGTGGAGAGCGGCGTAGGTTGGTGTTAGCACTGGAGAAGCTGGATAATTTTCCACCGATCCAAGTAGAGAACCCGTCCCGGCTGAAGCAGCTGGCCGATTTGCTCGATGTCACCGTGGTGAATTTGAAGGCGGCAGGCAGGGAAGTGGAGCTTAATAGCAACGGTTTGCTCTATTTGAGAGTGCAAAAGAAGCTCCCAGCCGACATGCTTGCACGATTCCATCGGTGGGTCGGAGAAGGGAGACGAGAAGACTCGCTGAGTGTACTGCACCAATGGTTGTTAGCTGAGGCAGAGTACCAGACGGTAGCCATGGAAGCAGTAAAAGGAGTTACTGGAGAGTCACAACCGAAAGCACGACAAGGCCGTGGAGAGCCGGGGCGCACGCACTTTGGCGGCAGTGTCAACGTGAGTGACAATAGAAGGGAGCAGAATGAGGAACGAAAAGGCTGCAGTTTGTGCAATGAGAAGCATGGAGTGTGGAAGTGTCCGAAGTTTCTAAGAATGGATTCGCAGGCCAGGTGGGAAGTGGTAAAACAGAAGCGACTGTGTTTTAGCTGCCTGGGAACAAATAACTTGAGCGGTGCTTGCAAGCGTGGAATGAGCTGTGGAGTGGACAACTGCAAGGCGAGACACAGCAGGTTGCTGCATGAGACACGCAATCATCCAATGGCGTTTAAGCACGAAGGGGGGCGATCAAGGGCGAGCGAGAAGCCCCAGAAGCCGGTCGATCAAGCGGGAGGTAAAGACAGCAAACAGCAGGAGTCCTGTACTTTGTTGGCGCAAGGTGCAGCACCTATCTCCTTGAGAACGGTACCAGTGATTCTGTCAAACGGTAATCGGGAGCTGCGAGTGAACGCCATACTTGACGACGCGAGTAGGCGTACCTACTTAAACTCGGATATAGCAGCGGAGCTCAACCTGGAAGGGAAAGTGGAGGTGATGATAGTAAAAGTGTTGAATGGCCAAGTAAGCACTTTTCAAACAGCACCGGTGGAGGTCGGCATCCGGAGTTTAGATGGGACCTTTCGGGCGAGAGTGTCAGCGCACACAACGGAAAGAGTGACAGGTGATTTGAAAGCAGTCGATTGGAGCAATTTGGCCAGACAGTGGAGCCACTTGCGTGGCATTCCATTCGATAAGATTGAAGGCAAGCAGACTGTCGACATATTGATTGGAGTTGATCATGCAGATCTGCATTTCGCCTGTCGAGAAGTTGGAGGATTGCCCGGTGAACCGATTGCAAGGCTAACGCCAATCGGGTGGACCTGTGTTGGACAGTTGGATCAGGCGTCGGCGGACAACTTGGCGGAAAGTCAGCAATCATTCTTCAGTTTGGCGCACGAGGAAGATGCTGCTGAAGTGCTAAAGAAATTCTGGGAGGTTGAAGAGGTGCCGGATACATCGCCCCGAGCGTTGCTGTCAGAAGAAGAACGCAAGGCGGTGCAGATGGTTGAAGCAAACCTGAAGTTTGAAGCTGGACGATATCAAGTGACGACTCCGTGGAAGGTGAATCCAACGGCATTGCCTAGCAACAGGAATGCAGCCCTGCATCGGTTAGAGTGCACTGAAAAGCGTTTGCGGAAAGATCCAGATCTGGCAAAGGTGTACCAGGAGGTGCTTGACGGACATCTGGTTAAAGGTTACATAGAAGAAGTCGACGGCACAGTGCCAGTGGCGGGTGAGTGGTACCTGCCGCACTTCGCAGTAGTGCGAGCGAACAAAGACACCACAAAGACGCGCATTGTCTTTGATGCATCAGCACGCTGCAATGGAATCTGCTTGAACGATGCCATCTTTGCTGGCCCAAAACTGCAAAATGATCTCTTTAAGGTGCTGCTAAGATTCCGCATGCATGCAGTGGCACTGGCCTGTGACATAGAAGAAATGTATTTGAGAATCAGGTTGGCCGCTGAAGACAGGCGCTTCTTTCGGTTTCTTTGGCGACGACTTGAGGCAGATCGTGATGTGGAGCCTAAGGTGTACGAGTTCCGAAGCGTCGTCTTTGGTGTGAACTGTTCGCCATTCTTGGCCCAGTTTGTGACGCAAGAGAACGCACGCCGACATCAGGAAGAACTGCCAATGGCGGCGAGGACTGTGTTGCGTTCTACGTACATGGACGATAGCTTAGATTCAGCAAAGGATGTGCCGCAAGCGATCCAATTGTACGAACAGCTGACCGAGTTGTGGAGCCGAGCCGGGATGAGAGCACGCAAATGGATTTCCAACTCGGCGGAAGTGTTAGCAAGAGTTCCGGAGTCCGAGCGGGCCCCGCGGTCTGAGTTGCTGCTGACAGGCGAGTCACCAACCAGCAAAGCCCTGGGTGTCAATTGGCGGGCCAAGGAAGACGTGCTGTCAGTCACCATGGATGAGTCGAATAGCAACGGAAAGATCACAACGAAGCGACAGCTGCTGCGAAGCATTGCCAGTGTGTTCGATCCATGCGGCTTCCTAGCTCCATGTGTCATTCGTGGAAAGATCATGCTTCAAGAGATTTGGCAGCACGGATGTGACTGGGACGAGCCGATCGATCCGGAGATGGCGGAGAAGGCATCCCAATGGATGAGCGAACTTTCAGTTCTTCAGCAAGTTGCTGTGCCGCGATGTCTGAATCCGCAAGATGCGTACGGAGCTGTAGTCTACTTCCGGGGCCACAATATTGATGAGGAAGTAACGGTGCGCTTTGTAGCGTCAAAGTCGAAGGTAGCCCCGCTATTGACTGTCAGCGTCCCGAGGCTTGAGTTGATGGCCGCAGTGCTCGGAGTTCGGCTGACCAAGACGATCGCGGAGGCTCTGGACATGGACATTAGAGTAGCAACCCTTTGGACCGATAGTCAAAACGTCCTGTGGTGGATACAGAACCGGAGTCGGGCGTTCAAGCCATTTGTTGCCAACCGAATCGCACAAATTCAGCAAGAGGTGAAGGTAAATCAGTGGAGATACGTGCCGACGAAGTTAAATCCAGCAGATATTGTCTCCAGAGGATGCAGCGCTTCTGAGTTGCCGAATTTGCGACTGTGGTTCCAGGGACCAGAGTTCCTGCAGCAGAAGGAAGAATTTTGGCCGGAGAGAAGGGTTCCATTAGTTCCGGAGGACGCAGAAGTTTCCAAGAAGCGTTAAGGGATGGTCGCCCTGGGTCCAAGTGAGCAGCGCCAGGAGCGGACATTCGTCGCGGAAGCGGAGACAATGGGAAAAAGATGGCGGTTAGACCCAACTCGATTCTCTGACTTTAGAAGGCTGCAGCGAGTCATGGCTTATGTTCTGCGCTTCTTGAGGAACTGCCGGAAAAGTCCAGAGTTTCGAGAGATCGGCGAGTTGAAGGCGGACGAGTTGGAAGATGTAGAAGAGCGGCTTGTGAAATCCGCACAGGATGAAGCGTTCACTCGACAAAGCTGCGGTGACAAGAAGCTGCAGTGCTTGCAGCCCGTTAGGGATCCGTCTGGAGTGCTGAGGGTCGACGGTCGTCTGAAGTTCGGTCAGCAGTTACCGTTTCAAGCGAGACACCCAGCGATTCTGCCGAGAAAGCACTGGATCACTAAGCTACTCATCAAGAAATTTCATGAAGAGCGAGCACATGGAGGCACAAACGATGTCTTGGCCGCAATTGCATCGAAGTATTGGATCATCGGAGCCAGAGAGGCGATTCGTCAGTGGGAGCTCGATTGTGCGGTTTGCAGGAAACGGCGAGCACGTCCCGCAACTCAGCAGATGGCACCGCTGCCAGAAGCGCGCCTCGCTTTCTCGCTCAAGGCATTCACGCATGTGGCGGTCGACATGGGCGGTCCGTTCATCACCATTCAAGGACGAGGAAAGCGACGCCAGAAGCGCTACATAGCTCTGTTCACGTGCCTAGAGACACGCGCGGTGCATTTAGAGATGACCTTCGGGCTCGACACTGACTCGTTTTTGAATGGTTCTACCGCATGGTCAACCGTCGAGGTCTGCCAAAGATCATGCACTCAGACAACGGCGGAAACTTCGTAAAAGGAGCAGAAGAGCTCAAGCAACTGGAAAGTGTGAACAAGACCAAATGGCAAGAGAAGACAGCAGTGCACGGAGTGAGATAGAGCTTTCAGCCGCCGGCAGCACCACATTTTGGTGGAGCGCATGAAATAATGATCCGCGCAGCGAAGCGGGCACTGAGCGCGATCCTCGGGAACGCGGATGTTAACGATGAGGAGTTGCATTCAGCGATCACCGGTGCAGAGGCGCTCCTTAACTCGCGCCCAATCACGTACCAGACGGCCAACCCGATGGACGAGGCACCGTTAACGCCCAATCATTTTCTTCACGGACAAGCCGGAGGGCAGTTTGCACCGGATGTATCGGAAGAGGTAGCGATCAGTCCAAGAAAGCGCTGGCAACGGGTACAGGAGCTTGTGACGCATGTGTGGCGGCGATGGATGCGAGAGTGGCTACCCGGCCTGCAACCGAGGTCAAAATGGCCGACCAACAGAGAAACCTGCAGGAAGATGACGCAGTGCTGGTGATCAAGCCCGACGCACCGCGAGGTCACTGGCCGCTAGGACGAGTGGTGTCGGTCTTCCCGGGTCAAGACGGTCGCGTGCGAGTAGCCAAGGTTCAAGTCGGTCAGGCTGTGCTGGTGCGGCCTGTGTCCAAGCTGTGTGTCATTGAGACATCAAGAACTGATGAGTAACTGATTGTGACAGAGACTGTGACAGAAGACTGACTGTTTAACGCCAGTGGGCTTAGTAATTACTGTGTTTTGCTAGTTCGGACGTTCATAACATCCGTTTCATTTACTTTTCTGCAATTTTTTGCTTATTTATTACTTATTTTGCTTTTCCTGTTGCAGGCTCATGCGATCTTTAGAAGTGTTTTTCTGACTAGTTTTGATTCTTTTTGCTGGTGAAGGTTTTTTCTTTCCAAATGAGTTGTTTCCGTTTTTATTTGCATTGCGTCGTTTTCTTTGTTCTTTGTTGAATTTTCATATTTTTCCGTTTACGTGTAATTTTGAGGCGTAGTGCTTTTCAAGTTAATCCGATCGTTATTTTTCGTGTTGATTGTTTAACAAAGAGCGAGCTTTGCTGCTCGTAGTTTTCAGCTCATTGCAGGCACGCGTCTCTTTGACATGCGCTCGTAATAATTATTGTAGTTGTTAGCCAACAGTCTTTGTTCTTTCGCACAAAGATCCTGCTGCGTTATGCGTTGTTATTTGCGCGTTTTTTGTCTTTTTTTTGGTGGAGGGCTCAGCACAATTAAGCTTGTTACATTATTCAATTTTCGGTTACTCGCAATATTGCTGCTTTTTCGATTTTTGTTGCTGACATCTTATGTCAGGAAGGGGGGAATGTTTAGGAGATGGCTTACATGTACTTTTCATTCATCTACGCGTAACATTCATATCAGAAATTTTTGGTATACGTACGTTTCAGCCCCAGCCCCCATTTATAATGTTCAGTAGCACCCACCTCATTTAGTTAAAATTATTGCAATATATATTTATCAGTCTCTCCAGAGAGAGTGCGCATGCTGGTTTTTTTTGTTCGTTTGGCTAGTAGCCGAAAAATAGTCGCTTACTGCGAAGACTCAATTTATTGCATGAACCATCAAAACAGTCACTGAAGACCTAATCGCTCGTGCGGTCAGAACCTTCAAACCCTTCAAATCTCCTGGACCTGATGGTATCTACCCTGTTCTCCCTCGTGAAGCAGCCAAGATACCCTCGTTCCTGAGACTCACCCGCAATCTTATGCGGGCCTCTATCCAGCTGGGATACGTTCCCAAATGCTGGACTGAAGCTCGGGTAGTCTTTATTCCCAAACCTGGGAAGGGTGACTACCAAAGCGTCAAGGCCTTCCGGCCTATTAGCTTAACGTCAGCAATGCTTAAGCTCACTGAGAGGCTTATTCTCTGGCGGCTGCTGTCCTGCGAGCTGACAGTGATGCCCCTCAGCAATAATCAGCACGCCTTCCGTACCGGGAGGTCGACTGACAGCGCCCTGCATGCGATTGTCGAAAAGATTGAACGGGCGGTACTGGGTGACGGTTACGCCCTGGCTCTCTTTCTTGACATTGTTGGCGCCTTCGACAACGTTATCTTTGAAGCGTTTCAGAGGGCCCTTCAAAATTGCAAAGCTCATGCTACCCTCATACGGTGGATCATGTACATGATCTCCAACCGTACGGTCACTGCCCAACTTCTTGGGCAAACTGCCTCCACCAGAGTCTGTAAGGGTGGACCCCAAGGCGGAGTCCTCACCCCGACGCTCTGGAACCTGGTCATGGACGCTCTTCTGAGTGACTCCCGACCCGACCCCGTCTTCAAAGTCGGGTATGCTGATGACGTCACGGCCATTTTGGCAGGACCGTCTCCCAGCACGCTCAGGGATCTGATGCAGAGCTTTATCCGCAAAGCTGAATCCTGGGCCAATGACAATGGTCTGGAACTCTCTGAGCCCAAAACCGTTGCCATTATGTTTACCAGCAGACTACGCTGGAACATACGTCCTCTGCAGCTCTACGGCAGAGATATTGCCTTCGCGCACCAGACCAGATGTCTCGGGGTCACACTTGACCACCGGCTCAACTGGTCCTTCCACGTGAAAGCAAAAGCCAAGCGTGCCTCAGCCATCCTGGCCCAGCTCCGACGAGCACTTGGCACTTCTTGGGGTCTATCCCCAAAGCGGCTTTGGTGGATCTATACTTCCGTAGTTAGACCTGCCATTACGTACGCCTCTGTTGTCTGGTTTAGCGCTACCCAGGTCAAAAGCCATGCAGACCTGCTCAACACGATCCAAGGCAGAGCGTGTAGGCTCATCTGCAACGCCACCAGGTCCACGCCCTTTGCTGGCATGGGGGCCTTCCTTAATCTACCGCCTCTTGACCTCTTCGTCAGGGGTGAGGCGGCTAGAACGACGCGGCGTCTAATTGATGCCGGCGTCAAATTCATTTACATGAGAGCGCCTGCTAAGCGGAACCTTGTCCCGCATAGCGACCTGTGCCTCAACTTTCTCAACGAGTGTCAGGCCAATCGCGTCTTCACCGATGGCATTGCCTCGACGCTCAACCTGAGACAGCGCTACTCCGTAGCTATCGACTCGCGCGATAACATCAATGACCAATGGAACCTTGGTGAGCTTCATTGCTACACCGACGGTTCTAAGCAGTCAGCCAACACCGGCTTTGGTGTTGGAATCTTTCTGAACGGGAGGGTCATCGCTACCCACGCTCAATACACTGGGGTCAACTCCAGTGTTTTCCAAAATGAAGTTCTGGCCATCAGCTCCTGCACTGCAGAGCTTCTTGCCACTGGCGTTACTGGTAAGAACATCATTTTCCATTCGGACAGCCAAGCTGCCTTGCACGCCATCAGTGGCTGCAGCACCAACTCTGCTACAGTCCTCGACTGTATCAAACTCCTCAACGTGTTGGGTTACGCCAACAAAATTACCCTTAAGTGGGTTCCGGGGATGTGGGGATCCGAGGAAATGAGTTGGCTGACACTCTTGCAAAAGTTGGTGCCTCCGGCTCCTCTCTCGGCCCCGAACCTCTTGTCCCGATTCCTGGCTGTGTCATCGACTCGCGCATCAAAGCGTGGATCAGGACTCAGAACCGCTCGACTTGGGCGAACCGCACGAACTGCAGGCAATCCAGAGGCGCTGTCCCTCAGCCCTCTCACCAGCTCCGGAAGCTCCTCTTGCGCCTCTCGCGCAGAGACATCCGGGCTGCCACCATGACCCTCTCTGGTCACGGCTGCTTCTCCAGGCACCAGTACCTGCAGGGCAACGCCACCAACGCCACCTGTAGCTTCTGCAACTCAGGGGACGAAACCGCTTCACGCGGGCCAGACTCACTTACCTCGGGCCACACACATCTATTACTGAAGCGTGCAAACCCGAAAACTTTAATCAGCTCATGCGCTACCTTCGGGCCACACGCAGGGCTGAACTCTCCTTTCCAGAGAGCACTATAGCTGCTGGCGACACTGGGGGACCTCCCTGGGCGGCGCCAACCCTCCGTCCATAGCGACGCGTCGGCCGTTCAGGGACTAGCGGAATGGGCGCCCGCGCCTTCCCGCTGTGTCCCCTCCGGGACAGCCCTGCAGCTAAGTCAAAGTAAGTCAAGTAGGTCAGATTGATCCGCATACTAGAGAGTGCTTGATATTAAGCTTAAACTCGCTGTCATTGTTGGCTTGGGTTCGCTGTTGGCATGCCATCCAAATGCTGTCGTTGCCGTTCCGATAGAAGTTCTCCAAAAATTTTCTTGAATTTTTGTAGGCCTGTTGTGATGTCAGAGAGCAGAGATGCCAGCTGTGATGCGCTGAGATCATGCTGACCGAGTACTTCTTGTACTGGGCCGACCCAGTAGATCAGGTGCGACTCCGTCTTGCCGTACGTTTGATGCTGCGTCGCTTTTGGCAGTGGTCCCGTCCTGGCGCACAATGATGAACATATAGCGCTCGCCGGGGACCGCAACGCGTTTTGACAGCTGTAATCGACCGGGCTTTTGAACTTTACTCTCGTAGAGCATCTTGGTGACAGCTGTCTTTGTTGGGGCATCTCAGTGCGCCACGGTCGGTGCCACCTGGGTTTAGTGCTGTACGTTGCATCATCCTCCGCCTCAGCCTGCGTTGGCACATTGCTGCTGTCGCTGCTATGGGCTGCCAGCACTTAATTAGCTTGCACTCTTATTTACGGCTGCCTCTCGTGTATCATCTCTTCTCTCACCTCTATCTGTACTCTCCTAGCGATTTATATCATCTGATGGGTTTCGACCTTTCAGGCCCCTTGTGAGGAAGCCTTCGGGCCTCAGGCCTCAGAAAAAAATAAATTAGAGTCCTCAGATGTAGATGGCTCGTTCTCAGTCCTGCCGACAGAGGTGGTGGCCCATGGGGACGGCCAGCTGACCCTCCGGCCCCGCGCCGGGACTGCCGCTCCGCCTCTAATCGAGGCCACCTTTGCTGACCGGGGCGCGACTGGACTCGCCCGGAGTGGGGGAGGTCGCAGCCGTGGTCGCGGCCGAGATCGGAGCACGACCAGCAGCAGCGGCACCCGCCCGACTACCGTGGGCACTTCTACCCCCATCGGGCACTACAGTGCTAGCACACCGGCAGCCTCATCCATTCCCGCCTTGGACTCTATTCAAGAGGAGCCCTCAAGTGCTCCTTCCGGCTCGCAACCTGTGGCGCCCGCAGCAGCCGATCTCTCGGTGCGGCTGCAGCAACACGCCAGCGCCCTGCAGGCCTCTCACCATGGCTGCCCCGAGCACGACCGCACCGTCGAGCTGTTGATGCAGGCGGCCGCCCAGCTTAGCGGTGCCAACTAACTCTATTCATGCGACTAAAGCTTTCTGTCACTGGCTACACCATTTCTCTCCTTCATTTGCCAATAAAACCATTATTGTATTAATTACTTCTAATGCCTATTCTCATTATATGGCCACTGCACCAATCTATAGTGTCTGTCCCTACTAATTCCATTGTTCATCTTTAAATATACTAATTCAACATTTACTGTTTGATTTATAATTTGTTCTAAAAACTTCCAGTTTTTTCCCTCTTAACTGATTTCATCTATTCCCTCTATATATCCAACCTGTCATAATACTTTTACGAAATACAACGGATCTAATAGAGGATGAGCAAGGGGAAAAGCGAATCGGGGCCTCGACCTTCAGAGTTCTCAAGGAAGTCAACAAAATGGGAGCATTTGCCCCAATACTAGCAAATTTCTAGTGTGATAATCCAACACAGCAGGGGCTGCTGCGAGGAAAGAGTTGCCCAACAGAGGCCTCGTGTCGGGATCACTGGCAATCAGAAACATGACAGGCATGGTCTCACTGCCTAGGGTGACTGTCAGCTTAGATTGTCCCACAATCTCCAGTCTATGCCCGCTATAGGAGTAGATGGAGACTGTAGGGGCCTCCAACCTGTTCATATCATCGTTAGTGGCCGCCACGAAGTCTCTGAAGGGTAGGATAGAAACTGCCGACCCAGAATCGATTAGGATTCGGATTGGCAATCTCTCTACTTGAACTTTTACGTAAACATCAGCTCGAGAGCTTCTTAATGTTGCAGACTTCCTAGGAACAATGAAATCGGGTACAAGGTTCACTTTCCTTTTGCCACCATTTGCTAAATTTGCCCTTGAAAGTCCAGAAGAGGGGTGAGTGTGGGCGCCACCCATCCCTATTCTCAGTTTTCCGACCCGGACGGGAGATAGAAAGAGGGCCGCTGTGTCTGTGCTCCAGGCGCCGGGGTTGGCGGGGGCCTCAAATTCTCTTCTCCCATACTGCTCTCTCCCTGGGTAGGAACATGCAGGGGAGGCGGGCGCGCGCGTGCACTGTTGCGCAACTGCGGGGGCCGGTAAACCTTAGTTTTTTCAGTCTGCTTGGCCGAGTCACCATAAATCGCGTTCTGCCTCAATAGTGCGGGCTTCGCTGACAGATTTTGAGACGAGGGGGGCGGGGACTTGCCCTCAGGCGGGTAGTTGGCTCGCTCAGTATCTTCTACCACGGTGAGGTCTCCCTCCCACTGATCTGAGTGGCTTATCATCGCCTGATCAATCCTCTCCGCAACCTGGCTCATAGCGCCGTAAATCTTGCCGACGGTTTCATCTAGGCTGTTTTGACGCTGCTGTAAATCTGCCAGTGCCTCTTCTACTTCCCTTCCTTCCTCTGACTCTAGCATGCGGACCCACCTGCGTTGATATTCTCTGTCGCTGGGGCGATTCTGATCTCTGTTCCTATCGTCCCTACGCTGGTCATATCTAAGCTGGTCTCGCGTTAAGCGCCGGGAAATCTCATCTGCCTCTTGGAGATTCTGCTGTGCTGCCAGCACTTCATCAATGCTGCGAAACTGTTGCCCTAGCAGCGACTTGCGCACATCTGGGGCGATGTCAGCTGTTTCCAAGTAGGCAAAGATCACCTCCGACTCTAACTGTCTAGGACTCATGTCGGGGTAAGCAGAAGCTATCACACTACGCACCATGGCCGAATAGGCGTGGTGATTCTGGCCTGCCTTCCGTTTTAGATTCCGGACCTTGTTCCTCTTCGCTAGTTCTGAGCTCTGAGTCCTCAAAGTCAAGGCCAGGATGGAGGGCAATAGCAAGACTCTGCAGATCTGGGGGGGGGGAGCGAGATTACTGTGCTCTTCTTCTGCTCTCTGTCCCTAATCTCTTCAGATCTGAGTTTGTATTTGACTCTGTCAACCCACTGGGGGAAGCAGGATTCTGCTGGGTTGAATTTCTCAACGCTAATCTTGACACTCTGTGTCTCTCTGCCCAATCCGATAGCTGCAAGGGCTTGCGCTAATTGGGCTGCCATGTCGGCGGCTTGGGGTTGAGGTGGGGCTCTCTGCGGGGACGACCCGCACTCCGATCGCTCGGGGGAGCCTGAGCCCTGGGACGAAAAATCGCAGGCGGCTGCAGCGGCGGCTGCTGATCCGTTCCTATTCCCTCTACCTCTTCTGCCTCTACCTCCTGACTTACTGGTACTGGAATTACATGTTTCCATAGTTCGGGCACAACACCAGTTGCCGGGACAGAACTAAAGGATGAAAATCTGAACCGGGCGGAAAAAATGAATGAATTGGCTACCAGCCGAAATTGGGTGTCTGCTTCAAAGCAAGACAATAGCAATGAATCGAATCGAATGGGGGGAAGGGGGGAGATTGTGCAAAAAGCCTAACTGGGAATGGGGGTTGAGCGCCGCGAATGGGGGAGCTCAAGACAAAAGCAATAAATTACAAGCAAAAATAAGCAAAAAGCAAAAAACACGCAAATAAGCAAAAGATACGCGATCTATATACAAAAAGCGTACAATACGAGCGCGGGGCTTGCGATTATGATCGCAAGCACAGCACAAAAATGAAAAAATACGCAAAAACCAACACGGCGGAAACTTCACTGATTCCACTCACACTGCAGTCACACTTGACTTTCAGTTTTTTCACACCTAAAATCCTCCTGTCTCTGTCTTGAATCCGATCTCGGATTTTCTCGAATTGCTGCTTTTAAACTCACTGATTCTCAACTGGGCTGAGGCCACAGCTTTCCGCAGGCTACTACAGTCTCAGTCTCTCTTTCTCTCTGAGCGGCTCTTTTTGCTTCCGAATAATTTTGATGGGCTAGCAAATCATGGAGGGTCTCTTCAGTCCTAATTAACCTAAATTGCAGGCGCCAATATGTGGGCACCTCATGTGTATTAGAGCTCTCCTGCGTGGTATCGCCACTAGGAAACCGTCCGGGTGCTGCTACGGCTAGACAGATTCACAATCCCCATCAAGGCTGATCTTTTAGCGGAACTTGGACGTCTGACCCAGCGCGCCCAGTGGCCCCTCTGTGTAGCTTTCGTCAGCATTGACCGGTGAGGGCGGATTACACCTAATAAACGATACTCGCGAACAGATAGATAATACACAAGGAGTTAAGCAGGTCCGTAGTGTAGTGTTCACTCCGCAACAAAACCTTTTGGCACGGTCCCTAAGAATTTTGATCATAGAAAAAGCTACGGGCAGCAGGAAAGTTTGTCAAATTTTATGACCCTACGTTATCGGGTCGGGTATTTTTATAGCGGCGAACCACAGAAGACATCTGTGTCTTGAGTCAGTAGAGTCTGTCCAGACAAAGCTGCGCTCCCCTCCTCTTGCCATCATAAAAATGAATAGCCACGGCGTTTTCTGCTCTCTGCAGAATCGTTAACCAGAGCTGTAGCTGGAATTCGCACATACTACCATGGCACCGTGTGGGTAATTCTCTCCGCTTTCCTTACTGTATTTACATTAGATACCCCCTCCAATTCTAAGAAAGAACCGAAAGGGCAAAAGCAAACTTCCAAACCCTGAATTCCGCAACCAGGAAAAATTACTTGTGCACTGGCAAACTGTACTACTGAAAGTAATACCTACACACTTTCCAGACTCCTAGGCTAAGCAGATGGTAAATGTACGAACTTAAAGTAACTTCAGACCTCACAATTCTGTACCCAAACCCAAAGTAGCGTGGCTGTTCCCGCGTTCCGGTAGCCATCAACCCCAGACATATTTTTCAGGACATGGATGTCTGACACAGGAAACCATCCAGAGGCCCAACGGCACAGCACTTGCCATTGTTAGCCGGAATACCGAGAATTGCGGTGGGAATTTGAGCTCTCCGTTGCCACTTAAAGCGATTTATACCACCAAAGCCCGAATAGCGGACAACAATTCGTGAGAAGCACTCAGATAGCACCCCGATTTAAATCGAAATGATACTATGATCACACAGTACGCTAATCCGACTGTCCCGTACAAATCTGCTCCAGAGTATAACCTTTGAACCCAAAACCCGTGAGGCCCTGCGTATGAAACCAAGGCTTCGCACATCCAAAAAGCTGCCTGATTCTAGATTTAGCAAACAAGACAAAAACTACGAGCGCTGTCAGCATTCTATAATGAACGTTTTGGCCGAGGAAGCATTACCATTCGGATAATGGCCTCTTGTCTACACGACAAAAATTAATAGCTTAATTTCGAGTGATCAGTTCGAAACTTTTCTGTTTAGCAAAAGTACAAGAACTATCCTAAGTCTCTATTTTCCGCATAATTAGCTGGCTGAAATCAAAACTGGAGAACTAAGCAGAGAGCCTAGATAACTTATCCAGCTGAGAGAGTTATATGTGCGGGGTTGATTTTTTTATATGCTCTGGCTTTTTGAATTTTTATAATTTTTTTGGTTGCTTTTTTGGAATAGGCATGCATTTAATGGTAAGCAGTTCATACTAGTAATTTTTTTGGTTCCAGTAGCATAATTTTTTTTGTGCATTTTTGGACTCTCATAATTCAGACTTGAAAAGCTATCGTAACTGACTACTTACAGTAATCTAATAGAAACCTAAAATTCCCAATTTTGAAATCTAAACGGCGCAGCTCGATTTTATTATTCTGTCACACTTCGCCATTTACCAGCCGTCACTACCGGTGAGCACTTTACCACTTCCTACCGGCTAGTGTTTACCAAACATCCCACCGCTGCCACCATTTGATGGGTTTCGACCTTTCAGGCCCCTTGTGAGGAAGCCTTCGGGCCTCAGGTCTCAGAAATAAATCAATTAGAGTCCTGGCCCCCCACTCCTGTCAGATGGTCAGCCCCATGGTAGCTTGATCGTGTGGCGAGCAGTCTAGGTCCTATAGCTAAGAGAGGGACAGCGAGAGACAAGCAGGGAGAATTTTGAGGGTAGAAATTAGCTAATCCGCAGACTAAGCTAACTCGCTGCCACCAGCCCGTGCGTCCTGGCTCACCACACCGGAACTCTCGAAATCGGGCTTCCGACTAGAAGGGGCTTTGCACTTACCTGCCAACTAGTGTCTTTTTGCTGTCAATCTCGAAGTCATAGCCGATGATAAGGGACACTGCTGGGACTAGATCGCATTGGCCATGCAGGTACAGAGGGACTTGTGCAGGGGATTCTTGCAGTGGCGAGTCTATGGGGTAGCTACATGTACTATATTACATTGCTAAATACGAAGATATGTACTTTTGGCCTTCAACGCGCCAACTAGCCTCTCATAGCGCTGATGATAGACTAACTCGAACTTCAGAGACCGCATGATTCATTACCCGAGCCGCTTGGCTAACCTAGAGTGCACAAAGTACATCTCTGGCGCCGATTCTGCACTTCTGGCAGTTTTGCTCACTGATTTGATTGATTGATTGACTGAGAACTGCCTGGCCATTGGTCCACTGTGACCGGCGCCTACTAGCTTAGCTACTCATCTGAGCCATCGGCGAACAAAGAAATAAAACCGATAAAAATAACTGTTAGATTTAACCTTCTCCTTATATCTCTTCGCACCTCAGATTGAATTGGAGTTTCAGACTAATAGCAGTATTATTAAGTGATTTCTGCCTCAGCAACAGCACTACTGAACAAAATGAGCAAAAGTGTGCGCCTAATTCAGCGACAGCTACTGAAACAGGGGACAGACAGGGGATCACCCAATCAAGCAAGTCTAGGTAGCCTCTCACCCAACCAATCAGAAACTCAACAGCCGGAGACCAGGTAATCCACAGTGACCGAATCGGCTTGATGCTCTGTAGCTGTAGACTCGGGATGATGCTGTCACGATCTTCGCTGATAGCTAGCAGGTGATGATCTTCGCTTGATGTTCGCTGCTGTCGACCGGGGGATTCGTCCTTGATGATGATGGGGGGAAGTCGCAATCCGGGGATCAAGAAACGACGGTCGCGCTCCGGGATGTCTCAAGCTAGGCTAAAGCCCCAGGAGGTTGGCGCAAGTCCTAGCCAGGATGAGGTCCGAGTGGGCCAAAAACTCCGGTTTAAATAGCCGCCAACTGGACCGCAGTTTGTTATAATGGAACACGTCGATTCTGATTGGCTGAGCCGTTTTGTTAAAATGAGCGCCGAATTTTCTGATTGGCTAAGCTTGTTGCTACCCAGAATCACGTGACCGAGAGATCCTATCAGTTCCCACGGGGTCGTAAAAAGATGACAGGTGCGGCCATAAATCACTCAAAATCGCAACAAAATGATTTATGACTTTGTGACGGTGGACTTTTCTTTGTGCCACCCCATTTTTGATAAGTCTATAAATAGACCTGGTGCACGCCAGAGGGCGATACTTGTTTTCTTGGTTTTGGCTCAGTTAGGAGCCTTGGACAATCAATATCATTCTTATTTATTTACAAGAATGCAACATGGTGGCAGCGGTGCGGGCTCGAAGCACCCGTACAACCTGCGTTCCCAAGACGGGGCGCTCGGAGAAGGCTCCGAAGACAATGCTGAAGAAGCCAGCGGAATCCAAGATTCAGCTACGCTGGAGGGCGCGAATCTGATGGAGACAATGAAGATGCTCCTGACGCACCAGAGTCAGCAGCTACAAGAAATGACTCGCGCGCAAGAAAGACAGTCAGCATTCTACCTGGAGCAACTGGCTCGTCAACAAGCGGAGTTCACAAAGCTCCTGGCCGAGTCTAAGCCACGACCACAAGCAGCGGAGCCCAAGCTGTTTAAGCTGACGGACTCTGATGACATCGAGGCATTCCTGATGACCTTCGAAAGGGCAGCGGCATCGTGTGGATGGCAAAAGTCAGAGTGGACGATTCGGCTGGCACCGCTACTGACGGGCGTTGCGCAGAGCGCATTCCACAGTCTGACGTCAGCGGCGAGCGCGGACTACGACTTGGCAAAGGCGACCATCTTAGCGAGATACAACATCGGCGAGGAGACCTACCGACAGCGATTTCGGTCTTTGCGGAAGGCGCCTGAAGAGACCTTCCAGGTGTTCGCGACAAAGCTGGAAGACCTGTTTGTCCGATGGATGACAGCTGGGCTGGACGAGGATCAGAGAGAGGAACTGATAAGTGGCGACTCCATCGTCAGGCAGAAAGTGCTTCTGGAGCAGTTTACGGACTCTCTGACAAGAGGACTCCAGGTGTGGATGCGAGAGAGAAAACCGAAGGACATCAAAGAGGCTGCGAAACTGGCCGATGACTACGCAATGGCAAGAAACAGCGACAAGGGCGGCGGAACACCAGGACACCCGAGCCAAGAGACCTCTGAGGGGGCGACGGCGTCCAATGCTATGGATAAACAAAGGACGATTCAGAGACCGCAAAGCCTAAAGCCTAAGATTAGCTGCTTCAACTGCGGAGGCCCCCACAAGAAGTTTCAGTGTACCAACAAGCCCGCCAATGTCCACTTGGCCTCAGAGGAAAGAGCTATGGATGCTGCTTCGGGCAGGTTCATCACCGGACATGCGGATGGCAAAGAACTGCGGTTCCTGATGGATACTGGAGCTGATCGAACTACGATTCGGCGTAGCTGTCTACCTGAAAACATTAATTGGACAGGACATCATGCACTATTGCGCTGTTTTGGCGGCGACCTACACCGTCTTCCAATCGCTAAAGTGGAGCTGCACCTAAAGGGCTACAATAGAACCACTGAGGTTTGTGTGGCTGACTCACTACCCGTAAGCGCGCTGGTTGGACTGGATTTGATTAGCCAGCTCAAGTTTGGGGGTGGAGACGCCCCGAGTACAGTGCTTGGCAGAGAGACGCGCGAGGGGGTCCACGGCCAACCCCTCTCAGCCAATGAGAGAGAAGGGGTGGGTGCGCCGCACCGCCCAATGCCCCAGTCAGAGGGGGACGAGAGGCTTTTCGCCGAGGGCATCGTGGCTAGCGGCCTTAACCAGATCGATCCGGAGCCGGCTGGCAAAACAAAATCAAGAATAACTAGAGCCCAAGCGCGTAAACAACGGCAAGAGTACAACAAAACGAGACAAGAAACTGCAATGCGCCCTATAACATTGGATTACGAGGCGGCCCTACAAGACGACAAGGAGTTGCAAGCAGCGGTACAAACCAACGACTTGGTGAAGGAAAGCCGCGGCAGACTGTTTCGGCATCGAGCAGCTGGAGAGGACCAACTGGTGCTTCCGAAGGCTCTGCGTGCTACGGCGCTGTCCCAGGCCCATGAGAGTGCATTCGCTGGCCACTTGGGAACAAGGAAGACTTGCCAACGACTGGAACAGCGATTCTGGTGGCCAACGATGACAAAGGACGTGAAGGACTTCGTAGCAACGTGCGACAAGTGTCAGAAGACGGCTCGAGTCCCAGGCAATCACAAGGTGCCACTAGTCCAAGTGCCTGGAGTGGAGGAGGCCTTCACCAAAGTTATCATCGATATCAGTGGACCGTATACGAGGACTGCGAGTGGTCACCAGTACATCCTGTCGATTATCGATGCGGCTACTCGATTCCCCGAAGGAGTCCCGCTGCGAAAGATCGACGCTGAGTCCGTAGCGAAGGCATTGGTGGACTGCTTCGTGAGGACCGGATTCCCGAGGGAGATCCAGAGCGATAAGGGTACTAACTTTTCATCAGCACTGCTGCAGGCCCTGTACCGGTGTACCGGGGTCGAGGGCATCCAGTCGACGCCGTACCATCCGCAAAGCCAGGCGTTGGTGGAGAGGTTCCACGGCACTCTCAAGAATATGTTGAGGAGACTACCAGCTCGCGAGAAAAAGAAGTGGGACCAGTACCTACCGTATCTGCTGTTTGCCATTCGGGAGGTGCCCAACGAAACAACTGGCTTCTCCCCATTCGAACTTTTGTATGGACGCACTGTGCGGGGACCGCTAGATCTACTGCGGCAGACCTGGGATGAGCAGCTCTCCGAAGAGAAGAAGGACATCATCTCGTTCGTGCTGGCCCAGAGAGACCGACTGCGGGCTGGCCAGGAAGCGGCACGGAACAGCGAAGAGCTAGCACGGAAGCGTCAGAAACTCTGGTACGACCGGCAGTCGCGGGAACGAGAGTTGCAGCCCGGAGATCAGGTGCTGCTGCTGCTGCCATCGTCATCCAAGAAGCTTCACGCTGAATGGCGCGGTCCCTATGAAGTACTGGAGAGGTGCAGCGATGTGAACTACCGGATCCGGATGGGCCCTGCGACAAACACGTTTCATGTCAACCTGCTTAAGAAGTACAATTCACGAGAGGCGGTTTTGATGCAGCTTCCAGCGGCAGCTACGAGTGCTCCTGAGTTGTCCGAACATCTGACACCGGCCGAGAGAGATCGTCTTCTGCAGCTGGTGCAGGACTTCGCGGGCGTCTTCAGCGAGATCCCGGGCAGGACTGACCTAGTGGAGCACCGTATCCGGACGACATCTGACCGCGTAGTGCGCATCCGGCCGCGACGGGAGCCGCAGGCGCATCGGCAGGTGCTCCAAGAGGAGATTCAACGCATGCTGGACCTCGGGGTGATCGAACCATCTGACAGTGACTACTGCTCCCCGGTCTGTCTGGTGGCCAAGAAGGACGGCTCAGTCCGGTTCACTGTCAACTTCAAGGCGCTGAATGAGCTGGTGGCCTTCGACTCCTATCCGATGAAGAACATCGAGGACCTACTGGAGCGGGTCGCCAAGGCCAAGTTCATATCTAAGCTGGACTGCTGCAAGGGCTACTGGCAAATTCCACTGTACGAGGATTCAAAGCGATTGACGGCTTTCGCGGCCTGCGGCAAGCTGTATCAATTTACTGTGATGCCCATGGGCTTAAACTGCAGCAGCGCGACGTACCAGAGGCTCATGGACAAGCTGTTCCAAGGGCTGGACAACGCGGACTCCTACATCGATGACATCGCCGTGTTTAGCGCGACATTCGAGCAGCACGTCGAGGACCTGAGGGAAGTATTCGGTCGCCTTAAGGCTGCCGGTCTAACGGTGCAACCCCGAAAGTGCTACCTGGGCGGCAACTCTGCTGACTACCTGGGTTTCAAGCTCGGCGGAGGCGAGATCGGTACAAGCGAGGACCGAGTGCGGACAATCACGGCGCTGGCTCAGCCCCGGACCAAGGCTCAGCTGCGATCTGTGCTCGGAGTGCTCAACCACTACCGTCGGTTCGTGCCCAATTACTCAGAAAAGGTGGCGGCCCTGACGGACCTCACGAAGAAGTCGGCACCCGATGACCTGACGGCGGCCTGGGGAGAGCAGCAGACGCGAGCCTTCGAGACTGTGAAATCTCTGCTGGCGAGCGAGCCGGTGCTGCGCGCGCCGGACTACAGTCGGCAGTTCACCTTGGAGACTGACAGCTCGGAGACTGGGATCGGCGCGGTGCTAACGCAAGAGTTCGAGGACGGCATCCATCCCGTGCTATTCGTATCTCGGCGGCTGACTTCGGCGGAGCGGAGCTACACGACGATCGAGAAGGAGTGCCTCGCCGTGCGCTGGGCGGTCGAGAAGCTGCGGCACTACCTGCTAGGCCGCCGGTTCGTCATCAAGTCCGACCATAAGCCGCTGCAGTACCTGCAGATGGACCACGCCAACCCACGACTCCAGCGGTGGGCCTTCTATCTGTCCGGCTATGACTACGAGATCCAGTACCAGCCAGGCGAAAGCAACACGGTGGCCGATGGTCTCAGCAGGATCTGGGCTAGTGACCGACCAAGTGATTTAGTGACCGACCAAGTGATTTAGTGACTGACCAAGTGATTTAGAGACTGACTGAGCGATTTAACTTTTATTAAAGTCGTTAGTGGCCAAGTTTGCATTGTTTTTTTGTAAGACATATCCGAACTTTGCGTGACCCTGCGATTGATTTTTGGCTTGCGATTTTTCCGGCTTCGATCTTTTGGTGGAGGGTGTGACGGTGGACTTTTCTTTGTGCCACCCCATTTTTGATAAGTCTATAAATAGACCTGGTGCACGCCAGAGGGCGATACTTGTTTTCTTGGTTTTGGCTCAGTTAGGAGCCTTGGACAATCAATATCATTCTTATTTATTTACAAGAATGCAACAGACTTTTCGCGTAGGATTGACAGAAATTAATGAAAAAATATACATTAGAAAGCTCTTATTAAATAGAAAGTGAAGATAATGAAGCGAAATTGCTAATCACTAATCCCAAAGTACTTTTAGGGGTAAAACGCATAGCTGTCAAAGCTGTCACACTCTTGAGTGAATCCGAACAATAGGCTCTGACCTCATAAATCTTGATGGCCTGTCAAAATGATGAGAAAAAAGCTACCGCCCGCATCCTCTCAGACCATCTGGCGCCCGTCTCAACACTGAGTGAGGCGCAGGTGGCTGTCAGACCAGCTTCGAAAGCGATGATTTATGACCCAAAAAGCAATGCCTATGTTATTATGACTACTAGTATGGCCAGACATTATATCTAGTATAGATTCTATGACTATTCGCAGAAAAAGGATAAAAATGCCCCTCGCCCACTGTTAGTAGGCTAGTAAGTTTAGAGCCCATGTGCTAGCGCGGGATTTGGGAAAAAGTGCGTCCTCATCATTTAACGGTTTTCAAGTATATGCGTTTAACAAATCTATGCACGTCTACACCCTTTAGAGAATGTAAGTATTCTTTAAAATAAAGTAAATTGGTCATTAGAAATTTACCAATAAAATATTTTGAGAAATATTTAATTGAGTTTCGGTCATAATGCAAACTCAAATTTAGACTGTTTCAAGGAAAACCGAAAAAATTACAAACCAAAGTCATAAGTGGCCAAGGCTTGGATAACTGACGATTTCACTATCGCTAATCCCAACTCTTTGCATATTCGTACGGAGCACTACTATACACCTTATTTATATGTACATGCTTTGATACTTGTAGTCTAATATTTAAACTTAGGCTTGCAGTAAAAATCCTACCAATCCAGTCCATTCGCTTCGCAATCTATTTGATAGCCATACATAAGCGACGTATCTAACTGTGCACTTTGTGCATAGTTTAAAAGTCATCATTAATTGGCGTCAGAAGTGAATTGGTTATTTAAAAGGAATGGCTGACTGTATGAAAATGCAGCAGAGAGATTCCTCTAATAGTTCCATGTCTGCATACTTACTAGATCATGATGAGATTAATGGTTCCAATCAACATCAATATTCAACTATTCAAGAAGCTGGAGAAGAACGTAAAACGGAGCAAAAATCCTGCTTTGCACGGTAAGTTTTCCCAATTATTTTAAGTAAATTAGGATTGCTTATTTAGATACTATCTATTAAATAATTATAGGATTTAATGTATTGATATCAACACATTATGCATACAGCTAAATCAAGGATTATGGCATAAATATAAAACTAAGCCACACTAATGATCATGAATGATTAATGTAGCCTAGGCCTAGTACCTAGAATATGGATTATATTGGGTTGATTTTTTTAGATTAGGCTAAATTGGGATCTTTTGCATATTTTATAGCAAAATGAAGATTCTAACTTCTAATTCAGAGCCATAGTCAGGAAGGTGGCATAGTGTGCGCTAGAATAATTTTTTGGGACAATTTGTGCGCCATCTATGCACCATTTGTGCGCTGTCTGTGCGCAGTCTGTGCGCCACTCTTCACAAGTAGAGTTTTCTAAGAAAGGCTTTCGTACGAAAAGTCTTTTTAAAATGTTACGCATATTTGCATTTTAAACAAACTTAAATTATACCTACAAATAGAGTAATGCAAAATTAGCATTTTTAGCAATAATTTATACTAATTTTATTTACTGTTGATTTTAAAGAAGCAACAAGTTTATCACTGACTTTCTAGTCTATACAAATCTCCTTTATTTTATGTAAAATTGTTAATTTGCATTACAATTTTCAGTGCAATGCATGTCAGGGACCTTATGCGCCACAATTATGCGCCGCATGCGCTAGGGACCTCAGTGTGCACCATGATTGTGTGCCATATGCGCCAGGGACCTCAGTGTGCACCGCGCTTGTATGCCAATGTGCGCCGAGACCCTTTGTGTGCGCGGGAATTTTCCCCCTCAGAGGCCACCTTCCTGACTATGGATTCAGAGCCTAATAAAATATAAAAATAAAATTGAGATCTCAATTCTCTCTTAGTTGCAAATATATCATATGCCATGCATTCTAAATTTTTGGCCTTACATGCTTTATACTAAACAAAAGTTTAAAAACTAACTGTAGCAATTATAAAAGACAGACCTACACTTGAAAAAACAGGCTTTTATTTCAACAAAATTAGCATAATTATACCATTTAGCATCAACATAGTATTAAAGATATTGAAAAGATATAGATACATACATGCGCAACAGTCGGCCGAATATTTGAACCAAGGAAGTAACCAATAGTTACTTATTTATAAGTTAGTTACTCCTGTTTACTTGCGTTAATTTTGCTTTTGGGTTTTTTTACATGTAAGTCGCATTTTTGGAAAAACTACGTCGCATGTCCGCATAGTTGAGTTGTTATATTATGGACAATGTCTAGTTGCTAAGTCTTCTTTGCATATTCTATTGCCAAGCTTAGCTAATGAGCCAGATCCCAAAATATGCTGAAACACTAGCTATCTATAATCTCTTCCTATTGCTAGCTATGCTATCATCTTGCCAATTGTTTTGCTGTATCATAGACTTAGGCCTCTTGAAATTGAATAATTAGGATACATTATTTATCAACATATATCAGAAGCTTGCGCATGATCTAAGATCAATCCCTAATGTTAAAATAGTCCATAAGGCTGACTTGGCTAGCTCAAGTGCCTTGCCTCCAACTAGCCCTATTGGAATAAGTGTAGAAAACCTGCAAACTTATAGGATCTAAAATTATAGCTCAAATGAGTAAAACTCCTCCTCTAGAGGAGAAAGGGGAAGAACTCCCATCAGCTGAAATTCCATGACTTAAATCCCATCTTCCAAATCATCTCCAAATCCTCTACAATGCATTTCAAATACCAGATATGTTGTTTTCCCTGTTTGCAAAAACTCACTGGCATTGTCCAGACTCGACTCTCATGTCTCTGCTCTCATTTCTCATATCTCATATCTCTCATATCACCATCTCCTTTCTTATCTTCTATCTTTCTGCCCTCCTTTCTACCATCTCCTGTCTCCTCTCTTTTCTCTCCTCTCCATTCTCTTCTCTCCTTTCCTTTCTCCTTTCATCTTCTCCCCTATCTTCTCAAATCTCTCTCTTATTTTCTTACTCATCTCTTTTCTCATTGCATCTCTTATCTCTCCTCTCTGCACTCTCATCTTTACCCTCTTCTTTCTCCTCAATAATTTCTCCTTTCTACTCCTTTCTAAATCTTTCAAATTTACTCCCTCCTGTCTCTTCTCTCCCCTCTTCTCTCCTCTCTCATATCTATTTTCTCCTCTCTCATATCTCTTCTCTACTTACTTATCTATTGTCTCTCCTCTACCCTCTCTCTTTTCTTTATCCTACTGCTCTTATTTTCATCTTTCTTATATGCTTTCACCCTCTTCTTATCACCTGTTTTTTACACTCCTTTCTACTACCTCCTGTCTCCTCTCATTTCTCTTCTCTCTGCACTCTCATCTTTACCCTTTTCTTTCTCCTCACTACTTTCTTCTCTTAAATCTCTGATCTCTGATCTTTCATCTCTCTCCTTTCACCTCTCTCCTCTCTTTCTTCTCTTCTATTGCCTCTGTATGCTCTTATCCCTCCTTTCTTCTCTCTCCTGTCTCTTCTCTGCTATCTCATATCTCCTCTCTCATATCCTTTCCCCTCTTCTCTCTCCCTCTTCATTCCCACCTTACTCCCCTCTTCTCTCCCATCTGTCATGTCTAATCTCTCCTCTCTCACTTCTACTCTCTTCTAATCATCTCTTCTCTCTTCTCTGACTGACTGAAGATGCCAAATCCATCAAAATTCTCTTCACAAAACAGAAATCTCCATGCAACTGGAAACCATCAAAATCCTCTCCGTGAACTGGACTCAATCAAAACTTTCTCTGCCAAGAGAACTCAAAACTCTCAGGATTCAGTGGTTATGGTTAGGGTTAGAGCTGCACAGAGGTATCTGTTAAAAGGCGGCAATAATAAAGAATGAACTAATTGAAGCAATCAATTGCGCAATCGATTTCTCAGTCAGCCAGTATCAGTCTCAGTTAAAGTTAGCAATATGGTTGCACAACCTAAATCAACCCTCCAATACATGGTGACCAACCTCTCCAATACACAGCGGCAGGTAGAAATTATACCCCCAGCTTTAATCTCTGCCCTATTGCAAAAATAAGTGCAATCTTTGCAAAAGTATGGAAATCATTTTTTTAATGCCGTGATTTTAGTTTGCATATTTAAAGCAAACAACTTATATCCCCAAACTCAGCGTTGCAAGATCTTTCTAGCAATATAAGTCTCTCCTCTCAAAGTTTAAAACTCAAGGAATAGTTAGCGTTTGAAATTTACCGATTTCCCGACTGCTTGCTAGAGAAGCTTGCAAGTTTATTCACTGAATTTCACTGCCAAACTAATACACAGGGCTTCTTATGGAGAAAAAAATGTGCCAATAATAAAACCAAATGAATGTTGACACAGTTTAAGTGTGATTTACATTGTACAACTGCTGTGTACACTCAGCCCAAGCCCAACCCCCATTCTGGGGGAAGCATTAAATTTAACTCAACCCCCCAACACGCAGGGGGTTTTATTTGTATTGAATGCAGGATGCACGCACCTACCACCCCTCAATACACAGTGGCCCACGGGTGTAGGTTGGGGTGGCTATTTTTACAAACTGGCTGCAGCCCCAGGCAGAGTGGCCAAGGAAGGTTATTAGGGGTTAAAAAAGCAGTTTTCTGCTTTTTAGGGCTGTTAAAATATGAAAATTGAAAATTAAAATAGCCTAAAGCCTGCTTGGAAAATTTGCAGTTTTCCGGTATAATTTTTGACGCTGACTTGCCAGTATTGTATGAGTTCACTTAAAACATACAGACAAACAAACATTGCGTCAGTTTTAGTATTAGTATAATAGAAATGCAACACAACACAGTTCAACATGTTAACTTTTGCACTGAATATAGGTGTAATACTAATTAGATGATGATACATTTAGCCTTAATAAGACAATCATAGATACTCTTGCCATTTATCCAGCACCATGTTGCAATACCACCTGTCTTGACTCTAGCCACAATACAATATAACAAAATTCCAAAATGCTGATAGATGGTTGGATACCTTTTATCCACTTATAGGGCCAGCTAGTTCAAAGTAAAAAAAATCATATACCATTAGGCAACCAATTTAATATGTTTTATACATGCTAAACCTATAAAGGTACAAAATTGCATAGCCTTGTTGGTGTTTTAGCTAATATTTCTCTTGTTAATGGTGATACAAAAAAGGAAGACGGCCAATTAAAAAAGAATGCTATTATACCACGTTGGTAATTTGGTGCATTTTTACTTTGTTAGCCACCTTCCAAAGAGGCAACATAGCTTTTTAGCAGTGATTACCAATATACAATACACCCCATTAAAATGCAGAGTAGCCACTTCAGATTTGTATTGTATCATAGAGCTCTTGCCTCAGTGTAGAGAAAATAAGACTAAAAACTAGACTAACTACAAGGTCTAGTCTTGGGCGCCATGTAGAGAAAATAAGACTAAAAACTAGACTAACTACATTTAAATTAAAGGTTAAATTGAATCTAAGATAAGCCAGTAAGTGGGCGCAGGGCCCAAAAAACTATATTTATAGAACATTTAACTTTGGAGAGTTGAGCCTAGAATAATAAAGAGAGGGGGTGGAGTGCGCGACTGAAGAGAGAGAGGCAAGAATGGAGAGCCAATCAGAAGGCAGCAAGGGAGAGAGAGAGATAAGAATAACAAGATTGAGCTAGACAGAGAAGAGAGAAAACAGAGTAAACAGAGACAAGTGAAGGTGAACTAAAGAAATGACTAGGAAAGTCGCGACACTCAGAGTTAGTTTCCTTGCTTATTCACTTATTGTTTTTTTCCAATTTTTTGTATCTAACTAAAGTGCATAACTGAAGTTTATTCGGGTCAGGTAAAAGCCAGCCAATAGCAATGATAGCATTATCTAGCATTACCAAAGTATTAGTTTTAAAACTTTGAAACTTTTTAAAGCTTTAATAAAATTATAGTTTCAAAATGAAACAATAAAATAGTTTTATCATTTAAATTCAGTAAAATATGAATATTTATTGAACACACCAAAAGCATGATTTGCTAAGATAATAAATTTAAGCTCCTAAAGACTGACTGGCCATAGTAAAAAAAGACTAAGGAGCTAATTGAGACTTGCAAGCTCCTCCATTGAATCCACAGTCCCAAAGCAAACTATTGATGCCAATGACATATAGGAGATCTACTTGTACATGTATGATGTATTGTCAGGTCGAGTCCAATTCACCTTATTTATCTAGGTGAATATTCAGTGACCACAATAAAGTTCAGGAGGCTGCATTGCAGTGGGCAATAATAGGTCCTGATAAAGTTTGCTGGAAAAGATTGATTTGGTGACTCATTGGCCATTGTAATCAATTTAAGGAGAGATTATAATACAAACTAGTAGGCCGTAAGTAGAAGACAAAAATATTTTACATTCAACTCAACCCTGCCCCTCCTTCACCCCTAACACGGCAGATGTTGGGAACGCTGCTGTGCCTGCTTAAATCCGCCTAGGCAGTACCTGCCTAGAGTGGTATTTTTGGGCCGTCCCAGCAAAACAGTTCGATATCCTCCGAATCGGATTCGCAATCAAAAGTACTCAGTGTTCAGCTTTGTATTCCTGGTACTATTCGAACAGTTTAAGCTGTTCTTGAATTTCTGCTTCCTAGTCATGGCCTTGTCGCAGTTCATACCGCCATTGAGGATTGGCTATCTCTATACCTACTGGGGACCGCTCGGCTTTGTGGTCTTTGTCACCATGGTCAGGGAGGCGGTTGATGATTTCCGGCGATGGAGACGCGATCGAGAATTGAATGGCACCGTTTATGAGCGGTTGGCTCGGGGCGGGTCAAAACTCGTACCTAGCAGCGTTTTACAGGTAAATTCAGTTTATTTCATTTTGGCGCCGATTTGTCTTTTAATTTTGGCGCTGATTTTTCATTCATATTTGGCGCCGATGTTTTATTAAACTTTATTTAACTTGGTAAAAAGCCGATTTTTTGTTTAAACTGGGCGCCAATTTTTATTCAAATTTAACGCCGATTTTTTAATTCAAATTAAGCGCCGATGTTTTTCTATCCAAATTTGGCGCCGATGTTTTTATTCAAATTTGGCGCCGATTTTTAATTTAAATTTAGCGCCGATTTTTTCATTCAAATTTAGCGCCGATTTTTAATTTAGATTTGGTGCCGATGTTTTAATTCAAATTTGGCGCTTTTTTAATTTAGATTTGGCGCCAACTATTTTTAATTCAAATTTAGCGCTGTTTTTTATTTAAATTTGGCGCTGATCTTATTTCAATCATGGTACAAAATTGTTTTGTCAATCTTGGCCTTGATTTTATTCCCAGGTCGGTGACGTGATCCGAGTCAACAAGAACGAACGCGTGCCGGCAGATCTGGTCCTGTTGCGCACCTCGGAGAAGCAGGGCACCTGCTATCTGCGCACGGATCAACTGGACGGTGAGACGGACTGGAAACTGCGGGTGGCGCCGCCAACAACTCAACGGTTGAGTAGCGATGAGGAGCTTCTGAGTGTGGGTGCCAGCGTCTACGCTGAACGGCCGGGTCTGGATATTCACAGCTTCATTGGCACCCTTAGCTTGTCCGGACCGGAGACGCCTGACTCTGGTTCTGCCGCTGTGGCTGGCGACCAAGTGAGTTTGTCGTTAATTACGATAATAATTACCCCGCCAATCATAAAAGAATCGCCCTGTCAACCATTTAAGAATCGCCCTGTCAACCATAAAAGAATCGCCCTGTCAACCATTTAAAAATCGCCCTGTCAACCATAAAAGAATCGCCCTGTCAACCATACGCTCGTAAAAGAGTCGCCCTGTCAACCATAAAAAAATCGCCCTGTCAACCATAAAAGAATCGCCCTGTCAACCATAAAAGAATCGCCCTGTCAACCATAAAAGAATCGCCCTGTCAACCATAAAAGAATCGCCCTGTCAACCAGAAAATCGCCCTGTCAACCATAAAAGAATCGCCCTGTCAACCATTTAAGAATCGCCCTGTCAACCATAAAAGAATCGCCCTGTCAACCATTTAAAAATCGCCCTGTCAACCATAAAAGAATCGCCCTGTCAACCATACGCTCGTAAAAGAGTCGCCCTGTCAACCATAAAAAAATCGCCCTGTCAACCATAAAAGAATCGCCCTGTCAACCATAAAAGAATCGCCCTGTCAACCATAAAAGAATCGCCCTGTCAACCATAAAAGAATCGCCCTGTCAACCATAAAAGAATCGCCCTGTCAACCAGAAAATCGCCCTGTCAACCATAAAAGAATCGCCCTGTCAACCATAAAAAATCACCCTGTCAACCATAAAAGAATCGCCCTGTCAACCATTTAAGAATCGCCCTGTCAACCATCGCCCTGTCAACCATAAAAGAATCGCCCTGTCAACCATAAAAGAATCGCCCTGTCAACCATAAAAGAATCGCCCTGTCAACCATAAAAGAATCGCCCTGTCAACCAGAAAATCGCCCTGTCAACCATAAAAGAATCGCCCTGTCAACCATAAAAAATCACCCTGTCAACCATAAAAGAATCGCCCTGTCAACCATTTAAGAATCGCCCTGTCAACCATAAAAGAATCGCCCTGTCAACCATAAAAGAATCGCCCTGTCAACCATAAAAGAATCGCCCTGTCAACCAGAAAATCGCCCTGTGAACCATCAAAGAATCGCCCTGTCAACCATAAAAAATCACCCTGTCAACCATAAAAGAATCGCCCTGTCAACCATTTAAGAATCGCCCTGTCAACCATTTAAGAATCGCTCTGTCAACCAAAAAAGAATCGCCCTGTCAACCATAACCCGTTGGATTTTGAGTTTTTAAAGTAGGCATGAAAGGTGAAGAGTTTTGCACCTTCTGCCTCACTTTCGCCTCTCCTATGCCTTTTTTGTGCCACTTGTGCACCTTTTGTTCACCTGAGTGCCTCTGCAGGGGCGGAAGGTGAATTTAAGGCACGAAATAGGCGGTAGGGGCACAGGTGTCATAGGGGAGTTAGGTGCATAAAAGGTGCACAGTTGTGCGTTGAGGCACAAAAGGTGAATAAAGTAGGAATTGGGGGCATCGGAGGAGTGAAAGGTGAATAAAAGGTGTGCTGCGGTGGAGGTGCAGAAAAGGTGTACAGTGTGCACTGGAGGCACGAAAGGTGAATAAAAGGTGCACAGTGGGCACTTTAGGCGTTGAGGCAATGCAAGGGGCGTTAAATTTTCAACTGGCGAAGTTCTTTGCTTCCTTTTCTCACTATTCAAACTTTTCCTCACTAATGCAAACCTTTTCATCCCTTTTCGGAGCTTTTCCTGAGTATTTGAAAGTCATTAAGACTTATCAGTTTTGGAAATGTTTTTTTCGTGGTTTGTCAGGATTAGGAAGGGGATAACAGCGATTAGCAAATATGTAACTCTCAGTTAATTTTTTGTTACGAATTCTTAATGCGTTAATATTCGTGCATAGGCATGAAGGGTGAGCGGGGTGCACGGAAGAGGCACTTTGGGGGTCTATAATTTCGAGCGTGTTTTGGAAATGCACCTGTATACATATTTACGCCGCACATGTACACCTTATGCACCTCTAATTCACCTTTCATGCGCTTTCTGCGCCCCTTCAGCACCTCCCGTGCACCTGATGTGCCTCACTTGTGAGCCTACTCTTCACCTTTTGCGCACCTCCAGTGCCCCTTATACACCTTTACTGCCCCTACCGCCGCAGCCAATCAAAATTGAGAATTCACCTACTGCCTGACCAGTTCACCGATTTTACACCTTTCATGCCTCTTTTTAAAAATATTGGTGACATTTAGGCATAAAAAGGTGCACTCAGGTGCATTTCCAAAACACACACGAAATAGGCCACCAAAGTGCCTCTTTTGTGCACCTCGTTCACCTTTTATGCCTCTGCAGGTGCATAACTTTTCCAACGGGTAAAAGAATCGCCCTGTCAACCATAAAAGAATCGCCCTGACAGACATAAAAAATCGCCCTGTCAACCAGAAAATCGCCCTGTCAACCATAAAAGAATCGCCCTGACAGACATAAAAAATCGCCCTGTCAACCAGAAAATCGCTCTGTCAACCATAAAAGAATCGCCCTGTCAACCATTTAAAAATCGCCCTGTCAACCAGAAAATCGCCCTGTCAACCATTTAAAAATCACCCTGTCAACCAGAAAATCGCCCTGTCAACCAGAAAATCGCCCTGTCAACCATTTAAAAATCGCCCTGTCAACCAGAAAATCGCTCTGTCAACCATAAAAGAATCGCCCTGTCAACCATTTAAAAATCGCCCTGTCAACCAGAAAATCGCCCTGTCAACCATTTAAAAATCGCCCTGTCAACCATTTAAGAATCGCCCTGTCAACCATTTAAGAATCGCCCTGTCAACCATTTAAGAATCGCCCTGTCAACCATTTAAGAATCACCCTGTCAACCATAAAAGAATCGCCCTGACAGACCTAAAAAAATCGCCCTGTCAACCATAAAAGAATCGCCCTGTCAACCATAAAAGAATCGCCCTGTCAATCATAAAAGAATCGCCCTGTCAACCATAAAATAATCGCCCTGTCAACCATAAAATAATTACCCTATCAACCATAAAAGAATCGCCATTTTTGAAGCCATTAAACATCTTTGTCATCAATGCTTCAAGAACGCCCCCGTCCACTGTTACTATCCAGGCATCCCTGTCAGTGGAGAACACCCTGTGGACCAACACAGTGGTGGCCTCCAACTGGGCAGTTGGTGTAGTTGTGTACACCGGCGCGGAGACTAGAGCCGCCATGAACAGTACACCACCTAGAAGTAAATTCGGATTAGTGGATCGCGAGATTAACAACGTTACAAAGCTGCTAGTTGCTAGCGTTCTGCTGCTCTCAATGTTGATGGTTGCCCTGAAAGGTTTCGGCGGTCAATGGTACAAATACTATTGGAGATTTCTACTGCTATTCTCCTATATTATTCCGCTCGCGTAAGTTCTGTTGTGCGTGTCGTGGGCGTAACTTATTGACACTCCATAAAGCCTAAAGTACTTTATACTTTGTACGCAAGTACAGTGTATAATAATATGTATGGTCAGATATTCACACTGATTTATTATCGATCAGTTTTATATCGATTGCAAAGCTGTCTCTCACTCCCTCTCTACTCTACCGCTCTTTCCCCTGTCATTCACTCCCTGACCCTTTACTCTGCCATGTGCTCACTGATTTCTGCTTTTTTAATACCAAAAGCTTCTAACATCTGTTACCCTGAGCATAATGTCCTCTCAATCTACCCTGCTGGGAACTATATAGTTCACTAAACTACGAGTGTAGCTTGTATATATTAAATAGTAGTATGGCAGTGATTTTTTGTTTTGAACTTTTTTTGTTGAGTTTTCAGTTGAAAAAAGTGACACATGCAATTAGCGTCTCCTGACACATGAAATTAGCGTCTCCTGACACATGAAATTAGCGTCTCCTGACGCATGAAATTAGCGTCTCCTGACACATGTAATTAGCGTCTCCTGACACATGTAATTAGCGTCTCCTGACACATGAAATTAGCGTCTCCTGACACATGTAATTAGCGTCTCCTGACACATGAAATTAGCGTCTCCTGACGCATGAAATTAGCGTCTCCTGACACATGCAATTAGCGTCTCCTGACACATGAAATTAGCGTCTCCTGACACATGAAATTAGCGTCTCCTGACACATGAAATTAGCGTCTCCTGACGCATGAAATTAGCGTCTCCTGACACATGAAATTAGCGTCTCCTGACGCATGAAATTAGCGTCTCCTGACACATGAAATTAGCGTCTCCTGACACATGTAATTAGCGTCTCCTGACACATGAAATTAGCGTCTCCTGACGCATGAAATTAGCGTCTCCTGACATATGAAATTAGCGTCTCCTGACACATGAAATTAGCGTCTCCTGACACATGTAATTAGCGTCTCCTGACACATGAAATTAGCGTCTCCTGACACATGAAATTAGCGTCTCCTGACGCATGAAATTAGCGTCTCCTGACACATGAAATTAGCGTCTCCTGACGCATGAAATTAGCGTCTCCTGACACATGAAATTAGCGTCTCCTGACGCATGAAATTAGCGTCTCCTGACACATGAAATTAGCGTCTCCTGACGCATGAAATTAGCGTCTCCTGACATATTAAGTTAGCGTCTTCTGACACAATATTGGTGCTTCCTGACACATCAAATTAGCGTCTAATAAGTCCATCTAAAAAATTCTCATTGCAGTCTTCGCGTCAATCTAGACATGGCTAAGATCACGTATTCGTTTCTAATAATGCGAGACGAAAAACTCGAAGGTAATATTGTTCGCAACACTACCATACCTGAGGAGTTGGGCCGGATCAGCTATTTATTAAGCGATAAAACTGGCACATTAACGGAAAATGAAATGGTGAGTAATCATTTCTTGGAAAGTCTGGGTAATGGGCCGTAGTATAACTATCCCTGTTTGTAATAAGTACAACGCTTCGTTATATTGTTACGAGGCTCCTGACTCCTGAGCACATACAAGCGCCCCTTGGTGCTGGCGCCCCTTGCTTCTGGCGCCCATTGGTACTGGCTGCCCTTGCTTCTGGCGCCCCTTGCTTCTGGCGCCCCTTGCTTCTGGCGCCCCTTGCTTCTGGCGCCCCTTGCTTCTGGCGCCCCTTGCTTCTGGCGCCCCTTGCTTCTGGCGCCCCTTGCTTCTGGCGCCCCTTGCTTCTGGCGCCCCTTGCTTCTGGCGCCCCTTGCTTCTGGCGCCCCTTGCTTCTGGCGCCCCTTGCTTCTGGCGCCCCTTGCTTCTGGCGCCCCTTGCTTCTGGCGCCCCTTGCTTCTGGCGCCCCTTGCTTCTGGCGCCCCTTGCTTCTGGCGCCCCTTGGTTCTGGCGCCCTTGGTGCTGGCGCCACTTGGTGCTGGCGCCACTTGGTGCTGGCGCCCCTTGGTGCTGGCGCCACTTGGTGCTGGCGCCACTTGGTGCTGGCGCCACTTGGTGCTGGCGCCCCTTGGTGCTGGCGCCACTTGGTGCTGGTGCCCCTTGGTGCTGGCGCCACTTGGTGCTGGCGCCACTTGGTGCTGGCGCCACTTGGTGCTGGCGCCACTTGGTGCTGGCCCAGTGAAACATCCTGGTCACGCCACCGCACACTGGTTCCAAATGTACATCGCTACCCTTCAATTATTCAAATTATCAACAGGTATTCAAGAAGCTTCATCTGGGTACCATTGCGTTCACCGACGAGCCCGACTCGCATGCCGAAGTTCGAGATCACGTTCGAGCCAGCGTAGCTGAGGGCGGCGGTTCTGGCAAGCAGTCGCAGCAGCAGCAGCAATCAACCGCTGGCTCCTCAATCACTCGCCAGGGCGCCGATCTCGCTGGTCGAACCGCTGAAGCCGTGCGAGCCATCGCTCTGTGCCACAATGTCACGCCAGTGTACGAGGATGGCGACTGCGAGACGGCCGAATCAGCTGGCGGCAGCAGCGGCGGCGTCAGTAGGGGCGGATACGGGGAGCCCAGCTATCAGGTGAGCGATTCGGGTGCAGAGCATGCATGCAGCGTCTCACTAATAATCGACAGTAACCCCAATGTACATCGAAACCCCCTGTCTAACCCCAGTGTACATGTACACCCCAACTCTCAGCCCCAATGTACACCCAAACCTTCACCCGCCGCATTCCGCAGGCCAGCAGTCCAGACGAAGTGGCCCTAGTCTCGTGGACCGCTAGCGTTGGCCTAACATTGGCCCATCGAGACCAAAGCAGCATGCGTCTGCGAGCCGATAACGGAGCTGAACTCAACTACACTGTGCTCCATCTGTTTCCATTCAGCAGCGAATCGAAACGGATGGGTATCATTGTGCGCGACGATCGCACTGGCGAAATTGTATTCTACGCCAAAGGCGCCGATACTGTCATTGGAGCCGTGGTGCAACCTGTAGATTGGCTGGAAGAGGAGGTTGGCAACCTGGCTAGGGAGGGCCTGAGAACTCTGTTAGTCGCTAGGCGAGTGCTTCGGCCGGATTTCTACGAGGATTGGAATAGGAAGTAAGTGCTTTGTGAGATAATGTTCCCTTTTGTTCTCTACTTGTGATCGGAATCGCCTTTATTACTCGTAGCTTCATATGGGATCAGATTGCCCTTCAGTTAATCTGTTGGGATCAGAATCCCCTATTATTCTTCAGTTGGAATCATAGTCCCCTATTATTCCTCAGTTGGGATCAGGATCCCCTATTATACCTCAGTTGGGATCAGAATCCCCTCATGCTCACCAGTTGGGATCAGAATCCTCTATTATACCTCAGTTGGGATCAGAATCCCCTCATGCTCACCAGTTGGAATCGGAATCCTCTATTACTCCTCAGTTGGGATCGGAATCCCCTGTTATTTCTTAGTTTGGATCAAAATCCCCTGTTATTCCTCAGTTGGGATCAGAATCCCCTGTTATTCCTCAGTTGGGATCAGAATCCCCTATTGTTCCTCAGTTGGGATCAGAATCCCCTGTTATTCTTCAGTTGGGATCAGAATCCCCTGTTATTCCTCAGTTAGGATCAGAATCCCCTGTTAATCACCAGTTGGGATCAGAATCCCCTCATGTTCACCAGTTAGAATCAGAATTCCCTCATGTTCACCAGTTAGGATCAGAATCCCCTCATGTTCACCAGTTGGAATCAGAATCCCCTCATGTTCACCAGTTGGGATCAGAATCCCCTCATGTTCACCAGTTGGGATCAGAATCCCCTCATGTTCACCAGTTAGGATCAGAATCACCTCATGTTCACCAGTTGGGATCAGAATCCCCTCATGTTCACGAGTTGGGATCAGAATCGACAATCCCAAATGAAATCGCCCACTCCAGATACGAACAAGCCCGCCTAGCCATGGAGAACCGATCCGAGCGCGTTCAACAGGTTCAACAACTGCTAGACAATGGCCTGGAGTTGTTGTGCGTCACGGGTGTTGAAGATCGTCTGCAGACGGGCGTCAGGCCTACATTGGAAACGTTACGCAATGCTGGCGTTCGAGTCTGGATGCTGACCGGCGACAAGCTTGAGACGGCTTGCTGCATCGCTAAGAGCTCTCGACTGGTTGATAAGTCATCCGGTCTGTACGTTTTCGAACCAGCGTCGGGTCGCAGCGCTGATTTGGATAAAGAGATTCGTATTATGGCTAGACGGGTTGAGGCTGGACAGGGCGTTGTCATTACTGGCCAGTATCTGCAGGTGAGACGGGGGGGGTTAATGCATGAATTATAAGAAACAGCACCTGTTCGTGAAATTTCAACAATATTAGGCTTGTCAGGCGCTACAAAAAGGCTTCCTTGGGGATAATTATGAGGCTTCCACATAGGCCAATATCAAAGCTTCCGCATAGCGCCAATATCAATCAAAGCTTCCACATAGCGGCAATATCAATCAAAGCTTCCGCATGGCGCCAATATCAATCAAAGCTTCCGCATGGCGCCAATATCAATCAAAGCTTCCGCATAGCGCCAATATCAATCAAAGCTTCCGCATAGCGCCAATATCAATCAAAGCTTCCGCATGGCGCCAATATCAATCAAAGCTTCCGCAAGGCGCCAATATCAAAGCTTCCGCATAGCGCCAATATCAAAGCTTCCGCATAGCGCCAATATCAAAGCTTCCGCATAGCGCCAATATCAAAGCTTCCGCAAAGCGCCAATATCAAAGCTTCCGCATAGCGCCAATATCAAAGCTTCCGCATAGCGCCAATATCAAAGCTTCCGCATAGCGCCAATATCAAAGCTTCCGCAAAGCGCCAATATCAAAGCTTCCGCATAGCGCCAATATCAAAGATTCCGCATGGCGCCAATATCAATCAAAGCTTCCGCATGGCGCCAATGTCAATCAAAGCTTCCGCATAGCGCCAATATCAATCAAAGCTTCCGCAAGGCGCCAATATCAAAGCTTCCGCATAGCGCCAATATCAAAGCTTCCGCATAGCGCCAATATCAATCAAAGCTTCCGCATGGCGCCAATATCAATCAAAGCTTCCGCATGGCGCCAATATCAATCAAAGCTTCCGCATAGCGCCAATATCAAAGCTTCCGCATAGCGCCAATATCAAAGCTTCCGCATGGCGCCAATATCAATCAAAGCTTCCGCATGGCGCCAATATCAATCAAAGCTTCCGCATAGCGCCAATATCAAAGCTTCCGCATAGCGCCAATATCAAAGCTTCCGCATGGCGCAAATATCAATCAAAGCTTCCGCATAGCGCCAATATCAATCAAAGCTTCCGCATAGCGCCAATATCAATCAAAGCTTCCGCATGGCGCCAATATCAATCAAAGCTTCCGCATGGCGCCAATATCAATCAAAGCTTCCGCATGGCGCCAATATCAAAGCTTCCGCATAGCGCCAATATCAAAGCTTCCGCATAGCTCCAATATCAAAGCTTCCGCATAGCGCCAATATCAAAGCTTCCGCACGCCTCTGACACTTCCAGGCAGCCGTAGAGCAAGACGAGCGCCGGTTCATCCAGCTGGCCTGCCAAGCTCCCGCCGTTGTGGTCTGCCGCTGCTCTCCAACGCAAAAAGCCGAAGTCGTCCGCCTATTGAAGGAGCACACAGGCAAACGGTGCGCCGCTGTCGGCGACGGAGGCAACGATGTCGCCATGATTCAGGCTGCCGACTGCGGACTAGGCATTGTTGGCAAGGAGGGCAAGCAGGCGTCTCTGGCTGCCGACTTTAGCATTCTGAGATTTCAACACGTGGCTAGATTGCTGCTTGTGAGTTGCTGCGCCTTTGGGGCTGTGTTTACCTAGTCTGCCTCTCCCTCCTTGTCTACCTCTCCCCTCTACCTGCCTACCTCTCCCTCTCTGTCTGCCTCTCCACTCCCTGTCTACCTGTCCTTCAGTCTGCCTTTCCTCTCCCTGCCTACCTCTCCTGCCTGTCTATCTCTCCTCTCCTCATCTACCTCTCCCCCCTATCTACCTCTCTCTCCCTGTCTACCTCTCCGTTCCCATCTACTCGTACCTCTCCTTTCTCTGTCTACCTCTCCCTCCCCGTCTACCTCTCCTCTCCCTGTCTACCTCTCCGTTCCCTATCTACCTCTCGTCCCCCTGTCTACCTCTCCTTTTCCTGCCTACCTCAAGTCTCCCTGTCTACCTCTCGTCTCCCTGTCTACCTCTCCTCTCCCTGTCTATGTATCATCTTCCTGTCTACATATCCTTCTCTCCCTGGCTACCTCTCCTATTTTTGTCTACAATTTTTATCCCTGCCAACATCTGAATCCTCAGTATCGCTTTAACCCCTGTCAGGTGCACGGCCGTCAATGCTACAAGAACACGGCCATATTGGCTCAGTTCATTGTTCACCGCGGCCTAATTATCTCCACAATGCAAGCCGTATTCTCTGCCGTATTCTTCTACGTGGCGATCAGCCTGTTTCCCGGAATATTGATGATCGGCTACGCCACGGTGTTCACCATGTTCCCAGTGTTCTCCCTGGTGCTGGACAAGGATGTGGCCGATTCTACTGCCGAAAAATTTCCCGAATTATATCGGGATCTGTTGAAGGGACGAGAATTGTCCGCTAAAGTGTTCTTTATATGGACCGCTATATCGCTTTATCAGGTGACTTTTTATGATTATGATTATTAGTGTTTAAGGTGTCTCAATGACCAAAAATACCCCTATAAGTGTCTTAGTGACCCTTGTAGGTGTCTCAATGACCAGAAATACCCCTATAGGTGTCTCACTGACTAGAAATACCCTTGTAGGTGTCTCACTGACTAGAAATACCCCTGTAGGTGTCTCACTGACTAGAAATACCCCTGTAGGTGTCTCACTGACTAGAAATACCCCTATAGGTGTCTCACTGACTAGAAATACCCCTATAGGTGTCTCACTGACTAGAAATACCCCTATAGGTGTCTCACTGACTAGAAATACCCCTATAGGTGTCTCACTGACTAGAAATACCCCTGTAGGTGTCTCACTGACTAGAAATACCCCTGTAGGTGTCTCACTGACTAGAAATACCCCTATATGTGTCTCACTGACCAGAAATACCCCTGTAGGTGTCTCACTGACTAGAAATACCCCTGTAGGTGTCTCACTGACTAGAAATACCCCTGTAGGTGTCTCACTGACTAGAAATACCCCTGTAGGTGTCTCACTGACTAGAAATACCCCTGTAGGTGTCTCACTGACTAGAAATACCCCTGTAGGTGTCTCACTGACCAGAAATACCCCTGTAGGTGTCTCAATGACCAGAAATACCCCTGTAGATGTCTCACTGACCAGAAATACCCCTGTAGGTGTCTCACTGACCCAAGATACGTAATCCTATACGGTAGGCTTTGTCTAAATTGAATCATTCAAAGCGAGGTCTAAATTGGAAATTTCAGGGCGGCATCATAATGTACGGCTCCCTGTGGCTATTTGAAGGCTCATTCTTGCACGTGGTCAGCATCGCATTCACAGCCGTAGTGCTAACAGAGCTGATCATGGTTGCTCTCACCATACGCACCTGGTGCTGGCAGATGGTATTAGCAGAATTTTTAAGCCTTACCTGCTACGTAACGGCAATGTTCGTACTGACTGAATACTTTGGTAAGTTGTATTTATTATGCTATTCATTTGCTTTACTTTCTACTTTAGTTGAACAATTGCCAGTAGTCTCTTTGGTCTGAGAGAGAGAGAGAGAGAAATAAAATGAAGATATGGCAGCTTTAAACCATTTACCCCCCCTGCTCCGCCAGACCGAGCCTTCCTGTTAACGCTGGACTTCCTATGGAAGGTGCTGGCCATCACCAGCGTCAGTTCCATTCCGTTCTTCCTGCTGAAATTTGTTCGCTACCAGATGAGCCCGCCGATTGCTAGAAAATTGCAGGCGTAAAAATTATTTATTTATTAATATATCCTATACTATTTTATTTGACATTAATATTATTACAGATCTTCTGGTTCGCTTTTTGGTGTACTTTTTTTCTATTTTTGCACAACTTATTTTTTTCAGAACAAATGAACATAACTATAACAAAAAGCTGTTGGATTATCTTCATTATTTATGATTATTTTACTTTGATCCGCTTGCTTGCACACGAGGTGGCATCTCTTTGATTTATTCATTTTTTTCTTCAGTTTTTCTGCTTTACTTATGCTGTCACAATTTTAGATAAGTCTACTCTACACAACATTGAAAGTATAAAACAATTGTATGGGTATATAGAAATAAAAATTATATCGAACAAACCTTAGCAACACAATTGTTCAAGTTTGACACAAGAGACCCAAATAAAAAAGTTATTGTGCTTATTTTTTCTGAACAAAAGTACTACATGTATTCATGACCGTAAGCTATTTGTTTTAATTGTCTTTATTTGTACTCGTTTCACATGGAAAAGTCACAACTATTATAACAAACAAAATATTCAATTCGAATTTGCTTGTTATACTTTACTGTCCATTATTGTAGCCAATTTTTGAAATTCTTTATATTTTATGTATATTGTGTTTATTTACATTGTAGCCTGACACAAGAACCTGTCTTAGAAGTCCTTTTATGAGACAACATTGTTTCTTGGGAAAATGTTACCTTATAATAATTAGGGACAATGATTGAATGAACATTGCTGAAGTTTATAAAAAAACAAATATATTGATATTTGTGTGGAGAATAAATTCATAAGTTCGGGCATCACTCAGACAATGTCACAAAATTTGTGCCACAATATAATATATTGACGAACTAATATCTTAGAAACGTATTTCTAAGATAGAACCGTATTAGAAACGTATTAATACTAATCGCTAGTTGTCGATCATTTTGCATTGCTATATTGACTTGTAATATTCATTTTGCTTAAACCTTTCTGACTATCCACTACAAACTTTTCCCAGTTATTTTTCGCGGTGCAATAATTATAATAATAATATGTCGAATTATAATGATTCTTTTTTTATTTGACGAAAACTTCCACTTCCAGTCAAGTGTGTGTGCACACAGAGTGCAAGTGCAATTTTTGCAGGTGGTTGTATTAAATATATATATTGTTTTCTTTTACGGTTTCTGTATGTGCGCTTGTATAAATTAGTCTTTAAGTATAATGCATGCATTCAGAGTGCAAGTACAATTTGGCTTATTAATATAAATATCTATCCATGCGCTTCCTGTCCTACTTATGGTTACGCAATATTTGGTAGTAGTGCTTTAGGACATAGCAGATATTTTTTCGAGTAACTAAACTTGCAAACTTGAAACATTGTTTCCCTTCGGGTTTGTGGCACACAACACAGAGCTATGAATTATTTTTACGATTAAGTTTAATAACTTTTTTGAAGCTGGAAGACTATTTCTACCACTAAAGTGAATTCGATCCGATAAATCACTTACAAAGCTTGAGCTACTACTGGAGTTTAAGTTTAACTACTACTGTTGCTACTCATTACGCTAAAATGTGATATTTGCGTCTTATGAAATATCCTAGATAATGTGTTACTCTTGAAAAAAAGAAATAACATGACGTACTCTGCAAGCAAGCTGCAAGAGTATGAACCAAACAAATCATTTTTATTTTTTTCATTTGCACTTTTTTCTTATTGATTTTTTTAGAAATACGGTTGGTTACTTTTAGGGTAGCTACTGTATACAAGGTAAATAACAACAAGATAAATTGCTGAAAAATGTTTGCTTTTTTATTCGATTTTATTATTTTCCTTGTTAGAGTACTGCTGAATTGAAGTTGAAGATTGTGATTGAAATTTTCTACCATGTTAAATGTGTAGATATAGATGTGTAAATAGGATTGGTCGGAGGGTCGGTGGTTCGATTCCCGATCCCACAGGAACAGGCTGTGCCATTGAGCAAAGCACTCAACTCTGCATTGCTTCAGTTCACCCAGCTGTAAAATGGGTGCCAGCATTAGCTGGGACATTTGAGGCTGTATGTGGCGACCCCCCAGTCCTTGGACTGAACAGCCGTACGCAGCCTTCAGATGCGCCGCGCAATAGCTGCGGCTGAGCTGTCGGTTGCACATCTGGCCCAATTGTGATAGGTGTAATCAAAAGGTAGCTACCAATGCAGACAGTAGAGTTGCTTGTCTGGTTGTTTTTTTTATTTTTAAAGTTCACATAACAAAATAACTTTTTGCAGCGGAACCGGTTTCGACTGGTCGGACCTGCTGTTGCCTCGGAGACGCCGGCAAAACTACATGTCCAACTGGGTGTCAGGCAGCAATCGTGTTAAACAAATGCTATCTAACAGTTCTTCCTGTTTTTCGTCAAGTGCGGTGCCGGTTAACTACCGTGCACTTTTATCGCCCTGTTGGCCTAGTAGAAGCAAAAGCCGTTCGGCTACAGCTGATACTAGATGTGCAGAAGACTTGGAGTCCAGGCCATTGTTGTTTGAAGAGGCTGAATCTTCCAGTAGTACACAATTGATGCAGAGACAGACCTGTGGTGCTAGTAGTCGCTCATTGAAGTTGGCACACTCGCAGACTTAAACGTTGATTGTCATGACATGCGTACTGTCTGCATTTTTATGTCGATCAAATTTGCGGCTAACACTTCTAATCTGGATGATTCCTATTTGAAAATTTAGATGAACATTTTTTCAACTATTACCTAGTCTTAAATGCTTTCACCGAAGCTGAAACATCGCTGCAGTTATTTTTTCTTTACATTGTAAACTCCATCAATCACGAAATAAACTTCTGACGCAAATATGAAGCTTTTACTCGATGAAGCTTTTTCTTGTCGGATTTTGAGGCGTGTGAATTCTAAATGCACTCAAAAGATTCCACTTTAATTTGGACATTCGCCCCCAACCCCAGTCCCTCAGTCAAATTAGAGCCACCCAAACCCCAGTCCCTCAGTCAAATTAGAGCCGGCAACCCCACTCTCTCAGTCAAATTAGAGCCGGCAACCCCAGTCCCTCAGTCAAATTAGAGCCCCCAAACCCCAGTCCCTCAGTCAAATTAGAGCCGGCAACCCCAGTCCCTCAGTCAAATTAGAGCCGGCAACCCCAGTCCCTCAGTCAAATTAGAGCCGGCTACCCCACTCTCTCAGTCAAATTAGAGCCGGCAACCCCAGTCCCTCAGTCAAATTAGAGCCGGCAACCCCTGCTCTTATAGTTAATCGCCAGTACTTCTCAACATCTTCATGGCCAACCTTTATCTGTACTCTCGAGTTCTACCACAATGGCAGGCGACAAGATGCGCCAGCGCCTTTTGTTTTCGACGCTCCTTGTCATCAACTGCAGGCCTCAATAGCGACGATGTTGACGTAGCCATAGTCGGAGGCGGCCCTGTCGGTCTGGCCATCGCTTGCAGTCTCGCCTCTGGCGGTGATGGCAACGTCGCCACGTCGTCATCGTCTAGAAAACTTCGCGTCCGACTACTGGAAGCCGGCAAGCTGCCCTCGTCGCAGCCAGCAGCGGCGGCAGCAGCACCAGACGGTTCATTCAGCAATCGTGCCGTAGCATTGAGTCCGAGCACCGTTGCTCACCTGCGCCGCCTTGGCGCCTGGAACGATGCCGACCCGCGAATTGCTCCGGTTCGTGGGATGCGGGTAGTTGAAAGCGACTCCGATGCCGCATTGACATTCGACGCCGCCCAGATCGGTGGTGACGTCAGTGGCGAAGGCGCGCTGGCCTATGTGACTGAGCTGGCTCCGGTTGTGTCTCGGCTGGTTGGACAGGCGGCTAAGGCTGGTTAGTTTTGGCTTCTGTTTTTCAAGTGCCAGATACAGAATTCAGCTCATGGCTGCGGGCCTGATGTGAAAGAAACTGCGAGGGAATAGAATATGAGAAAGGGGAGAGATGAGATGAGAGAAGGGATAAGAGAGCAGATAAGAGGAGAGAAGAGAACGGGAGAGGGAAGAGAGGAGAGGAGAGACGAGAGAGGAGAGGAGAGAGGGCTGAAAAGTGAGGAGAGATGGAAAGAGAAAAGGAGAGAGGGGTGAGAGGAGAAGAGAGAGGGAAAGAGAAGTGGAAAGAGAAGAGAGAGGGAAAGAGAAGAGAAGAGAGGGGTGAGAGGAGAAGCGAGAGGGAAGAGAGAAGAGGAGAGAGAAGAAAGGGGAGAGATGAGATGAGAGAAGGGATAAGAGAGAAGATAAGCGGAGAAAAGAGAACGGGAGAGGGAAGAGAGGAGAGAAGAGAAGACTGAGAAGTGAGGAGAGATAGAAAGAGAAAAGGAGAGAGGGGTGAGAGGAAAAGAGAGAGGGAAAGAGAAGGGGTGAGAGGAGAGGGGAGAAAGAATAGAGTAGAGAAAAGAGAAGAGAGCTGAGAAGACACAAACCCTGAGCAGGCCGGATTGCTATTGTGAAGTTTCAAAGGATCCGAGGGCCGGGGGTTTGTCAACCCCAGACTTAGCCAGATACTTTGTAGACCTACATGTACCTTGTGAGTTTCTTCACGTATGTCATAAATTCATTGGACTCCATCTGTGGACACTTACAGTTACATGTATATTCCAAGTTTTATGTATCTGCTTTTCTGCCTGTGATCTTGATCTGTATGAACTTTCATGGTCTGTTAGCTACCCATTTAGTTGACTCGTGAGAACACACTCGGATACGTAAGCAGGTATTTACACACCTGCCCAATTTGCGATTTAGTGGATCAAATAAGCCAAAGTCATTAATCACATAAAGGCCAGCCTCTCAGATCCTCAGTTGCTGGGCCAGCCTCCCAGATCCTCAGTTGCTAGGCCAGCCTCCCAGATCCTCAGTTGCTGGGCCAGCCTCCCAGATCCTCAGTTGCTGGGCCAGCCTCCCAGATCCTCAGTTACTAGGCCAGCCTCCCAGATCCTCAGTTGCTGGGCCACCAGCCTCCCAGATCCTCAGTTGCTGGGCCATCAGCCTCCCAGATCCTCAGTTGCTGGGCCACCAGCCTCCCAGATCCTCACGAGCTCATGTGACGATAGAATCTCTGAACTACAAGTCAGGTGTAATAATATCGAACTATAAAAGTACATTCAAACTCAATTTTCCCAGGAGCCCAGCTTCGCGATGGCTGCCGCTTGGAATCCATAGACGGCGACAACAGTTTTGACAGGCAGCCGTTTCTGCACCTCCGTCTAACCAATAAAAGCTCACTGCGAACTCGACTGCTCATCGGCTGCGATGGTTTCAGTTCGCCTGTTCGCAAATTAGCCGGAATAGAAGCTGTGGATGTGCCTTATCCTAGGCATAAGGCTATGGTTGCAACACTGGAGGTGCGTGTCTTTACTAGAATCGTGTAATTATTACTGATCGACTCATGGCTCAAGAGTATCGTAAATTTGGTAAAGGAGATGTGAACTTAGATTCAAAATGGAGCCCGAAACATTCGGTGCCGATTTCTCTACGCCAATCTCTTCATTTGGAGTCAAATAGCTCCCGTTATTCCGAAAACCCGACCACTTTAGCATTTGGGGATCTTTCAATGTCCCCGAAGGTGCTGCGCCAGGGTTGCCCGCAGCCTTCCTACGATACAAAATTACAATATAATCGTTATATTTGTTATTCGACATTGCACCCAACTCGAACAGATCGATGGTCCCGACGGTCTCAACGGCGAAGCTTTTCAACGCTTCCTACCAGACGGCCCCATCGCCCTGCTGCCCCTGCCGGGCCGGTTCGCCTCTCTGGTCTGGTGCTCCAAATCTGACCGAATTTCTCATCTAATCAAGACTAGCGATCGAGAGTTTCTAGCCGATTTAAATCGTTGCCTAGCGACCGGACCGGCACCAGCGGCGCCCTTAGTTACCGCTGTACAAGCTGATAGCAGGGCGAGTTTTCCATTGGGTTTCATGCACGCTAACAGGTACGCATCGGGTCGGATTGTTCTGGCTGGCGATGCGGCGCACCGACTGTCGCCTCTGGCTGGCCAGGGCATGAATCTGGGCATGGAGGATGCGGCTTGCTTGAGTCGATTGCTTCTAGAAGCAGCTAGCAATGGTGCAGACCCGGCCGATCCGGCCTATCTGTTGGACTATGAGACTCAAAGACAGCGTCAGGTGAGCTTATATTACCGATCTATTCCTAGGGATCTACGAGTGCGAGTGTCTGTAAAATTTCACGTGTAAAACATTTGCATTGAAGTAGGAAAAATAATTATTACCGTCAACGATAATTTACAATAATGGTGGTAGCCTAGTGGTTAGGGCGTCGGACTCACGACTGAAAGGTCGGGGGTTCGATTCCCCACCCACTCGGAACAATTTGAGTCCTTGTGCAAGACACTTAACTCTGCATTGCTTCAGTTCACCCAGCTGTAAAATGGGTGCCAGCATACCTGGGGTAATTGAGGCTGTGTGTGGCGAGGCGACCCCCCAGTCCTTGGACTGAACAGCCGTACGCAGCCTTCAGATGCGCCGCGCAATAGCTGCGGCTGAGCTGTTGGTTGCACATCTAGGGCAGATGTGATCAACTATCAACATTATCAATTATTAATTAATAATGTTAAAGAAAAGATGAGATTAGAGAGAAGAGAGCTGAGCAGAGACAAATCATGAGCGGGCCGGATTGCTATTGTGAAGTTTAAAAGGATCCCATGGCCAGATAGAGAGGCTTTGCGGGTCGCATGTTTACCGACCCCCCTGATCTATCTATCAGATAATACCAGCTTTAAAAGCAAACAGTTTGAATGTTTTTAAGATTTGTACAAACATAATTATTCTCGACCTCGATCACACCCGTCTCCAGGTAGTTCCAGTTGCCATCGTCAACGAAACCCTCGGCTGGTTGTACTCGCTGCCGCCAGATTCTTGGCTCACCGCCCCGTTAAGGTGGGCTCGAACCACCGGCTTCCGACTCACCAATACGTTTAGCCCGGCGAAAGAATTCCTCAGACGCAGTGCTACTACTGGTCGGATTGATCTGCTCTAGTAGTATCTACTGCTGGAGTAATCCAGATTGATCTTATTAATATACTTAAAGCCCTGCTATCTAAGTTAGTTATTCGTTGGAACTATGCATGCACTATATGCTATTATTAAACTACGAGTAATAAACCGTGCATTTTGTTCGTAATTAAATTTCAATCAGTAACATTGCTTGCTTTTCGTCCTTTATATAGTTTCTGTAATAATAGTTTAAAAATGCAATGTGTTGTTACTCGCAGGGCCTCACAACTCCTGCAATTAAGGATTCCTGTAAAGTTTAACTTACGAGGGGTGTTACAAGGATGTACGATATTTGTCTATGGCATAAGTAGTTATTTAGGTTTAGACACCAATAGTACAGGTGTATATTATAGTGGTTAAGTTAGCGTTATAGTTTTATTCGAGTGCGCGGATGAAGCTTTTGTAAAAAATCTACTGGTATCATATATTGTAGTCGAAAATTTAGCTAATAAAATATCATAAGTAACTGAATATCGGAATTAAGCCGGTTGTAGTGCAGAGGCACTCAACTTAGACTAACCATCGATGCTTAAGTGGTGTAGCGGTGGTCTAGACCGGTGCTCTGATGTGCCAGCGACCCAGGCTCGATTCCAATTCAAATCTCGGCTTGGCTCTGCTCGTGAAGTGTACATGCTTAACGATAATAAAGTTAGGGCCGCTGTACACTCCTGTGAGTGTGTGGCTGTGCGTATAACTGCGTACGTATCCGCGCGCTTGTGTGCCTGCTCAGGGGAGTTGGGGGAATGGGCAGTAATTCCGGGTGCACAGTCTCCTGACTCTAACAAATTAAAATCCACGATCCTTGTTGGCTTAAAGTAAGACGACAATTTTTTGACGTTTTGGTGACTTTTCCGGCTTGAAAATACTTTAAAGGAAGGGCCTAGCGTGGAGTGCTTTTCTTAAGCCGGTTATTTTTTGTTTTAAGTAATCGAAAAACTTAACTTTTCAATTTGGTTGGAAAAATTTTCTAACAAAGTTAATTGACCATTAACCCGCATAATATGATCTGGCGAAAAATACTTCTTACTGATTCGTATATATGTTGGCGCATCATTGGCAGCTTATTTATAGTGTTCTGGCATAGAAGCATGTTTGAAACATTGCCGCAGTCCTGCTTTAGAATGTAACTAGCTATGTTGGGGCATATCAACCTAGCAACAACTCTCAGCCTCTTCTTCCTCAAGTTGGGTAAATTACTTAATTATATCTCATGACGCCACAATTCAATTCATTTGTTCATATCCATTGTTCCAAATCGTATTTTAATGAAGCCTGGTTTTATCCTGGAATTATTGTAAATGGCCACTGGGACTTTTTCAAGATATTACACTGGATGTTATTTGAAACATGTCACAACTGAATGTGGGGCAGATATTTTATCAGCTGCTTTAACGGCTACTGTATATTAACAGCTGCATGCGGGGCTATCTCTTTTTATTAAAGATAAATCACTAAACACGACAGCGAACGTTTATCAAAGTAGATACGAGAACACGTAAATAAGTTAACTTTAACAAAGTTTGATTTTGAATATCTTTTCTGCACTTCGAACTCTCTCACACGTGAAGTCTGACATTAAGCATGTGGTGCCTGAAAAGACACCTGTAGGTCCATGTTTGCACTAAAACTAAACACTTATAGCTAGCAGTTATAATCTTGAAATCAAAAATTGGAGACCCAACCAAACCAGGTGACGAACATGGTTTGAAAGTGCTCTACTTGGACGGAGACCCGATTGCACTGTAGATAGCAGCAGTTGTATTTAACAGTCGCAAACTGCTATAACCTTAAACAGTTGTTAAAATACAGCTATGAGAAACCAGAATTCAGCCGGACCAGTTGGTTAATGCATGCAAGAAGCAAATTGGTTTGGATTTATTACCACTTTATAATTGTACGTCCGTCTGCACTTGATTTAGTATTTAAATTTGATTTAAATACTGGTCATAAAACAGTGAAAGTGCACAAATACTTGACTGGGGTAAAGCCGAAACGTCAACTCAGAATGCAGTGCAGTATTATCAATGAGTTGCCGGCACTGGAACTCCGTTGAAGTGTTTTGTGTCTCACAGCCTTACTATAGTAGACGTCTTACTGAAAGATTTTATCTTGGCCGTTACAGAAATCCGACATTGGCACCGGTATCCAAGAGCAGGTCGACTCAAGTAAAATTACAATAAAGTCGATGTGTGAACTAGTCGAAGAGAAAAATTTAGGATTAGCAAACCAGTTGAATTGGTTAAGATCTAATTAACAGCTACCAGATAAGTTGCGGGGGTTCAGGGATGCTCTTTTATCTGCTGCCACTTGATCCAGTGTTTATAATTTATGTTGACCAACAGAGCAAATACTAATGCAGCAACTAGGGCTGCCAAAGTTCCCTGTTCCAGGCCTTGCTAGTTAGTTAGAAGCAGTCCGTCAGTGCTAAATAAACAAAAGTTCATTCGGCATTATTATACTAGTCATGTAATTCTATTGATTAGTTTATTTATTAAACGGATTGACAATAAATTATGGCATTATTACAAAAAGGAGCATAAATATTTTTGACAGTTTGTAACTCAAATTTTCAAACAATTATTGATGACATCAGCGATCGAAAAGGAAGGTGTGCGTAGCATGTTATCAAAAAATAGTGCGCATCAGTTACAATTTTACTTTCAGTGATACCAATAAATAAGTTTTCCTCTTGATGAAATTCTCGTCCGTAACATTGTAGCTCGTAACTCGACAGATTTAACATTACCGTTTAAATCAAAGCACTGATATTGATCGAATTGAAAAAAAAACGGAACTTGAAACATTTTCATCTGATACTTAAAATAAATTACACTGATATCTGATATTATAAGCTGGACTCTTGTTTTGTGTAATGATAAACCTTGAACTATTTTTACAAAAAAAATAAATATTTATCAGTAATGCTTAGTAATAGTTATGCATTGGCAGGTATAATATCTAGATCCATCGAATAAGTTTTATGCCTAAAACATCAAAATACTGAGGGGTCCATGAGAGAATGCCCACCGAGGTTTTCCCGCTTTGCTTTTTTGCTGCAGTGCATTTTAGCCACGCGGCAGATTTTATATGCATTGCCCCCCCCCAATGTTTATTTAGTCTTAATAAAGAAATTTACCAAGGACCACTATCAGTGGTATGCTGCTAGTGGTCAGCGGGGCAATGTCAGTGGTCAGTGGGCAAATCTTGCCAGGCAAATCTCGGCGGGCAAATCTCGGCGGGCAAATCTTGACGGGCAAATCTCGGCGAGCAATTCTCGTGCTCCCAATACGGAGTCCGAAATCGTTAAAATCATATACTGTCTCTCTTGCTAGTACGATGCAACTACTTACAACTACTTACGGAGCTTCCAAAGTGTCTAATACTTCGCACAATAGTCTGGAGCGCTGAAAGTCTATTTATTAAGAGCGGACAGCTTTTTATAGCAAACCGAATTTAAAATGAAGTCCTGAAGTTCCTCCAGCAGTTTCATGAAACCAGCGCGGAAGATTGGACTGCCCATTGCAGACAAGATAGGCACGCTGTCGAATATTAACGTTAGAATTAAGTAGCTACCGATGAAACTTGAAAATCTACCACTGCCTTTCGTTGGGCCATTCAGAATAGATACGAGGATGTAAAGCATAGTCAAGCAGATTAGCATTGGAATCAGCAGCTGATAACAAACAATAAGTTGCTTCAGTTCATTCAAAAGCGAACAGTTCTGATTGCTAGAGGGCAGCGATTCGATTACCACTTCATCGCTGGCCGCAGAAGTCTCGATTCCAGCTTCATCATTTTCAGGCTCGTCGAAATGTCGCCTGTAGGCTACGGACTCGCCCACCGTCTGCTCAGCAGGCGCGCCTCGGCAGCAGGCGCAGCACTGCTTGCAGCCGAACACAATGAGCGGAATAAACGCCAGTAAAAACTGGACGAAATAAACATAAAAGCTGATGGTATAGTATCGTCGGATACCGCTATTGAAATAATCAAATCGCATATAAGGATCGGACAACACATAGGCAGTGTCGTTGTTAACACAGTAAAGGAAGCCATGTAGCATCAAGTCCAAGCATGTTATGCCCAGGGCAATCAATGCCGCTGAGCCGTACACAATGCAAGTCCGACGAACATGGGTGAAGAGCAGAACTCTCTGAGCAGGATGCGAATACTCAACTTGGACTATAGCGGTCAGGAAGTAGAAGCTTACGAAAGCAACCAGGCTGGCTTTGTGCATCCAGTTGCAGAAATTGATGAATAGGATGAAGAGCGCTGCGTGCGGAACCGATGTTACTCTCACGGAGCTTTGAACAGGCCACCACTGCGAAACTGCTTCCGCGATCGAAAAGACAAAGCCCAGTACACAGAAGAGTCTCAGCAGCAGCAGTTTAATGCGGATCTCTGGGTTGAGGCTTTTCGGCGACACCAGACAGCCAGTGCGGTAAAATTGGCCAGAGCAGACAGGCAGTTGATGATAATCACTGCTTGATAGATGTTGATCCATTCGCTATTATAAATTAGCTCGTAGCCTTGAGTGGCTTCGCAGTTGTCGCTTCGCCTCGTGACGCACATCAGCGGCTTCAAGGTGTCATTTTCACTGCCGATGAGCCAAGACCACTTGGACAGTCGCGCCTGACTTACCGAGCATCTCCAGTGCGACCGGGGCTGAAAATAGATTTTGTGATGCTCTTTGCTCCATAGAGATAAGTTTCTGGCGTACTGCTCGGCAGAATACTCTTCTGACAGGTAGCCCTCGTCCAGCATGTCAGTCACTTTGTCAATGTTGCGCACATAGTTACTTGTCAATGGACGCCTGAACATTGCTTGGCCACACAACTGGATTTTTTTCAGCGCTTCCTCAAACAGAATTCGCGCTACTATTTTTCTTTAACTTTTTTTCAATGCGCTTTGTCGTTGGGACACATAAGCGAGTTAATTTCAGGCGAATATTTTTATGTCTTTGCAGCTTGGCCAGAGGATTAATGGTCAGTTGCAAGGGGACGAAAGTTTACTGTCTATGCTGACCATTGTCCCTGTTCACTTTCAGCCAATTATAATACCTTATCAATTGCTGGTTCTGTTCGGGCATAGATTGACATTTTGATTACTATGAACCATAAGAAACGCTTGTATACTATTTACAGTAGTATCTATAGACACAGTTGGTTATTATTAAACTAAATCTGTCGTTTGGTATTTAATTCAATGACATTTACCTTGCATTAGGGAACAAGTAGAATTTACTTTAAGTTTTTTTATTATACAGTGCGAGACTTTTGTCTATAGTGTGTGTTGGATTATGCTTGATTCACGATATCGACATTGCTTTTTTGCTCTCGTACTAACAATACTTATTTCTATCATATTAGTAAGGCCCTACAACCCTGAGTAACTGAGTTGAGCATGGAAGTTTGGCCGAAGGTCGTCAATGCGCTAGCCAATGAAAATCGGCTAGTCAGCTGCTAGAACTTCATCGAGTGTCGTTTGTCCTTTAACTACAACGAGTCTGGTACCCATGAACTCAAGATTCCTTGGCCATGGGCAGTGCTAGTATCTGATTGGTGGGGTGAGAGGCAACTTAATGGGAGTACTCCTCATCTGACCCATTTTCCCCGTTTTATTGGGTATTGCACTTTGCTCGCTTTTCATGTAGTCAGCTTTTTGACGCAGAAATTCGATAATATAATAATACATCCACAGACCATACTCGTAGTCTTGCCTTACAAGAACCCACTGCAAAAAAGTCCTCTGTGTCCCTGCATGGTCAGTGCGATCCCATCCTAGCAGCGAACCTTAAATCATCTATGACTTCGAGATCGACAGCTAAAAGACTGATTGGCAGGTGAGTTCAGATCGAGCCCTTGTAGTTAGAAACCCGATTTTGAGGGAGCTGGTTTGGTAAGCCAGATCGACCGGTTTTGTGGCGGCGGATTAGCCGGGGGCGCTAACAAGAGACAGCTATTTATTATATTAGATATTACTGGACAGACGCGCCTTCGATCAGCTTCAGTATCGTTCAGTTGGACGTTTGCTTTCTCAGTGTTTTGGCCAATGGGAAATTTATTTGCCAGAAAAAGACTACCTGTATTGAACGAGCGCAACATTCCTACATGTATCTCCAACGACGCATCCAGTCGTACCCGACGCCGTCGAAGAACGTCACTGACACTAAGTATTTTTATATTACGCCGACGTATAAACGACGTCAAATTTTGGCTGGACCGTGTAAAATTACGAGCTACCTGTAATAATTTAAAATTACCCATTTAAAAAGTCACCTCCTTTGACATCAGGTAACGTTGGATAATTCGACAAGCGGATGACGCCAACGATTGGGCAATCCGACATCGGTTCGCTGACAATAATTTGATTGGTTGGTTTAATCGAAGCCCTGGTTTTATTCTCTATCTACTTTCTGTTCTGTGAAGCCAAAATTTTGTATAATTTAGCTGTAAAATTTTCCTAATTATAGCGCCGCTTTTAAAACTTTGGCCAGGCCAAACAAATGACGTCGTTCTAACCGCATTCAGACCAACCAAGTATATAAGCCTTTTAAAATAGCTGTCTCTTCATTTCGTACCGAAGCATATTAATTCGATTCAGTAATTCAACGGCACTCAAAAATGGGCGAGCGCGACCTAGCGGAAGAAGAAATTGACAAAGAATGGCAGGCAAGCGAGATTTCCTTGGAGACTCAGAGTCGAAATGGAAGTTCAAAATTGCATCCGCTCTGTTCCGCAAGCCAGACCAAACTATCCGGCTATGCTTGGCTGATTGGGCGGCCTCACGGTGCCATCAAACCGCTTATGTGCATTGCGCCTGTGCAATCAAATTGTACTCTTAGCAGTATTGCTAGCAATGATGATACTATCATGGGCGTATTTGATTGGATTTTGATTGTCTTCCAGTGCTTGTTCGTCCTGGCCAATTTGATCTCTATGGCTGTATGGTTCCGACGAAAAGCGCCGATCCAATGGAACCGGGAGGTCAGAATTCAGCTGCTCCTATTGAGGCTCTTCAGCGTTCTTGGCTTCGTTTTTTCGCTGTCGGTTGTTGGAGTGATCTGGTCGATTGGTCATCCGTCGTTTCGCGTCATCTCTGTACTGCACGCGGCTTTGCTAGTCTACTTAGAGAACTTTATATTTGGCTTGGTGCCTACTTGCTCGCTCTTTTTACCAGTGCTGAGTTTTATAACGGCCATATTTCTGATTGAGCACTCCCAGCCGTCGCGAACTGTGTTGCTCTTTAGCAGTTTTACTGTTGCTAAAGTTCTTATTCTGGTGGCCCTGCTAGTCTGCATCGTCATAGAAAGCCCCGTTTTTCTATTGCACGGTTTCGTCTATTGTGAAAGCTCTGCAGGTGCCACTCTATTACTAAATGAAATGTTTCTGAGGGTGCCATGGAAATTTTTGAGAGTAATTCGGATTACTTCCGAATTTATGTCACTTCTGGCGTCAATTCTGGTCATTATCTTGCTATTTGTGTTCGCCTGTCTGCGTTATTGCAATAGTTGTCAAAGCCAGCCATTCGAGCAATCGGCCTCCGTATCGGCCGTCGCCTACAGTCGTCACGTGGACGATTTGGACGAAGTCGGGGACGACGAACAGACTGAAAATGTGGTAATCGACTCTCTACCGTCGGTGCCAAATGCCGTCCGGGTGGCTGACGAACTGCGGCTAATCCTACTCTGGCATCAGATTTTATTCGGCGCAGGCTTCGTACTTGTAGTGTTTACTCTTGTCGTAGTGCATGTAGTCGCCATTCTGCACGGCATGGTATTTTCAAAACTGGTTAGTGGCCTATTTCACCTGATAGGACAGTGTCTGTTCTTTAGCAGCCTTGTTATACTATCGCCGCTGATGAGCGCAACAATCCGAGATGACATCGTGTCAGTTCTAGTTGCGATCAAACGGCTGCTCCAGTCATTTATCTGCTGTCGCTGGGTGCCAGCAAGGCGTGGGGACGGCTTAAGTTTGCTGAAATAGCTAATTGGTACAATACTACCTAATGCTATGTTCGAGACAGGTTATCACTTACCACTGAGGCAGAAAAGCGTAGAAAAGGTCTACTTTTGTTTGGCAACTTGAAACTCTTAATAATCACCAGTATACAGTTAAAGTACCATTTAATTTTTGCGTTGTGATTTTTGTGTTGATTTTACTAATTCTAATTTGAAGGCTAAATTGTTTCTTGATTGTATTCAATCATTCATCAGTAATAACTTAATAAGTTTCAAAAGCCGTCAAGTCATTTAACCTCAATTTCAATAATTTTTTCAATTACTAAAATGCGTCTGATATAAAAAACAAGAGAAGAGATTTTCTTAAAGTTTTTGGTAAATTTTTTGCACTTTTGCGCTTTAAATGGTTTTAAGAGAGTTCATTCGATGATTACAAGTATTTAATGAATTATGCTTAATAAACTTTATTCACTAACAATGTAGAATTATTTTTCCTAGTAGAATGGGTAACTCAATATTTTTACGGAGCTAATCAATCAGTGTGTCTACATGTATCTTTAAACTTTAACTTTATCTGCGCATGGTAACAGTTGCCAACATGTAGCTAGCTATCCCATTCAGCTGTGAAAAATATGGATTTGTGGTGTGTAAAGGCAGTAAAAATTTATGAAGGTGTAAAGCGCTGAACCTTCGGAATTTTTCACTTGCCGGCTTGTTTAATTTGACAATGTCAGCAGAAGTAGAAACGCTCTAATCTAAACAAAATTGCCGATGGAATTTTAGATAGCCACGAGGCAAGCGTAGGTTCAAACAATTGTAGCAAAGAGAATTAATCCATTGTCGACTTATTGATGTAAATTTCTGCCAGCGAAAATGTCCACTTAATGATGCGTGCGAACGCAAATCATGTGACGCAGAGTGTAAAGATTGCCATTGTGATAGCTACATGTAAAGCGCTTTTCAAATCGCTTATGGAAGTTTCTGCGCAGATTTTGTTGGCCTTGCTAATAACGACCTAGCTATCTCTGCCAGCTTATTCTTAAAGTTATTTTTCGTTTTATACGAGTTATGTGCGTGTAGTACTATATTTAAATCTCTTACAGTCTTATGTAAACTATTGCATGCAGTTGGAACCATGTGACCGTATACCAGCTAAGATAAGGCTATTTTACAGGTGGATTAAAACCTCGACGCAAAAAAGTAACTTTGTATGGCTTGTTTCTTTCACGAACGCTCCTAAGTGTTGATATAGCTGGAGCGATTTGTTCAGCGAAGCTCCACTGCTCCATGCAATTCGCACTCAACTTTGATGCACGAACCTCATGCTTAGTTTTACTGCATGTTAACTGATATGTTATCCTAATCATTATTTCAATATATACACAAAGATTTTTTTTGGTCTACACATTACGCAACAACAGCGAGTATTCTATTTGCCTTCACACGCGTAGGTGATACTGGGTCGAATAATGCCGGTGTAGATCCACCTGACCGTCTTGGAGATAGTCCCCAGGTAGGCCGGATGGCTCTCCTCACCTGCGCGAAGCAGCGTTTAGCGCGCCCAATGACATTGTCAGCGTGCTTGGTCCAACGCAGATCGTGCGTGAGCGTCCCACCTAGATATTTTGTTTTATACCAGGGCAATGCCGTTACAATGGCTGGTGAGGTTCCGCATGCTCCACTTCCGCTTCCTGGTGAAGATAATGGCAACCGTCTTAGCGGTGCTAGGTTAGGCCGTGCCGGGTAGCCCAGGTTTGCGCCTTATCGGCGAACTGCTGCATCAAGCTTCGAAGGTGCTGGTGTCAGGGCCACTGACAATAGCTGCGACATCATCAGCGTAGCCTGCTTTGACGATGCTGCTGGGGACGTCAGCCGTCAGGAGATCGTCCACCACGAGATTCCAGAGCAGCAGGATGAGCACCCCACCTTGGGCTCCGCCCTTTGTAACCGTATGGGTGCAAGTGGCATCCATGAGGGTAGAAGTCACTTCTCTGTTCCGGATCATAAAATCGATCCATCGCATAAAACGTTATTGAAGGCCCCATCGATGTCACAGAAAAGACCACAGGCGATCTTCTTGCTCAGGATAGCTTTCTCAATGGCTGAGGTAATAACATGCAACGCGTGCTCAGTAGTTTTACCTGGTTGGAAGGCGAATTGGTGCGTACTTATGGGTGCCATCCTCAACTCGCTGTCCCGCAGCCTCCACAAGAGCTCTCTCCATAAGCTTAATACAAAAGGATGTTAGGCTGATGAGGCGGAAGGATTTAACATTAGTATAGTTGCCTTTGGCAGGCTTGGGAATGAAGACCACTCGAGCGGTCCTCCAAATAGTGGGGATGTACCCGGTTGTGAAACAGTCAATGATGAGCTTGGAGAAAACTGCAGAAAACTCTGCAGCTTAACCGCTTCCTGGAGAACACAGGGGGCGATATTGTCCATACCAGGGGCTTTAAACGGCTTAAAGGTGTTGGCGGCCAGCTGTATTAAGTTCTGCGTGGCGCATTGCTCGAAAAGCTGCCGATCTCTCGGGTTATGATCAGCAACAATTTGCTCAGGACGTTTGCAGGTGGGAAAACACGACGAGAAGAGCAAATTGAGGGATTCCCCGGCGGTTCTGGAATAGTTTCCATCCAAATGGAGGAGGGAGTTGCACTGGGCGAGGTTGTCGTGCCTGAGCGACTTTAACAGCCGGGCTGTGGGATGGCCCTCCAAACCGGCGCAGAAAGCTCCCAGGTGTCCTTTTTGGCCTTCCGGATACAACTCTTGTAGGTTCTCAAAGCTGAGTGGTAGATCTCCCAGTCCTCTGGGGTGTTATTCTGGTTGGCCATCCGATGCAGCCGACGGGAGGTCTTTTTCAACCGGGTGAGCTCCTTGTTCCACCATGGTGAGTACTTCTTCCTACCGACAATTAGAGGGGCGTTTTTCATCGTGGCTGCATTTAGCAGCTCGACAAGCTTTTTGCATCGGGCTTCAATGCTCGGGATTTCTTCGCAGCCTTCCAGGTCTTCGGCCGGTTCGCTGCTGATCAGAGATTCGAGGTCTCTTCTAAAGCCGGTCGAGTCCGCCCTTTTTAAATTTGGACGGTTCGCCTTGGTGACGCGAGTGCCGCCAACAGTAACGCTGAAATGGGCGTAAAAATGATCCGAGAGCGAGGGAATGTCGTCTCTGACCATCCAATTTTGAATCTGGTTAAGGATGCTACTGGACGCAAGGGTGAGGTCAATAACCTCTTTCCTGCTAGCGTTTGCAAAGGCGGGTTTTCTCCCCAAATTTCAAATATGCAGATTCGACGTGAGTATGAAGTCAATAAGCATACTACCTCTGAGGTTGGCGTTACTGCTAATAATGAGGTTTTTGTTCTCGATGGTACAGAAGTTGGCAAGATCCTACGGGAGGGGAGACGGAAATTCATCCTGAATATCCATGTACACGAATGAGAAAATCATCCCGTTAACGGTGAAGGTACAAATGTCTTTATTGCAAAACATCGGCATGAGCATGGCTGAGAGCTCGCGCTTGACCAGGGCAATGGCCCTAGGGGTTTCACCTCTAGAAAGGGAGAGAATCTGGTAGCCTTTCGGCAGCAAGGTGGGCTTACCTCGCACGGTGTAGGGCTCCTGAATAAAGTAGATGTCCACACCGGTGCCACCAAGAGTGTCAGTGAGGCTGCTGGAGGCTGCGACCGCGTGGTGCAGGTTGATCTGCACGATATGCAGGTTAGGATCCCTGTTCTGCGTGAGTGTGGTAATATCATCATTGGACTCACCCGCAGGTTTGGCCCTCAGACGGTCACGCCTCATCATTAATAATGTGGGCATGGCGGGTCGAGAACAAGTCTCGCCCTCAGAGCTGTCCGGGCTCTCGGAGTCGTCCCGGCGCTGCTCACCGCCGGCCTTGCGCTTCCTCCTCGGGATGAGGTGGAAGACTACCTTCCACGCTCCAACGTAGATAGCGTGGCCGTTACCTTGCATGTAGCACTCCCAGTCGGCGGAGAGGTCCATGTAGAGGGTTTTCCCGTTGCCATCTTTGGCCGGCACCTCCTTGAAGGCCAGGAGGCCGTCCGCAGGCAACTCGAGGTGCTTGGCGACCAGACGACCGCGTATCTCCTCGATCGTCCTAGTCACCGAATAGAAGGCCCTGTACCTCTTACAGGGAGGCGGAGGGCGAGCTTTCTCAATGAACAGCTCCGGGAGCTATGTCTTGGAAGTACCCCAGTGGATGCTGGGGAGGTTAGCTAGGGCGGCGTTCAATTTGTCTTCGCTTTTGAAGGCGAGGATGAGATTGCCGTTAGCGAATCTAATGGACTCGGCCTCAACACCGAGTTGGTCATTGTCCCAGAGGAAGTCGATGTGAGCGACGGCGCCTTCTATCTGAGCATCGCTCAGTGTTCCACTAGCTGTACGGACACAGATTTTGTGGAGGGGCTCAACTGCCACCTTGGCGTAGGAGCCGGCTGTCCCCCTGCTCTTAGAGCGCGCTTCGGGTCCTGTGGGACAAGCGTGCGGTCCTCTGGCTGCTGCCGCTTGCGGACTGTGCTGGGGGCCGCGTTTTACTTCGCTGTCGCGGTGCGTGGTGGTATCACCACCAAATTCTCCACCAGTGGGAGTCGAACTTTCCCCACTCGGGGTGGTAACCGCGGGGTTCGCGAAGAGAATTACCTCCGAGTTGGAGGGTTGGAGAGATTTTTTGCTCAGAATCCATAGAAGAATAGCTGAAATGGGGAAGAGACGCAAGTTAGAAAAGGCAGACCGACGTTCGGGGACTGGAAATACCCCCAGTCAGCCAGAGGCTACCCCCTGCCACGGCGAACAGCGGGAAGGCTTTGGGTCATCATCTCTGACCCGGGATTTCCCCCAGGCTAGGCTTCGGCAAGCCCCCGGTCCACACTCTGCAAGATCAGGGGCGGGGGCCGGGTGTAGGGTTGGGTTCACAGCGCCAGGTCGGGTTGACTGTTAGCAAATTTCAAGAACAAATCCCTTTATAAATAACGAAAAGCCAGGAACTTGCGCCCTATCCTACTAAAAGAGTAAAGCAAAAAGGAGATGCATGTACATGTAAGAATTAACTCAGGTGCGATTAGATGGCACAAGGAAGTTTCCTAGAATAAAAAAATGATTGACTACTAAATATTCATCACTACATGTACATTCCAATTCTACATGTATTTATTTAGATATTGCAATCATGGCAGATTGGATGACATTAAATTGCATTTATGAAGGACTACTTAAATTATTTAGCAAAAAACTACAATTGATCGTAGCTGTCCTTGGTATATAATGTAGTGTACATGTACATGTTTAAAAGTGTATAGCACTAAAAACAGAATCAAAACAAGACCGAAGAAAGAAATCCATCAATCTCAAAACAATGGTCTAACTCAGTCAAGCATTACTCATCACATCATGCGTAACGTTTCTAGTCCGCTGTCGGCCAACCAGTCAGTCGCCCTTGAATCGGTTCATTAGCTAACTGAGATCTAGCTTTTTTAAATTAAGTAAACAGATACCCTGCTTTTCTGCGATAGATCGAGAAACACTATTGTTAAAAAGCTAACAGGTAAAAAATTAAGTCTATTATTAAAACATTTCATAGAAAACTTCGATGCATCACCGTAAAAAATATTTTTTAGGCAAATTTAAAAAAACGGTCAAACGGTTCTTGAAAGATCAATTACAGACAAAAATTAGTATATAGATTAAAATAGCTACATGTACTTTAAAATATAAGAAAATTTGTTGAATGTGTTATAATAAGTAAATACGCACCAAAATAAACAATCAATTTTCTTAAAAATTTACGTGCAGAATTCTATAGATTCGAAACCTTCCAGAGTTCAAATATTAGAAGTAGCTAGCGATCCTGAATTTCCGGGCTGACAACCGATAAAAATTAATAAATTATAAGTTGAACATAATATTTTATATTATATATTTTACTCTATAGCTTTGAAATTCGTGACTTGTGGCAGTCAACATCAACATATAATGGGCATACGAGAGCAATAGGCTTTCATGTTGTTGATTCTAAATCAAAATTAGTTTGAGAATTTTTATTCTTTTGGCTTGTCTTTTTTCAGATAAACTTGAGTGATTATAAATGTTTGTTAGAATATCCTTTCTAAACTAGTCTTTGCCATTAACTCTTATTTATAAAAAATATAACTTATTGCAGTCCCCTTGTCCCTTGAGAGATCTTTTAAGATATTTTTCAAATGAAAGCATGCTATCAGTTTAAACTGTTTATTACTTTTTAGCTGCTGATGTGATTTAGCAAGGTTGTCAATGGTAAATTGTAGCCTTATGAGCATTTTTAACGGTGTTCATAAGTACATAAGTCAATGGTATAAAATAAAAAATTCTATATGAACATGTATTTGAGATTTAAATAATTCCAACCTAGTTGTCTATGGAATATTTCAGTCAGTTCGCGATGCTTTATCCAATAGCAAATAATTTTCAACTTGGCTTTGAAAGCTCAGAAGCTGACCAAATCCGACTAGCAGCTGTGGGACTATCTAACTTCCTCGCAGCTCCATCACCTTTGATTCAATGTGAAGAATTGTCCAGTGTGATTGGTCAAACAGTGCTGCTCAAGCTTGAACACACTTTACCCAGTGGATCATTCAAGATTCGTGGTGCATTTAATAAGATCAGCAGTGTGTTGAAGACCGCTGACCAGGATCAGGTAAAACTTAAAACATTTTGCTAATAACTTTAGCATTGAAAATTAAATTAGATGGACTATCTACCATGCTTTAAAAGTCTGCAGATCTCAATTGAGCTAGGCCACTTTTTATGCAAATTGCATCACTGGTATACAAAGTTTTTAGTTTATATATAGCACATTATAGCACAGTTTATACTATAAACAAGTATGTTTTTGTCTATTAAAGCTATTAAAAAAGACTTCATTTTCTTCGTAAATGGCCCAACAATGGGGTTTGTACCCTGTGGAACAGTAGTGCATGTTTTTACCCTTAAGATGGATTTTACCATTGACAAAACGTAATGGAAACATCTGGTTAGAGTAAACAGCCAAGAGATAAGAATTCGGCCCATCATTACTAGATTTGCACATTAGTTCTGTATGTGTATGTTTTGATCTCTACAAAATGAAATAATAACAAACGTCACGTGGGCATTCTAATTTCTGCGAGCAGAAACCGCAGTTTGTTACCAGTAGCGCTGGCAACCACGTGCTCGCCTGCTGTCACGTGTGGCAGCAGCTGGGGGTGTCGGGCAGCGCGGTTTTCGTCCCTACCACGGTGGCCCCGGCCAAGGAGGCCAAACTCACCCGGCTGCACCAGGCTGGTCTCATTCGGCTCAGCAAAGTCGGCCGCGAGTGCCTGGAAACCGAGCTGGCAGGTCGCGAGTTCGCTCTCCGCTGCCCGGGCTCAGTGTACGTGCCGCCCTACTCGGACTGGGAGGTCATCCGAGGTCAGGGCTCGGCCGCATTCGAGCTGTTCCCAGATCCGACCGGGACCGGCTGGGCCGGGCAGCTGTCCGCCAACTCCGATTGGCTGGCGGCTGGTCACGTGACTCTTCTTGTGCCGACGGGCGGCGGCGGCCTATTGGCTGGCGTGGCTCTGTGCGCCAAGCTGGGCCGGAGCGGCCTGCGGACGACTGTGATTGGCTGCCAGCCCGAGGCGGACCAGGTGCTGGCCAAGTCTGTGCAGGTATGCCTTATCTTAATTTGCTTATCAATAATTAGCAGGATTCAAATAGTAAAGGTTGCCTCAGATCCAAACAAGTTTCTATTGGCTGAGAGCGAGTCACGTGATAATTGTTTCATCCAATAGCAAAGCAGCTTGTAAGTGCTGCCAAAAGAGACAGAACTGTAGCGGATGGCACCGTGGTTGTAAAACACACAAATTAAGAATTCTTAGTGAGGTAATTACCTGATAATTACATTTATTATCGAGGCCGGTCGCCTTCTAAGCTACGACGAGGCCGGTTCGCGCGAGACGGTGGCACAGGGCACGGCCGGCGCTGTGGAAGACGGCTCGCCGACTTTTGAAGTTTGCCGCCAGCACGTGGACCGCTGGTGCTCGGTGACGGAGCAGGAGATCGCCCGGGCCTGCCTGCGACTCAACAAAATTTTAGCGGCCGAAGGGCAACCGAGAGCGGAGCCAGCGGCCGCCTTGGGAGTCGCTGCAGCCCTGAAGCTGGCAGGGTCGCTGCCTGCGGGGCCCGTCGTAGCCTTCGTGACGGGCGGCAACGTGGGTGACGCCGAGATGGAGCTGGTGAAGAAGCTGGCTGATGAGGAAGACTTGTAATTGAGTTGACTCAATATTTACAGTTTTTTAATCGTCACTAAAAACTTTTACTCAATAATTTCTTGTGGACAGCCGAAGTCAAAGATCGCCGCACTCGCAACTAAAGCAAATTTTGCTATAAGCATGAAGCATGGCGCTAAATTTCGACATGCGCCACAAAGTCGCTGGGAATCTCTCTATAAAAATTCACTAAGGATGCAGGAGGAGCGCTTTTTGACGGCAATCGTCAATGCGATGATTAGCTCAGCCAGTTCTTTTTGTCGTGTTATTTAAATATATAAGCTCCAAACTTCTTCCACTAAGCCATGCTTTTCAGTGTAATTCCTATTTAGATTTCAGTATTGATTTTATAAATTATTTTTATCAACACAGCGCCTTGGTGACGGTCACCAACAATTTTATTACAATAGTATTCGAATCGCTATAATTTAGATTTTTTGGTCATTTTTTATTCACAATACTGTATACAGATTAAAAGTGCGCACTGCTCTTTTTTACTAATTTTTCTTAAAATTTGGAACTTTGGAATTTTGAATAATAAGTCGACATTTTTTTAAATTGCGCAAAATTATAAATTAATTTTTTTAAATTATTATTTAAATTATATTTTATTTATGTGCAAATTCGTTACATACTACTGGAAATGGTGCAAACTATGTAGCTGTATTGCGTTGGAGTTATTTTTCTCTTAAAAACTAAGGAAATTGTAGTAATACGTGTATGAACTAACATACCGAGAACACGCGAGTTACATATTATTAATACAAATTCTAAACAAAAGTGTGTCAAAAAACCCTAATTAATCATGTTAAATGCACTAATATGTACAGTCTACGCTGAAGTAGGTCACATTCTAATGTATATTATACAGTTTAATCTGCAGTGAGTCACATCCTAATGTATATTATACAGTTTAATCTGCAGTGAGTCACATCCTAATGTATATTATACAGTTTAATCTGCAGCAAGTCACATCCTAATGTATAATGTACAGTTTAATCTGCAGTGAGTCACATCCTAATGTATAATGTACAGTTTAATCTGCAGTGAGTCACATCCTAATGTATATTATACAGTTTAATCTGCAGCAAGTCACATCCTAATGTATAATGTACAGTTTAATCTGCAGTGAGTCACATCCTAATGTATATTATACAGTTTAATCTGCAGCAAGTCACATCCTAATGTATAATGTACAGTTTAATCTGCAGTGAGTCACATCCTAATGTATATTATACAGTTTAATCTGCAGCAAGTCACATCCTAATGTATAATGTACAGTTTAATCTTCAGTGAGTCACATCCTAATGTATATTATACAGTTTAATCTGCAGTGAGTCACATCCTAATGCATCATGTACAGTATAACAGTAGAATCTGCAGTGAGTCACATCCTAATGTATAATGTACAGTTTAATCTTCAGTGAGTCACATCCTAATGCATCATGTACAGTATAACAGTAGAATCTGCAGTGAGTCACATCCTAATGTATAATGTACAGTTTAATCTGCAGTGAGTCACATCCTAATGCATCATGTACAGTCTAAAGTTTATTAAGGGCCTAATTTTCATATTGCTTGTTCTGGTTCTAGAACCAGATCGAATTTGTAAAGTATAACTTTTTCTCTCCTTAACTAGAGGGATGTACGTGCTTTAAAGTTGTAATTATTGAATTGCAATTGCCAAGAAGAAAGTGAAAAATGTGCAACGTGAGGCTGTTAAGGCAGTCAAACATTCAACAAAGTTAAATTAAAGTTATACTGCTTTTTTTCTCGGAAGATCCGAACCGATTCTGGTTCTGGAATCGGTAATGTGAAAAGCCTTTAAAAGAGATGAATATCAGTCCCGCTCCATGATAGTATCTACAATAGTTTCGAAACAGATGCAACAATCAAATACTGCCATTGCTTTTGACCAAAACTTCAGCGGCCAGCCTGCCATGCTGCAGTATCCACTCAGCTGTGACGTTGCCAAGTTCTTAGAAAGTTCATCCGAGGCCGACAAAATTCGCTTAGCCGCCGTGAAATTCTCCAGCTTCCTTGGAGCTCCATCGCCTTTATTGGCTTGTCCACCTGAGTTCGAGCTTGCGAACAACGATGCCAATGGCCGTCTACTGCTCAAGCTTGAGCACACTTTGCCAACTGGTTCGTTTAAAGTTAGAGGTGCATTCAACAAAATTAGTAGCACAATGCAAAATGCTACTGCTGACGGCCAGGTGAGTGCCTTTAGCGACCACCTAGGTAATCTTACTGCGAAGACTCAATTTATTGCATGCTCAAAATAGAACCTGTGAGAGTTGCTCGGATTCACGCTTATTATAAAATACAAATAGGAACAAAAAGCAACTTAGGTCAACCGAGAAATAAAAACTAGAAACCGGGACCGACCACTGCACCGGCTGTGGGCAGTACAACTCGGCTCGGATGATATGGCCTTGGCCTGCCCGCTGGGACGGGACACGCCGGTGCGGCGATAGAGTGCCGCATTGGTAACTCGCTCGTAGGCTCGAAAATTGCTGCCTCGATGTCGTCCGGCACGCAGAGCACGACAGTCCTCTGCGTGTTGAACACCAGGCCGATGCTCACCGCAACGCTCACCAGCCGGTCCAGCTGGCGCTGGGCGCCCTCGACGGTCGAGGACAGCAGGGCGAGATCGTCAGCGTAGTCAAGCACGCACGGTTGGCGATGACCCACGCGTCGCTGCAGCAGGAAGCCGTCGTCGTTAGAAGGAAGAGCCGTCCGCAGCACCCAGTCAAGCACCAGAACGAACAGAAACGGCGCAAGCATATCTCCCTGAAGCAACCCAGAAAATGTCTGAAAGAAATCCTACAGGCCTTCCAATGTTAGCACAGCAGCGCTCGTGTCGTGATTCTGCGCTTTGATGGCGGAAACCAGCTGCTCTGGCACGTTGCACGCACGAAGCACCATTTACTGTTTAAGATCATCATGAAGTGAAATGGAGCTCAGAACTATTTTAACAGCCTTAATGCTGCAAAGAAAACTACTCAGAAATTGCTGTCGATAATACATGTAAGTTGTGATAATTTATTTTCAGGTTACACTGAAATTCTCACAACAATTTTCAACAAAATCTGTTTGAAAACTATAAAAGCAGTTCAACTGTGCGGAACCGACAATGGTATGCAATGAAAGCTACTTTGAAATTTCTTGGGCCTGCAGATAGCCATGTCTGAAGCAAAATGATAGCAAATTTTGCTGCGGCGTTCAAAGCCATAAGCGCTTCTTCTGTACCTGGGTTTACAGGAATCAGCACTGCTATCAGCACTGTGTCTAAAGTCTGTCGCTGCGAGTTGCAAATTAACCTGCTAAAACTATTTAATGCATACTAAGCAACATTGAAAGCTGTCGCCACTCTATGCACCAGCAGTGAGCACTTTCTCTTGGTCTATTCTGAAATTCCGTCCAACTCTTGCACACCGCTTCCCCTGCACTTCATTCCTCAACTCAAGTCTGCCGCGTGGCGTGGCTGAGTTGCGTCACTCGCAAAGAGACAGAATCTTCTGTTGTGGCGAACTTTCGATGTTGCTGGGAATTATCGTTTTCTTTTGTTTTCTTTTCTGTAGAATGATCAACTGTCTTTCGTCCTTCACGAATGGTTTCCTTCATCGCAAAGTCGAAAGCACTAGCTGGTGTCGTAAAAAAATTTGGATCTTTTCGGGAGAAGTCCTTTTTTAGACTACACGTGACATAGTGCTGCAGCATGGCAAACATGCCTTTCAGACTTGACACGCTGTACATGCTCCCAACCGGTTTGCTCACTTCGAAAAAGAATCGCCCCAGAAGATAGTTCCAATCGCCTTAACTCCATTCTTTGATCGGTTTGAGAACAAGAAGTCCTTAGTTTTCTTTGCACTGTATCTGTTTAAATCGGCCTTGCGTGTCTCATTTCATTACATGGTAGTCATAGAAGACTAAAATTCACGAATTCTTTAGCCCTTTCATCCGCTGTTAAAAGCTGCCACATGAAAACTATTTGAACATTTTATTTCTGTTCCCTACTTGACGCAGGCACCGCCGCACTTCGTCACTAGCAGTTCTGGCAACCACGTGCTCGCCTGCTGTCACGTGTGGCAGCAGCTGGGGGTGTCGGGCAGCTCGGTTTTCGTCCCTACCACGGTGGCCCCGGCCAAGGAGGCCAAACTCGCTCGGCTGCACCAGGCTGGTCTCATTCGGCTCAGCAAAGTCGGCCGCGAGTGCCTGGAAACCGAGCTGGCAGGTCGCGAGTTCGCTCTCCGCTGCCCGGGCTCAGTGTACGTGCCGCCCTACTCGGACTGGGAGGTCATCCGAGGTCAGGGCTCGGCCGCATTCGAGCTGTTCCCAGATCCGACCGGGACCGGCTGGGCCGGGCAGCTGTCCGCCAACTCCGATTGGCTGGCGGCTGGTCACGTGACTCTGCTTGTGCCGACGGGCGGCGGCGGCCTATTGGCTGGCGTGGCTCTGTGCGCCAAGCTGGGCCGGAGCGGCCTGCGGACGACTGTGATTGGCTGCCAGCCCGAGGCGGATCAGGTGCTGGCCAAGTCTGTGCAGGTATGCCTTATCTTAATTTGCTTATCAATAAGTAGCAGGATTCAAATAGTAAAGGTGGTCTCAGATCCAAACAAGTTTCTATAGGCTGAGAGCGAGTCACGTGATAATTGTTTCATCCAATAGCAGCGCAGCGTGTAACTCCTGCCAATAAAGACAGAATTGTAGCAGATGGCACCGTGGTCGTAAAACACACCATTAAGAATTCTTAGTGAGGTAATTACCTGATAATTACATTTATTATCGAGGCCGGTCGACTTCTAAGCTACGACGAGGCCGGTTCGCGCGAGACGGTGGCGCAGGGCACGGCTGGCGCTGTGGAAGACGGCTCGCCGACCTTTGAAGTTTGCCGCCAGCACGTGGACCGCTGGTGCTCGGTGACGGAGCAGGAGATCGCCCGGGCCTGCCTGCGACTCAACAAAATTTTAGCGGCCGAAGGGCAACCGAGAGCGGAGCCAGCGGCCGCCTTGGGAGTCGCTGCAGCCCTGAAGCTGGCAGGGTCGCTGCCTGCGGGGCCCGTCGTAGCCTTCGTGACGGGCGGCAACGTGGGTGACGCCGAGATGGAGCTGGTGAAGAAGCTGGCTGATGAGGAAGACTTGTAATTGAGCTGACTCAATATTTACAGTTTTTAACCAGACTAATTCCGAACACAAAAGTAGAAGCTACGACTTTACAACCGTTAGCTTTTTAGCTTTCATTTACCGTCCCTAAAAACTTTTACTCAATAATTCTTGTGGACAGCTGAAGTAGAAGGGTGCTGCACTTGCAGTTGCATGGTTCGAATTTCGCTATACGGCGATTTTCTTCACTGCGTAACAGAAGCTTTTCACTTCAGTCAGAGCGGAGTCCACAGGCTGTTGACCCTCTGCGCTTTGTGTATTTTTGTCTTCATCAGCCTTCTCATATTCCTCTGTCTGTTCTTCGCCTTCCTTTTCAAGCAGTTCCTCTTGTACTTCTTACTCTATGTCTTCACTATTGTTTTGACAATCTAAATAATAATTTGGAAATTGAAAACGAGAAACGCATACAGGGAACTGCAGCAGCTGGTTGGCAAACTGGTATTGGCCATAGAGTCCGTGGACAATCTAATGGATGCCAAGCCATTCTATGTGATCATTTTAGCTGCCAAATGTTTTCAACAGATTAACGAAACAATAACTCAACAAAAAGTCAATGTAGAGGGATTAAAATGCAGTAGAACAAAAGATGACAAAGGATGGCGCAAGCGTCAAGAAGGGATTCTGCTGCAGCTGCTGATCCAGAAACTCTGCCATCTCGGCGTCGACTTTGCAGAGCGACTGCTTGCTCTGTCCACGCACGCAGTTGGCATTGGCAGCTGCAGCACCCTTGCTGCCTCTTTGATGGAGTGCCCAGCGTTGATGGCATCCATCAGGCGACGGCGATCTGCTTCACTTGTTTGAGGCGGCATTCTGCTGCTGCTGGTGTGTTTACATTTTGCTGCTGCTAGTACGCGAAATAAGAGAAATTCTCATTTAGAAAGGTTTTTTATCGATTAGATTGTCCATGGTTCTGATTGAATTTAAAATCTTATCGAAGTTCTATATTGGTTACAGAAAATCAATCAAGTCAAACTCCCTTACGTCTGTATCAGTGTCTGAATTGATGCTGTCCCATGATTTTGCGTGCCCGCTAGTTTCGTCTATGGTTAATGGAAGGTAATATGAGGGTAGAATTTTAGTTAATGGTCAAGGGGACTAGTGCTTTCAGCTCCTAGGTTCGATATGCTCCATTGGTCGAAATGTCAATTCGCGGTAATGACCTCTGATTAATGATCAGTCATCAACTGTATCGTATGCTTCGGCCAAAGACAATGTATGTTTCCACAATGGACAATGTATGTATGTTTCAGCCATAGACAATATGTTTCCGCCATAGACAATGTATGTATGTTTCGGCCATAAACAATATATGTATGTTTTGCACTCATGACCTTGGCAATTACCCTAAATTTTCGCTCCATATTAAACTTCCATTAATTGAATTGTCTATGGCCGAAACAGGCGGTCAGTATAACGACAGAGAGGCATGCCGCATGATCATGAGCTCCCCCCGTCTGCTCCTTACGATGGCCTCAACGCCTTCCTCAACATTCCCCCGCTGGACATCTTTGACCGCAGGGAATTGCGGCTAAGACTGCCCGCCGTCTGATTGACGCTGGCATTCGTATCCTGCCTCATAGGGCCAAGCGCAAGCTCCTGCCTCACGCCGACCTCTGCCGCAAAGACTTGAGAGACGGCGGGGGGCTCCACGTCCTATCTGACGGCGAACCCCGCACTCTCAACCTCCTTCAGCGCTACAAGGTCACCATCCCCTCAAGGATGCTGCCACTGACAACTGGAATTTCCAGGAGGTCCATGCTACACGGACGGATCCATTAAAGACGGCCACGCCGGCTTTGGGGTCTGCATCATCATCAACGGCCGCGTCATTGCCACTGGCAGACTCTCCACAGTCTTCCAGAACGAAGTCCTTGCTATCAGCTCCTGTGACGCAGAGCTGAATGCCTAGGGTACGAGAGGAGAGACTATTGTCATCCACTCTGATAGCCAAATGGCCTTACAGGCCCTTTGCCATACCACCACGAACTCCCAGACAGTCGCCGACTGCGCCCGGCAGCTCAACTTCCTGGCCAGTAGCAATACTGTCAGGCTGAAGTGGATCCCAGGGCACGTAGCGTTTCCAGGGAACGAGCTGGCAGACACCCTCGCCAAGAGGGGCGGCTCTGACTGTTTTTCTGGCCCTGTTCCCCTGTTCCCTATCAAGGGCCACTAGCATATAAGTTAAGTAGTCCTTGGTCCCTATCCCTTCGACGGTCATCAATCGTCAGATTGCTGACTGGGCTGATTCCCTACACAGGGACAGATGGGCGGACACCCAAAACTGCCGGCAATCTCGTGCCGCGGTTTCGTGCCCCTCTCGCAGGCTCAGAAACGTTCTTCTGAACCAATATCGGAAGGATATCCGGGCCCTCGTCATGACCTTTACCGGCCATGGCTACCTCGCCAGACACCGCTTCCTCCGAGGCGATCTCGAAAGTGAACTTTGCCCCTTTCGCGAGTACGACAATGAAGATGCTCAGCACTTCGTTTGTCACTGCCCTTTCTTCACCAGAGACCGGCTACGCTACCTCGGGCCGAACCCGTCCATTGACGAGGTCTGCCAGCCCGACAGCATCCCACGGCACATCCAGTTCCTTCGGGCGACAAGACTGAGCCACTTTTTCCCCACGGAATATCACGCTGCAGGACGGACCGGCGGACCACCCTGACCGGCCCCGCGCTTCTGCCTGTCTGCGGGCCTTCAGGGGCTGGCGGAATGGGCGACCCTCGCCTCCCTGCTGTGTCTACGGACCACCCTGCAGCTAAGTTTGGTGACTCCTCTGTGTCTAACAGGTGACTCTTCTGTGTCTAACAGGTGACTCCTCTGTGTCTAACAGGTGACTCCTCTGTGTCTAACAGGTGACTCATCTGTGTCTAACAGGTGACTCCTCTGTGTCTAACAGGTGACTCTTCTGTGTCTAACAGGTGACTCTTCTGTGTCTAACAGGTGACTCTTCTGTGTCTAACAGGTGACTCCTCTGTGTCTAACAGGTGACTCTTCTGTGTCTAACAGGTGACTCCTCTGTGTCTAACAGGTGACTCCTCTGTGTCTAACAGGTGACTCCTCTGTGTCTAACAGGTGACTCCTCTGTGTCTAACAGGTGACTCCTCTGTGTCTAACAGGTGACTCCTCTGTGTCTAACAGGTGACTCCTCTGTGTCTAACAGGTGACTCTTCTGTGTCTAACAGGTGACTCTTCTGTGTCTAACAGGTGACTCCTCTGTGTCTAACAGGTGACTCCTCTGTGTCTAACAGGTGACTCTTCTGTGTCTAACAGGTGACTCTTCTGTGTCTAACAGGTGACTCTTCTGTGTCTAACAGGTGACTCTTCTGTGTCTAACAGGTGACTCCTCTGTGTCTAACAGGTGACTCTTCTGTGTCTAACAGGTGACTCTTCTGTGTCTAACAGGTGACTCCTCTGTGTCTAACAGGTGACTCCTCTGTGTCTAACAGGTGACTCCTCTGTGTCTAACAGGTGACTCCTCTGTGTCTAACAGGTGACTCTTCTGTGTCTAACAGGTGACTCCTCTGTGTCTAACAGGTGACTCCTCTGTGTCTAACAGGTGACTCCTCTGTGTCTAACAGGTGACTCCTCTGTGTCTAACAGGTGACTCCTCTATTCAACAGATTGTTCTCGAAACCATTAAATAAAATTAACACTATAAAAACTAACATTATCCGAATAGAATTTAGAATGAAAACAAAATTTACTGGTAAATTAGAAAAATTAATTATACTTTGCAATCAAAAGGTTTATTTTACTTATAAAAAAAGAAGATATTCAGAACGCTGAAGTTTATTACGAGTAACTATTGAATAATTTAGCAACTTAATTTTAATTTACAGTATTTTGATTTATCGCAATCGGCTTTTTCGTCGTTATCATAAATGACACTACCGGTAATGACACGAGTGACGCGAATGACACTAAAAGTATAAGTAGTACATTAAATAATCTACACAAAGTTAAGCTTGTTACAGGAAAGCTCTTAAAATCATAGTTAAACTTGTGTTTTTATGTTTTAAAAATCGATTAGAAAAGTGTTAGATTAAAATTCAAGAGAAATTGACAAGCTCATGTTAAAGAAAATAAAATAGGAAGGGGTTGAAAAATCTAAGAAAAACTTTAAGGCAGTAAAGTAATTAAAAATATCCTTTGTCTGGTAAACTTTAAGTAAACCACAGAAAAAACTGCATAGTCTATGGTGCCATTTGTTTTCTTCACCCCAGAAGAGATTTCAGCGAAGGAGTTCTATAATTAGCATCCTGGAGTGGAAACGAGTTCTACTATGCTACTCGCAAAAAGACTAAATGAGCTTCACAAACTGCGTGGCCTCATGAAGTAAAAGCGAAAAACTCGTTTTCACTTCAGATGCTAATTATAGAACTCCTAGTTTCAGCTTAACGCGTGTTAGTTGTTAGTCCGTCGAGAATTTCTATGAGAGAAAGGCAAACTTGATTAAGGCACGTGTTGCCTCACGTGGAAAATACACTACGGCGATAGGAAGTTTTCATTTTTTCAGCACAAAGTTTTTCAGTACTTGAGTAGTCTTTGAAAAGAGTATTCTAGAACTTTCTAGAAAGCTAGAATGCGCACGAGGTGGCTGCGTGATTCGTGATTCTATGCTGGTGTCGGTTTTTTGCAATTTGTGCCCACAAACTTTTGTCAAAGACTGCCTTGCGCGGTAAGCCGATTCATGCCACATAGCTTAAAGTCAAGTACAAGTTTTCATGTGGAATGCTACTTATTAATAGCGTACGTATCATAAACAGATATTCCAGGCAATCATTAAAAACTGATTAGACCAAATTTTCTAGCAAAAATTTCTAAATTTCGACACGTGAACTGACACGTAGATCACACGTTACATTACTAGACACGTAGCAGATTTCGGATTAACGCTAAATGTTCCCGTAATTTCGTTGAATGCGACGCCATCGTTTTCACTGCCGCTTTCCACGGATGTAGTGGCGGCAGTGGCGGCGGCGGCGGATTGCGCAACGGAAGTGGTTGTAGTTGCTGCTGTCGGACGTTTCGTCAGCTTGAGCCCGGCATAGGCAGCCACGGGTCCGCAGTCGATGGCCAGATAGTTCAAGTCTGGCGTGAATGCCAAACAGTTTATGCCGTGCAAAGATTCGAACGTGCTCAGCACGGTCCAACGAGCAGTCTCCCACACAATGAGACAGTGATCCATGCCAACCGTCACCATTCTCTGATAGTCCGGCGTGAACTGCAGCTTCAGTACGAAGCTTTTGTGCCGTCGAACGCACCGTTCTAAGCTGCCGCCTTCAACCGACCAGAACAGCAGTGACCGAAATCCTGCGGTGACAAGAGTCCGACCATTCGATGGGAAGAACTTCATGCAGATGCAGGAGCTGCGGAGCTGGAATTTTTTTAGATATTTGCCTGAATCGGCTTCGATGAGTTTCACGGAGCCGTCGGTGCTGGCTGCCGCGGCCAGTCGGCTGTCGTCGCTGACCGCGATGGCGCTGCAGCCCGCCATCATGGTGTCCATCTGGTTGGGGTTCAATGGCCCACTGTCGCCCGTCTCAAGGCTGTACGCGATTGGAAAGTCGAAAAAGGTGCCGATGCACTGGGGAATGGGAGGTGTTTGAAATTTACTTGACTTCACTTTCAGATGACGAGCCGTAATTTTTATAATTAAAATTTTCAACAAAAGCAACATTTTAGACGGGCGAGAAATTGCGAATCTAGTTAGACGGAGAAGAGTCACCTGTTAGAAGTCACCTGTTAGACAGAAAGAGTCACCTGTTAGACACAGAGGAGTCACCTGTTAGACAGAAGGAGTCACCTGTTAGAAGTCACCTGTTAGACAGAAGGAGTCACCTGTTAGACACAGAGGAGTCACCTGTTAGAAGTCACCTGTTAGACAGAAAGAGTCACCTGTTAGACACAGAGGAGTCACCTGTTAGACAGAAGGAGTCACCTGTTAGAAGTCACCTGTTAGACAGAAGGAGTCACCTGTTAGACAGAGAGGAGTCACCTGTTAGACACAGAGGAGTCACCTGTTAGACACAGAGGAGTCACCTGTTAGACAGAGAGGAGTCACCTGTTAGACACAGAGGAGTCACCTGTTAGACAGAGAGGAGTCACCTGTTAGACACAGAGGAGTCACCTGTTAGACACAGATGAGTCACCTGTTAGACACAGAGGAGTCACCTGTTAGACACAGAGGAGTCACCTGTTAGACACAGATGATCCACCTGTTAGACACAGAGGAGTCAACTGTTAGACACAGATGATCCACCTGTTAGACACAGAGGAGTCACCTGTTAGACACAGAGGAGTCACCTGTTAGACACAGAGGAGTCACCTGTTAGACACAGATGATCCACCTGTTAGACACAGAGGAGTCACCTAGCTGTTAGACACAGAGGAGTCACCTGTTAGACACAGATGATCCACCTGTTAGACATAGAGGAGTCACCTGTTAGACACAGAGGAGTCACCTGTTAGACACAGATGATCCACCTGTTAGACACAGAGGAGTCACCTGTTAGACAGAGAGGAGTCACCTGTTAGACACAGAGGAGTCACCTAGCTGTTAGACACAGAGGAGTCACCTGTTAGACACAGAGGAGTCACCTAGCTGTTAGACACAGAGGAGTCACCTGTTAGACAGAGGAGTCACCTGTTAGACACAGAGGAGTCACCTGTTAGACACAGAGGAGTCACCTGTTAGACACAGAGGAGTCACCTGTTAGACACAGAGGAGTCACCTGTTAGACACAGAGGAGTCACCTGTTAGACAGAAGGAGTCACCTGTCAGACACAGAGGAGTCACCTGTTAGACACAGAGGAGTCACCTAGCTGTTAGACACAGAGGAGTCACCTGTTAGACACAGAGGAGTCACCTGTTAGACACAGAGGAGTCACCTGTTAGACACAGAGGAGTCACCTGTTAGACACAGATGATCCACCTGTTAGACACAAAGGAGTCACCTGTCAGACACAGGAGTCACCTGTTAGACACAGAGGAGTCACCTAGCTGTTAGACACAGAGGAGTCACCTGTTAGACACAGAGGAGTCACCTGTTAGACACAGATGAGTCACCTGTTAGACACAGAGGAGTCACCTGTTAGACACAGAGGAGTCACCTGTTAGACACAGATGAGTCACCTGTTAGACACAGATGAGTCACCTGTTAGACACAGAGGAGTCACCTGTTAGAGACAGAGGAGTCACCTGTTAGACACAGAGGAGTCACCCTGTTAGACACAGAGGAGTCACCTGTTAGACACAGATGAGTCACCTGTTAGACACAGATGAGTCACCTGTTAGACACAGATGAGTCACCTGTTAGACACAGATGACTAGACAGAGAGGAGTCACCCGTTCGACATGTACTTTACCACCAGTAAAATATCTAACGACTTACAAAGCTCTTAGCAAAATACACAAAATATAGCATTAATTTCTATTCACCTTTTTCCCATTTGGCGTGAGCCCGACCTGATTAAAGCCGTACAGTCCGGGCATTTTATGCATTCGCTCCCCAGTTGATAGGTCAAATACGTATCCGTAGCATTCCATACCGGCTTTACCAGCCACTAGAATGTTGTTGCTAAGAGCCAGACAACTCGGCTCGCCTCCCTCGATCGATAGAGTGTGCAATTCTGCGCCTAAAATGCATTTAGTTTGTTACATATACACGTACACTACTTTGTTTAATATACTTTAGATGCTATTAACTTACACTTCTTCAGTAGTATGCAGTGCAGAACGCCGTGCTTTTCGGCAACAACGAGCCAACTTTCGTTGGACTCTGTCAGGCAGATGGGCGATTCGTATTTGCGACTTTGTTTCGGTTTCAGATTTCCGCTGCCGAGGTCGTGGAAGAGAACCCAACCGCTGGATCGAATGCAGGCTAACAGGTTGTACTGGCTACAGAGTTTTTGTGTGGGTGCAAATGTAATTTGGTTACTGCCTTCCAGTTACATTAGCTACTGGCAGTTGTGGCTTAAAGTACACTTCTTTTCTAGCATGGCTTAACTACCACCACGAATCTATGATGGTTGTGGCTTAACTACTATCACAAATCTAACAGTTGTGGCTTAACTACTATCACAAATCTATAACAGTTGTGGTTTAACTACCCTCAGTTGTACCACAGAACTCACACGCTCAGATGCAAGCCAACAGTTTTCTCCGATTCAGGATTTTTCTCATAGCCAGTCTGAGCTTCCAGCTCTTGCAGTTCTCGCATCACTTCCGGATTCGTGCTCCGTCGATGACTGACTGCTCGATCAATCAATTTCTGTCGATCCCAAACGCAACAAATATTGTCCTTAGCAACGGTTAGTAAATAACCTCGCCAGGACCAGCACAATAACAGTTCGCTCTCGTGCCCACCAATGCTGCAAAGCGTTTCGGCTTCGTCGAGATATTTACTAGCTTGCAGGGTTGCCGGTCGAAAAGTGCTGACCGTGAGATGTCGATCGTGGTTGAGGCAGTGGCACACCAGGCCCTGTTCAATTGACAGCCAAGCCATGCCGGTCACAGCGTGCCTGCTGGCGGGAATTCTGCTGACAACCCGATGTCTGGCCATGTCGTACACTAGTATTGGCCACTGACTGTTGCCATTGATGATTATGTGCTGATTGTAGGCTGCCAATAGGAATCTAGCGTCCGGACTGGGACACAGCAGGCTCAGCTTGTACTTTACGTAGCCATTCGGTAGACGCTGTGCTTCGCCCTTGCTGACGTCAATCAGAGCCAAATCGCATTCGCCAGTTTTGTCCAAATGAGACGTACTCAACGATGGGAACTCGCTTGTGACGAAGGTGTGCGGACCGACTGGCACGAGGAGCTGATTCCAGGTAGCTAGGAACTCCAGCTGGTCTCTGACCAACGAAGCCGTGAATTTATCTTTATCGGAGTACTCTTCGCCAATAAACGAACGAATTCTATAAGACAGTTTTTCGGACTCAACGGGCCAGACTAGGTACTCGAGTAGGCTGCTAATTCCTACCACGTAGCGACCGCACACAGACGTGAATGCGTGCAGAAGAACGTCCTCGGAGTCCAGAGAGTACACGACTCGAACCTTGGGCGCATCACTGCTGGACAAAGATTCCAAGGGGAAATCGAACAGCTGCAGTCTAGAGGCTTTCGGATTGGTGAGGTCAAGACAGAGAAGCGACCGCCCGGAGTGAGTAAAGCAGAGACGCCAGCACTGCTGCGGCGACCCGAATACCAGAGACTTGCTGACCGTGTCAAACACGGCGTCCATGCCCTGCGACATTCGTGAAAAAAAACAAAAATGTTTTGTTCTTCCTTCTAAGGACAATGTTACACACAATGACAGACGCACTTTAATAAGTCTCTATTTTTCCTGAAGTGCACTGAAAAGCAGTAAAAAAGTCAGAAATTTAACTAACCTTTGCCTGTTCGTAACTCTTGTCCCGATTGAAAGTGACGGACAGAATAACATATCGCTGATCAGCAGCATTTTGCTGTTTAACCTGATGAATATCAAACGGCAAGTCGAAGCTGTCAGTCATGCGCAGCCGAGTGTCCAGCATCTGCAGCTGTGAGGTCCCGCCGTGTTTGAATTGCGTCACGAATAGCGATTGGTAATCCAGCGAGCGAGCGAACGGGCTGTCGTTGAAACGACCTGGCATGAAATTGAATAGAATGTTTGACAGGATTCTACCCTCGTAAAATAAGATTATGAAAATATATTTAAAATTTGGACACTATTTGACAGCATCTTTGACTCACGTAGAGGTTACCTACGTGTTAGAACCGATGGGTCAACCCATTGGGAACTAGGTTCTCGAACTTTTTAGTACACAATATCCACTGATTATAAATTAGACCCCCAACCAATTTTCACGTGGAAAAATAAAAAAGCAGCAATTACCAGTGTTAAATAAAAATCTACTCACCTCCGGGGTATCCGCACACAACTTCCCGCCTAGCAACAAGTTCTCCGCCTGGTTGCGGCACGCACTGGCTTAATGGCAGCAGACAGGGAGCCTGCTGACCTTCAGCGAGCTCTACGGCGCGCTTGCAAAGAGTTTTAAAGTGCACCGGCACGCTGCTGCAGCCGGCCCACTGGCCAACCAGCTGCGCAGTAAGCGATCTGGGGCTCGAGATCAAACAGCTGTGTAGAAGCTCCAGCGTTGCTAAGAGATCTTCGCAGGCTCGTTTCGATTTGTTATCGGCTTCGTTTATGGACGCCTTTTCGATAGCCAACTCCAGGTCACTGAGCAGTCTAGACAGGCCTAGGGCTTCAGCGACGCCGATCAACCAATCGACGTTGCAGGCGTATCGATCGACAAATTCGGCAACTCGACCGCCCAGCATGAGGTGGTGCGGCAGCTCGTCTAGTTGACGAAGATTCAACTGGAACGAAGTCAGTCGAAGTGGCTGCGCAGGAGCGCCTCTGTCGCAGTCGGCGTACGAAGCTTTCTTGCGCTTGAACAGCTCCAGCGGTTTTGTTTGACCGTACCAGCGTCCTGTGTTGAAGGGTTAAAAACAACACATACATACTAATCATTCATACGAAAACAAAATCCTTATCACTTCCCTCCTCGCAGTACCGTCTGTGAATTTCTAAGAAAACTTACCGCTAAAGTAATCAGCAAGGCAGCTGTGCAGTTTCTCGTTCAGCTGAGAGTCGCTGCAGTAGCGCCTCTCCGCAGCCTCGGCAAACTGCCTATGGTACCAAGCCACAACTCTGGAGCCGCCGAAGCCCTGCCTAGTGACTAAATACTCTCCGCAATCGTCCCTGATTCTAGTCCACAGCAGTGGCGGGAGGCGCACCATCTTTGGATCTGGCGGCAGCTGATGCAGATAGGTATCCTGGAGGACCTCGTCGTCTAGCGAGAGCACGTCTTCGAGCTCCTGCTCGGTGAGGCCGGACCGACTCAGCGCTAGATAGGCGAATGCTCGAGATACTAGCATCTGACCATGGCTTTTCTCCAAGCCGGTCAGGACCTGATCGATCGCCTGATCCAAAGTTGTTGGCAGTGAGTCGTTCCCAACCTCAGTAAATGAGCGCCATTTTAGAGCCTGATCAACCAGAAGCTTTGAAAACAACGGCTGGCCAGTTTTGGATACTGATTGAAGCAGCACCTGTCTCTGTCTATCGTAAGGGTTGGGAAACGGGGCACGGAATGTAGGCGAGCTCAAATGACCATAGGAAAGTATCGCGGGATCATTTTTGCACAAATACACCAAGCGAGACTTACTTTCCCGTGAGACTTCTTCCAGCAGCTTTGAGAAGCGACTCAACTAGAGCCTGTGAATCGGCCGGAACCATCGGGTCCAGCTGCACCAGGCAGTCATTGGGAAATCTACCGCGAGCGCTGCTCAAACAGACGCCGAGGCAGCGATCGCTAGCAAAAGTGACCACGAGTTTGACATTCGCTGGCAGCTCAGAGGGTAAGAAGCTCAAACTATGAGCACCATCACTAGTCTCAAGTTGGTCCACCGAGTCGAGCACAAGAAGCAGAGCTCGTCCGTCAGTTGCAGCCGCTGACGCTCGATAAAGCAGCGCTTTGAAATGCTTGACAAGAAAGTGATAGTCTGTCGACAGCTCTGGATCGGTGTGCACGTCAAGTTCGTGCAAGCTGTACAGCAGGCAGATCTGGTGGCACATAGACGCCAAGAGTCGTTTGATAGTCAACGACTGAGCAGATGTTCCTAGGAATCTTAGCACTTTCACCGGCACGGTTGGGAACCAGGCGTCTGCAGTGGATGCCACCGCGGCGGCTAAGGATGTCTTGCCGCTGCCCGAAGGTCCGTGCAGGATCACTGGGCGGGAAATTAGATCGCCAGGCTGTGACAGCGGCGACTCCGTCAGCTTGCGCTGTCGCTCGCGCTCGCGCTCCTAGAGAGGAGGGAATAAATATTTGTGAGCTACACAGGTACATATTATATTGAGTTTAGGCTCAAGGGTACTTATGTTCGCAGCGAAAAGTACTACTGAAAATCAAGTTCTATAGCGTCAACACTGAGCTTAGTTTGGCCCAATCTAATGCCTAACCTCTGTGTCGTCCATAGCGAAACTGACTCCCATTTGCTCCTGCAACGCTTCGCCCATCTTCTGGTGCTGTTGGCTTGGACTTTCTTCTTTGTCTTCGTCCTTTTGAGTTTTGGCCGCGGTTGCATCACCCTGAGAACGGCGCTCACTCATCAAAGCGAGACGGACTCGCTCAAGATCAGCTGAGCGGCCAGCGAAGGTTTCTAGTTTACTGACAGCCAGATGCAGATGATGCAGTACTTCAGTGTACAGTTCCGGCGACTCCATACTGTAAGAAAATTGAGATGACCTAGCGGAGTCCACCTGTTGGCAAACAAGGTTGACGAAATCGCGACAGAGATTCTTTAGATAGTGCGTGTGCGACAGCAGGCCGCTGTCAACACCTTTATCTGTCCATTTCAGTCCCAAGTACTTCAGCATCTGCGACTCGGACAGCACGGCGGAAATCTTTGTTGATTTTAAACGGTGCAGAAGCGCCTGCGGTTCAGAGGCCACCTCGCCATCCTCAATGTCGATGAAACGACCTGAATTTGTTAATGTAAAAACGATGCAAGTTTACAATTTCTATGATTGTATTAATGACGTGATACCAGATCAAACTCACTCGCTATTCTGTCGCCGATATTTATTTCGTCGAATTCTCGAACTATGCACAGGCAGCGAGAGTCAGCATCAACTCTAGCCTCGGCATCAAGTAGTCCCGCTTGAATTTCTTGCTCAGTAACAGAGGCTAGATACTTGAATGCGTCAGCTTCAGTCATTGTTGCCTTGGAAACGCAGGATTTGGCGCAGGATCGAAGAAATTCCGTTATGGAAGCGTTCTCCAATTGCCATTTTTTCTCGTCTTCCCGTCGGAGTCTTTCATCATCTCGATTGTCGTAGTTGACCAGCACAGCCGTAATTGGCAGCAGAACGTAACGTGGAGGTCGCGAGTTTGCGTCAAGTTTGAACCAACGATGAATGGATTGATCATCCAATTTAAGGCGTTTAGCTTCGTCAATGAGCTGATTGAATTCTTCAGTAGGAATCTCGTTGGGATAGTAGCGGTGACCATATTTCGCACCTAAGATTACCTGGAATATTTATTTTCCTTACTTTTAAAAAAAAGATTCATAACTGACTTGTAACTTATTGGCAGAAAAATAGAGACAGGTTTTTATTTCTAAATGTGTACATGTCTAGCCTTAGAAATTTAGTGTGTTACTCACAGCAAAACATGGTCCCAACGAAACCTGGCGACATTTCAACACCTCTCGAATGCACAGATCCGTCGTTTTGTGCTCCAACGCTGCGTCGTCTCTGACGCCCCATCGCATGTCGGCAACCTTTGAATTATTCACGAATCAATCAGTAACATTAAGCCCTCAATATCAAGACGGCTACCGATGTACCTGAAAGCTTACCTGAAAATCGAGTCGTCTTTCTCGGCAGTAGACCCTGAGTTTAGGAATCGCATCACGAAATAAAGCATTGCGCTCTTCGCCAGTGTCTGAGTGAGACAAGCATACGAATTATTTTTGTTGACATCTAGAAACTATCTGAGCCTTAATTGATCAACAAAAAGATTTAAATCGCTGAAGTAAGTTATACTGTTTCTCACCTGTAAAAGTTGAGCTCAAAAACACTCTGACAATTGTCTTCTCCTGATCTGGCAATTCGCGCAGCCAGCCTTCAAGGACCTGCTTAAACTTGGCTTCTGCACTCTCCCTGCGAGATGTGAGCATGCTGGATTTACTGGATTTTATCCAGCTATATTATTTTTGTTATTATGAAATTAAGTGTGTGGAAAATGCTTGGTTTAGCATTGGAATAAAATTGAAACAGCTCAAGTTTAAGCGACTATTAGGAATAGCAAGAACAAAAATAGCAACATGAGTTTGTGCACTAATATAAAATGTGTGCTACCAGCTTGTCTATATAATATTGCCATCTGTAATAATTAAGATTGCATTATGATTTTAAAACATAAGTAAGCTTATAGTTGTGCAGAACTAGAAAAAAATCTACAGCTCTGTTATTGAATAAAATTTTCAGCATTTAATTATTTCTATCTGTTATTTTTAACATAAAAAAGCTAGTGTGCAGGGCGATTGTGGCAGGCGGGTTGCCACTAAACTGTAATACTTAAAACTTAATAATAATAATTTTTCCAATTTAAATTGGTGCCCAATTCCTGGACTTTTTATTTTTATTTTTCAACGTTTGTGCCGCATTATCCTTTCCCATCGTTGCCCTTGTGCTTCCCATTGTTGTCCCTTTGGGTTGCCCTGCCGTTGAAGCGATTTTTCCTTTTGTTGATCCCTGCCATTTTGCTATCCAATGCTATGTGTTTAATTCGTCCATCTGGTTGCCCACATGTTCGCCCATCCTGTAGCCCAGCTATCCGTCCCAACCCCCGTCCCTGAATTGAGTTTAATAATTTTGCTTATATAAACTGCGGTTCTGCCGCGATGATTTTTGCTCTCTGCCTAAACTCCAACTCCACCTCCTACTCCTGTTTAAGTTGTTTATTTGGTGATAGTCTTGTCCCGCCTCCTATAACTCACTGTTCGTTTTGTCTGGTTGCTCGGTCGATTGTTTATACGTCGCCGCCCAAAAGAATTCTGGTGCGCAAGTAATAAATCTACGCCTGCGGATAGTACAAATAAACCAACTACTCCTATAATATAACCAATAAATAACGACGACAAGTTAATCAATAACTTCTATTTATCCGTTGACATTGCCATAGCTTATCTTAAGTCATTTGCCCGTGGGGCGTAAAATAACCAATTAGTCTCAACTCAAAGAAAGCTCGGGGACTCTATTCGTTCCGTAATACGTAAATTACGGTGGTGGCAGCAACTACCCTACTAAAAGTAACAAGTTCAACTCATCGACGCATTAATTTACGGAGACAGAATCTCCTGTGTTCTACAACTGAACGACCGTGCCGCTCTACGACCGCTCCGCTACGATTACAACTACCCTCCCCCCGGACTTGAGAACCCGGCTGTCGGAGTAAAAGGAGAAGAAATTCATTGAGATTATCGGCGCGAGTTTTCCGGCTTTATTCGTGTTTCAACAACGCCGGCGGCAATTCAAACGAGGAATCCGCCCCACCTCATTGGTGTCAGCAAATTTTCAAAACCGACCGATCAATAATTCTCTTCTTCTCCACCCCCACCTCACGATCTATAATTGTATGAGTAATAATGTTTTTAAATTCGTGCCTAAACGCTAAGTAAATAGTTTGTTATACTGTACGATTTTCTCATAATATTTTACAAATATAATTTTTGTTTTAAATCTACGAGTAAAATGGTATAAATAGAAGCAATTTTGGTGGAGGAAGAAGAAACCTCGCGCATCGCGGTTCAATAATAAAACAGTTGATAGCTAATCGTAAGAGTTCCAAGAAAATAAGAAGTGAAGAAGTGTTTTCTGTGTTAATTCTTTTTAAGAAGTAAGAGTGAAGTAGACAGAAGTGTGTACCGTATATACTACTGAGAAGGAAAGTGTTGAGTAGTAAGAAGTTGCGAAGTAGATCTGAAGTAATATGTGTAAGAATAATGGAGGCTGTGACCCTCTGATCTCGGTAACGCCCAAGGACTTGCAAAGTACATGAAATACATATACCAGTAAGACAAAATACCGCTCAGGCCATTATTAAATAGAACGCTACCAAAATAATCAGAAGAGTAAAATCTTTCAGGGCTAACAGTTTTTCTAAGAATAATACTCAGACTAAATACTCAGACTAAATACTCAGACTAAATACTCAGACTAAATACTCAGACTAAATACTCAGACCTATTCTAAGAAACATTTCTCGGATTATTCTAAGATTGATAAACTCATAACTTATTAATAGGATAATCCTGGTGGCAGCTACCAACCTAAGAAGAACACTTAAGAGATTAGTAAATTAGCCCTGTGATAGCTTTTGGTGACAGTGTGAAATTATTATTAAGAAGAAAGAATCACCCCTGTTACAACTTTGGTGGCATTTAGTAGGATTCTCAGTGCACAGGAAACACACCTAGTACAACTTTGGTGGCATAACGGTGAAATTCTTATAAAGAGCCAAAAGGCCTGTAACACTAGCAAGATAATTTCAAATATGTAAATTAAATACTTGTAAAACAAATAATGCAAAAAGTATGTATTTTAAAACTATTCTAGTAACATAGTAATTCAGCTATGAAGTCATTATTGCATAACCCAAATTCTCAGAAGTTATTCATACTTCATTAATTTTTGTGGGATTCAAATCTCTTTTTAATAATGAATGATCTGCCTTTTGGCTTGTGCTTACAAAATGTGAATGAGGCATTCGAAAGGAAGCTGTATTGTTTTAAAAATTTATCTATTTATGTGAGAGCAGAACTTTTTATTACACTTTTAAAATATTATTCGATTTGCAAAAATTACTCATAGTAATAGTAAACAAACATCTTAAGTCGACCTTAGAATGGCTTAGATAAAACGTTTATTGATTAAATAGAAAATATCCTGTGTTTGTTACGCTGTAATAGTTAGAATTTTCGAGATAAAGATAAATTCTGTCATATGAGAAGTTAAAAAAACCTTTGTGACGGTACTGCCAAACCTCATCCCCGTGTTATTGGTTGATAATTTAAATTTATACATTGAAGTCATTAAAAATTTTATGCAAATCACCGTATCGATTTTGTTCTCCTTATTTCGTTTTCTTTAGCAACGAATGTAGAAGCGTATTAATTTTATTTTAAAATTTTATTTTAAATTTTAAAATAGATTTTATTTTTGTAGTTACTTGAGCCAATCAACAGAGTTTACTTTTTTATTTATTTTTTGTTTTGTACTTTGTTAAGATGCAGTTTTCTTTGAACTGAACTAAATTAACTGCACGAATTTAAATAAACCTACATGCTTTATTGAACTTGGCAGACCAATTGACGCCAGATAGAACTGAGACAAATTTAATGGAGCACATATGTTGCTCTAGTTTTGCTATTATAATTACTTCTCTGTCTCTATTTAAACTACGAGTAATCGCTGCGAATTCTCTCAAACTTTACGAAGATATCTCCTAGAGTGTGGCTGAATTTTCGCCGACTGCAGTATAATGCTGCAATTTCTTCGCTTGCAATGCTATCATTATCAAGCTCGTAGATTATTTGGAAATTTTGCTGGCAGAGGCAATGCTAAAAAGGTCCTGGCTATTCGACGAGAGACTATTAATCTGTGGGAGAGACGCGCTCCACTGTCGCCTAATCATGTTCGCAAACTAGTCAAAGAAGGCCTTAAAGTTATCGTTCAGCCTTCTAATCGACGAGCCTTTACGCATAATGTGAGTATATTTTTAAGCTTTTTATTTGCTACACTTTAAAGTCCTTCAGAAAATAATTATGAGTTTAAGTTTGGCTGTTTAATTTTTATTTTTCCTGCCCCCCCCTCTAATACAGGAGTACCTTCAAGCAGGAGCCGTGATTCAAGAAGATTTATCGGAGGCACCCGTTATTATTGGTGTGAAATCGGTGCCATTGGATTATCAAAGTCTCATGCCAAATAAAACCTACGCATTCTTCTCGCATACCATCAAGGCTCAAGAGGAGAACATGCCCCTGTTAGACACTTTACTAGAACGCAACGTTCGCTTATTAGACTACGAAAAAATGGTGAATCCCGGTGGCAAAAGAATAGTGGCTTTCGGAAAATATGCCGGCATAGTTGGTATGATCAACATTCTGAATGGATTGGGTATTCGATTGCTGGCACTAGGGCATCACACTCCTTTTATGGTAAGCCCCTTAGTTTTAGTTAACCTTGGGAAAAATGAGGTTTGTTATTTACATGTAGCCACGTGGTTTTTGCTTTCATTTTAATATCATTTTCAGCTGCTCACTCAGCACTCACTAGTCTCTTCTCTGCATGCCTTTATTTACATTTGTAAACATGTTTACGATTCGAATTTTTTTCTTTTGGATTTTCGTCTTCCTGGCTTCACAACAAGAAACTTTATTTTCTTTAGCCGCTAAGTGACCCGGCCTCGAGGCCCTCCTCAACCTGCTAAACGCGTCAAGGCCGCGCGCCATTCATTCATACCCTTCACTCTCTACCCCTACCCCAGCGGCTCAAGAGGGTATTCAGGAGCACGCACATTAACTGTCCTAATGTACATTGAACCCCTCGCCCAGCCCCCCCCCCGATGATATGCCAATGTACATCTCGTTGCCCAAAGGACGAAGGAATGTGGGTGTGGCTTTGATGCTCTGACGGGCCGCAAGCGCCAGGTCACGTGATCATTTATTTAAAGTTTAGAATGGCACTTTATTTTATTATGGCTCGGGCGGGGTTGCAGATCGTGGGCCGAGATACAGAGTGAAGAGAGGGAGAAGAGAGAGGTAAAATTGTGAATAGCAGCTTGAATAAAAAATGAGCCCATTCAAAAGCCACTCCTTTTCTAGTCTTCTTCAGTCAATTCAACCAGTTTTTAGTCTAAAATTCGTTGTGTTTCCTAAACAAGAAACAGTGTATAACAAGAGCCCAAGAGATTCTATTATTTAACTATTTAACTAGGCATCAAACTATTTATTTGTCCAAGACCTTCCCGCATACCCTGGTCCTTTTCATAACCTACTGCAGAGTGCAGTCTACCACTTACCAGCAAGTTGTATCTAGATATGCCATGCCTTGTAGCTACCCTTATACAATTGAATTCGCTACCTTCATTGGAGTTCTCAGACAAATGAGAAGTTATAGTTAAGTTAAATGAAGCTACTAGGCTAGAGCTATTGAGGTGGGGTTGTGGGTTCGTTTCATTTTCATTTTCTATTTTATTACTCAAACTTTCTGCTTGCGGCCTTCGTGTCTGAGGCAGTCGATTGCGCTATCAAAGCAACCGAGAAGTTTCTTCTACGAGCTTAAGTATTTGCAGTTGCATTATTTTAAAAGTACAAGTCCAACTTTAGTATTAACATTCTCTCATGTAGCCATAGATAAATTGGAGTATTTCTTACCAACGTTAACTTATATTATAATGTCGGATATTATTCAGATTGACCTTAATTGTTAAAATAAATCTAAATCGATTCAGTGGTTAACTATTGTACTTAATTTTTTTGATGGTAAAGGTTGAGAGGATAATGAAGTTTGAGGAAATGGAGTTTGGTGATATGAAGTGTGTGGGATAAGAAGACTCGGGGTATGAAGTTTAGAGAGTGAATTTTGGGGGTATGAAATTTGGGGGTATGAAGTTTGGGGTATGAAGTTTTGGGGGTATGGAGGTTGGAGGGATGTAAAAGTTTGAGGATATGAGTTTGGGGAATACAAAGTTGGGGTATGAAATTTGGGGGTATATAAGGTTTGGAGGGTATGAAATTTGAGGGTATTTAAGGTTTGGGGGTATGAATTTTGAGGGTATGAAGTTTGGGGGTATGGAGTTTTGGGGATATGAAGTTTGAGGATATGACGTCTAGGGTGTTTAAAGGTTGGGACATATGAAGTTTGGGCAATACGAAATTTGGGGGATATGAAGATTGGGGGATATGAATTTTGGGGGTAAAAATTTTGTGGATTAAAAAAGTTTAGTGATTTTAGGGGTGTGTAATCTGCGGATTGAAAAAATTCCATTGACAAAGGTTTACTACTGCATTTACTTACAAGATGACGATGCATTTCCTGCTTAAATTGAAATACATTTTACTTCCGCCTTTTACTTAATATGTTGCACCAATCGACAGCACATCGGACCGGCGCACAACTATCGCAGTGTGGAAATGGCCAAACAGGCTGTCCGCGACACTGGCTACGAGATATCGTTAGGCAATTTGCCGAAATCAATCGGCAACATGGTTGTGGTGTTTACCGGTTCCGGTAATGTCAGTCAAGGCGCTCAGGATATCTTTCGCGAACTGCCATTCGAAATGGTGCAAGTTGATCATCTGCCAGATATTGTGAAGCACGGTTCCAGTTCAAAGATCTACGGTTGTGTTTGTAGTCGTTCGGATCATATTCGGCACCGCCAGACTGGCAAATTCGATCCCGAGGATTACGCTCAGAATCCTCAAAACTACATTAGCCTGTTCGCTAAAAAAGTGGCCCCATACGCTTCCGTGATCGTTAATGGCATCTACTGGGACCCGAAATTGCCCAGGCTGATTAGTGTGCCGGATGCTAAACTGCTGTTGAGGGAGCAGCAGGATCACAGTCCATGGCTTGAGTCTTCAGCTGGTAAGAAATCTGAAACTTGGTGTTAATATACTCACCGAACATGGAAACTGGGCGGTCACAATTGAAGGTCTATCAGCCACTGCCCCCCCCCCTATGATCCATCAGCGACTGCCCCCACCATGATCCATCAGCGACTGCCCCCCCCCCCTATAATCCATCAGCGACTGCCCCCCCTATAATCCATCAGCGACTGCCCCCCCCCCTATAATCCATCAGCGACTGCCCCCCCTATTATCCATCAGCGACTGCCCCCCCTATGATCCACCAGGCACTGCCCCCCCCCTATGATCCATCAGCCACTGCCCCCCCCCCTATGATCCATCAGCGACTGCCCCCACCATGATCCATCAGCGACTGCCCCCCCCCTATAATCCATCAGCGACTGCCCCCCCCCTATAATCCATCAGCGACTGCCCCCCGGCCCCCCCTATGATCCACCAGGCACTGCCCCCCCCCCTATGATCCATCAGCCACTGCCCCCCCCCTGTGATCCATCAGCCACTGTCCCCTTGTTCTATTATTGTAGACAAAATTTTTAAGAACATTTCATTTTTGTAGCAGGCGATTTGTATTAAATTTAAATCACTTTAGCAGCAACTGAGCAAGTTTAAATTTAAACAGAAAAAATAGTTTTATATTCTGTTTACAGGTTGTCCCCAGCTGCCACATCGAATGCTGGCCATCTGCGACATCAGCTGCGATCCCGGAGGGTCAATAGAGTTCATGAAAGAGATCACCACAATTGATAAACCATTCTGTCTCTATGATGCTGAACAGAATATGAGCTACGATCAGTGAGTGCCTATTATAGAAATGGCGATTTAAAAAATGAAGTTCTCAATACTCTAGTCACTGTGATCAGTAGTCTGAACTGTTGTCGTTTTTTAACAACCTTGCCTTGTTTTGACTAAAGCCTTCGAAGGAATCGCCCCTTAGGCTCCTTAAAGAATCGCCCCTAAGCCTCCTTAAAGAACCGCCCCTAAGCCTCCTTAAAGAATCGCCCCTAAGCCTCCTTAAAGAATCGCCCTTGAGCCTCCTTAAAGAATCGCCCTTAAGCCTCCTTAAAGAATCGCCCCTAAGCCTCCTTAAAGAATCGCCCTTAAGCCTCCTTAAAGAATCGCCTCTAAGCCTCCTTAAAGAATCGCCCTTAAGCCTCCTTAAAGAATCGCCCTTAAGCCTCCTTAAAGAATCGCCCTTAAGCCTCCTTAAAGAATCGCCCTTGAGCCTCCTTAAAGAATCGCCCCTAAGGCTCCTTAAAGAATCGCCCCTAAGTCTCCTTAAAGAATCGCCCTTAAGCCTCCTTAAAGAATCGCCCCTAAGCCTCCTTAAAGAATCGCCCTTAAGCCTCCTTAAAGAATCGCCTCTAAGCCTCCTTAAAGAATCGCCCTTAAGCCTCCTTAAAGAATCGCCCTTAAGCCTCCTTAAAGAATCGCCCTTAAGCCTCCTTAAAGAATCGCCCTTAAGCCTCCTTAAAGAATCGCCCTTAAGCCTCCTTAAAGAATCGCCCTTGAGCCTCCTTAAAGAATCGCCCCTAAGGCTCCTTAAAGAATCGCCCCTAAGTCTCCTTAAAGAATCGCCCTTAAGCCTCCTTAAAGAATCGCCCCTAAGCCTCCTTAAAGAATCGCCCTTAAGCCTCCTTAAAGAATCGCCTCTAAGCCTCCTTAAAGAATCGCCCTTAAGCCTCCTTAAAGAATCGCCCCTAAGTCTCCTTAAAGAATCGCCCTTAAGCCTCCTTAAAGAATCGCCCTTAAGCCTCCCTAAAGAATCGCCTCTAAGCCTCCTAAAGCATCGTCTCTAAGCCTACTAAATAATCGTCTCTAAGCCTCCTAAAGCATCGTCTCTAAGCCTACTAAATAATCGTCTCTAAGCCTCCTAAAGCATCGTCTCTAAGCCTCCTAAAGCATCGTCTCTAAGCCTCCTAAAGCATCGTCTCTAAGCCTCCTAAAGCATCGTCTCTAAGCCTCCTAAAGCATCGTCTCTAAGCCTCCTAAAGCATCGTCTCTAAGCCTCCTAAAGCATCGTCTCTAAGCCTCCTAAAGCATCGTCTTTAAGCCTCCTAAAGCATCGTCTCTAAGCCTCCTAAAGCATCGTCTCTAAGCCTCCTAAAGCATCGTCTCTAAGCCTCCTAAAGCATCGTCTATAAGCCTCCTAAAGCATCGTCTCTAAGCCTCCTAAAGCATCGTCTCTAAGCCTCCATAAGAATCGACATTCACCCTTCCAGAGATGCATGTGGGAAAATTATAGAAAAAGATGGGTTTTTCTGTAAAAAAATTTTTCAGTTTCTCAGGCCCTGGCGTGATAATCTGCGCTGTGGACAACATGCCGGCTCAAATGCCCCGGGAGAGCACCGAGTTTTTCGGCTCGCTACTGATGCCATATGTCTACGATATTGTGAGTCTTTGGGGTAGACTCTAAATCCCCATTCCAGTAGTCTCCAATGGGATAATTGGGATCTCAGACTCTAAATCCCCATTCGAGTAGTCTCCAATGGGATAATTGGGATCTCAGACTCCAAATCCCCATTCGAGTAGTCTCCAATGGGATAATTGGGATCTCAGACTCTAAATCCCCATTCGAGTAGTCTCCAATGGGATAATTGGGATCTCAGATTCTAAATCCCCATAGTATAGTGTTTCGAAGTTCTTTTAAGGATATGCAATCAAAATCCTAATTCTCATTTCCAATTCAGATGTCTTCTGACGCCAAGCAGCCATTCGACAAATGGGAAGCTGATCCCATTGTCAAAAATGCCGTCATTACTTCTAACGGCTCTTTGACTCCGAATTTCGAGTACATTGCCGAACTTCGCGACGCCAAGCGCAAGCAGTCGGCTGGCAGAGCTCGATCCAGACAGGCCGTGAAGCACCGGCTGCTGGTGCTGGGCTCGGGGCATGTGGCTGGTCCGCTGGTGGAGTATCTGCAGAGGGATGCGAGCTTGCAGATCACCATTGGTGAGTGCACTGACTGACTGACTGACTGACTGACTGACTGACTGACTGACTGACTGACTGACTGACTGACTGACTGACTGACTGACTGACTGACTGACTGACTGACTGACTGACTGACTGACTTGAGTGAGTGGGTGACTCACTGACTGACTGACTGACTGACTGACTGACTGACTGACTGACTGACTGACTGACTGACTGACTGACTGACTGACTGACTGACTGACTGACTGACTGACTGACTGACTGACTGACTGACTGACTTGAGTGAGTGGGTGACTCACTGACTGACTGACTCACTGACTCACTGACTGACTCACTGACTGACTCACTGACTGACTGACTCACTGACTCACTTACTGACCATAATGACAGGCCAACTCGATCCAAACAACTGCTTTTAAACGGAGTTTCCCTCATTTAACTTGCCATTTCCTTTCCTTCCTCAGCCTCCAACATCCGTGCAGACGTGGAGTCGATGGCATCCAAGTACAACTGTCAGCCCGTATTCGCGGACGTGAGCAGTCAGCCGGACGTGATCGAAGGTCTCATAGCGGATCACAGCCTAGTGGTGAGCCTGCTACCCTACAGATTTCATCCGAGGGTGTTGAAGATGTGCCTGCGAGCGAGGCGCAATCTAGTCACGGCCTCCTATGCCACCGACGAGATGCGGGAGCTGAGCAAAGAGGCCAAGGAGGTCGGCATAACGGTGTCCATGGAGAATGGGTTGGATCCCGGCATTGATCACCTGCTGGCTATGGAAGCTATCGAGTCTATTAAAGAGCACGGCGGAATTATTGACAAGTGAGTCCGTGCTCAGATATATGCCTAGGCACAGTATACCCGGTCGTAATTATCCCCGATAAAAGTATCCCCCATAAACATATCCTCCATACCCGAAAAATATGTATAATGGAATATCCTCATTATAACATTAATATTACTTTTTGCAGAGCATCAATGTAGAATTTTATGAGGGCGCTTACGGAGCAGCTTACGCGCCCTCACAAAATTCTACATTGATGCCCCGCAAAAAGTAATGTTTATATTATTGTCATTAATGCAAGAGATTTCCGGGCATCAATGTCGAAAATTCCGGGCTCTGTGTTATTACATAGAATGCAGTTGAAATGTCTATGGCCATTCTTTCTTTTGATTTGCGAGCTCTGGGCCATAGACGAAGTTTTGATGGTCCAGGTCTAGAGATGGACAGTAAAACTGAAGGAGCTAGAAAAATGCTAAATGTATTTTTTTCAAATCTGTCAGGACTAAGCTTGAGTTCTGAAAATGATCAACCGTTTAATTAATTATTCCAATCTGCCGGGAGAAATGGTTTCCGGTATGTCGACCGAAGAGCTGGCGCGTGGGTATCATCCGAGTCGAACAGCCGGTATTTGGAGGAACTGAGCGAAGAATTTGCGCGCAAGATCGAATCAGAAGAGATTCTCGACATTCCGGAGGACGTGATGCAAGAGTTGAATCAGCTTGAACGAGATGGAATACCGGACTCCTCCGCCCGGCAGATGGAGGACAATGTGAGCCGCTTCAAGACTTTTCTGGAAGAAATGAAACTGTCAACGGATCTGCTGCGAATTCCAAAGTCGATTCTGGCTAATTATTTGCGTTTCTTCTATTCGACACTGCGAACAAAGGACGAGCGGTACTATGCTCCAGCAAGTCTCATCTGCATTAGAGCCGGACTGTATCGCTTCTTCTGTCTCAGTCGCCCAGAGATTAACATTGTCAAAAATCAGCCTTTAGGATAATGCAATCGTCTATGGTTAAACCATGAGCACATTTATTTATTTTTTCACTTAAACTTCAGGATAATGATTTCAAACTCGGGATAATGGACACCTATTTTTAGAACAAAACAGCAAACACCAACAACAAAAGATTAGCGCTATGGAAAGTTAATTGTGCAGTATCAATATGGCGCAATTGTCATAGTGCCGAAGACCATTACAGATTGCAATTGTTGAAAGTGCAGTTGTTCATAATAAAGATATTCCGACCGTTCATCTGACGACCATCAGACACGCTCACTGCTTCTTGCACGATGGAACTTTGGATGCTGATGTCAGCAGGCATTGTTACTTGACCGTGGGTTGCGGCGCTTTGTCCCATGTTCAACGCACGCGACACTGCATCGCTGCATTGTTGCAGGGACTTGTCCCGTTTAACTGCCAGGTAGCGCCGGACCGTGCTCTCGGACTTTTGACCCGTGATAGCCATGATCTCGCTCATCGAATTCCCAGCCGATTCCAGGTCTCAAGAAAGTGCAAGAAGTTCAAAAAGTCTTCGTTATCCTTCATGTCCTTCTGAGATGTGGAAAGTCTTGAGATCCAATTGAGTTTGCTGCTAGATACGTTGGCTAAACTTTCGACAGGCAGATTGCCCCAGTTGATCGGATATGACGTCTGGTTCTCCATGGCCAAGCGAATGTAGCTATTTACGTTTTATTCTCTCTTTCTCTCCACATCTCCTTCCTTTCCACCCTCTTAACCCCCAGCCTGTTTGCAACTTCGTTGTCTATGGCCCAAACTCCAGTAAACCACCTCAGTCTTTATGTCTCTCTCTCCTTGGTAACCCCTCTCTCCTTTCGATGCCCTTTTTGTCTATGGCCCCACTGAAATTCGACAATGCGGTTATTCGTAAGTGAGACTTTAGGATAATAGTCCGGCTCATGAGTGCGCTGCGCTAAAGTCTCACTTACGAATAACCAACCATTAACATTAACTTCTGCTGTTATTTGTTTGCCTCTGTTTCACACTGTTGTTATATTTCGCTCTATTACTGAAATAGAAAATACCATAGACAATTCAAGGCACGAATCGCCACATTGACGCCCGGAAAAGGGACGCTTAAGCCCGCAAAAATTAATGACAATAACAATACCGCCATCAAAAGTATCCCCTATTAATCATATATCCATTATAAATAGCCCTAATAAAAATATCCCTTACTAATAATATCCCCATTATCAATATCCCCAAAAAATGCCCTTACTAATAATATCCCCATTATAAACATCCCCAATAAAAATATCCCCAATAAAAATGCCTTTACTAATAATATCCCAAATAAAAATACCCCTACTAATATTATCCCCATAATAAATATCCCCTTTAAAAGCATCCCCACGCAAAATATGCCCACCCAGATTCATCAGTTACTGCGGCGGGCTGCCGGCACCGCAGCACAGCACGAACCCACTGCGCTACAAGTTCAGCTGGAGCCCCGAGGGCGCTCTGCTATCCACACTGAACGCTTCTCGCTACTTGAAGTCCGGCAAAATTGTTGAAATACCCCGCGGCGGTCACCTGATGCTGGCTGCTCAGGACATCGAGTACTTTCCCGGCTTCAATCTGGAAGGCTATCCCAACAGAGACAGCCTGCACTACCGGGATCTGTACGGGATCGAGTCCGCCCAGACCCTGCTCAGGGGGACGCTCAGGTATCGGGGCTACTCCAACGCAGCCTGGGGACTCATCCAGCTTGGCCTACTGTCGGACACTCCGCACGCCAGTCTGCATCCGGAAGGCCCAGACATCACCTGGAAACAGTTGCTATGCCAACTGCTCGGCAAACCTAGGGATATTTTTGTTGGCACGCTTAAAGACGCCGTGTTTGCTAAAGTCGGCCGGGACAGGGAGAAGTTCCAGTGCATCGAGGAGCTCGGGCTGTTCGAGGATAAGCTAATTGAGAAGAGGCACACGCCTTTGAGTAGTATCAGCTGCATGCTGGCTGAAAAGCTGAAGTACAGTGAGTGCATGATGTACTTTTCTATTTTCAACTATTGATCTTAGAATCTTAATCATTTGATGTTTTAGCCCTGATCCAGGAATCCTCAAATCTAATACTTCGATCCCCAATCCTAATCTCTTGATTCTAAAATCCCAACATCTAGATCTCTAATCCCAATAAACAGATCCCTAATCCTAATATCTAGATCCCTAATCCCAATATTTAGATCCCTAATCCCAATATCTAGATCCCTAATCCTAACATCTGGATCCCTAATCCCAATATCTAGATCCCTAATCCCAATAAACAGATCCCTAATCCTAATATCTAGATCCCTAATCCCAATATCTAGATCCCTAATCCCAATATCTAGATCTCTAATCCCAATAAACAGATCCCTAATCATAATATCTAGATCCCTAATCCCAATATCTAGATCCCTAATTCCAATATCTAGATCCCTAATCCTAACATCTGGATCCCTAATCCCAATATCTAGATCCCTAATCCCAATATCTAGATCCCTAATCCCAACACCTAGATCCCTAATCCCAATATCTAGATCCCTAATCTCAATATCTAGATCCCTAATCCCAATATCTAGATCTCTATTCATGCATGTATTTCTCAATCCCCAGACCTAGATCCCTAATCCCAATCCAATAACCTGTAAAATCATTCAGTACTGCTACTGCATCTAAAACTAAAAATTTGTCCATCCCCCCACAGACCCAGGCGAGACGGACGTGATTATAATGGTGCTGGATTTGTCGTGCCGGTTCCCCAACGGCACCCGGGAGAATCACGTGATCAGCCTGGTGAAATACGGCGATCCCAAGGCCTATTCGGCAATGTCCCTCACCGTTGGCTATCAAACAGCTATAGCCGCCAAAATGCTGCTTGATGGTGAGTCTTGGAATGAGAATTTCAATGGAATGAGTCTGGGGAATGCTGCAAATGGATTGATGTGTCAGTGAATAGAACTGATGTGTCAGTGAATAGAACTGATGTGTCAGTGAATAGAACTGATGTGTCAGTGAATAGAACTGATGTGTCAGTGAATAGAACTGATGTGTCAGTGAATAGAACTGATGTGTCAGTGAATGGAACTGATGTGTCAGTGAATAGAACTGATGTGTCAGTGAATAGAACTGATGTGTCAGTGAATGGAACTGATGTGTCAGTGAATAGAACTGATGTGTCAGTAAATAGAACTGATGTGTCAGTGAATAATAGAACTGATGTGTCAGTGAATAGAACTGATGTGTCAGTGGATGGAACTGATGTGTCAGTGAATAGAACTGATGTGTCAGTGAATGGGAACTGATGTGTCAGTGAATGGGAACTGATGTGTCAGTGAATGGGAACTGATGTGTCAGTGAATAGAACTGATGTGTCAGTGAATGGGAACTGATGTGTCAGTGAATGGAACTGATGTGTCAGTGAATAGAACTGATGTGTCAGTGAATAGAATTGATGTGTCAGTGAATAGAACTGATGTGTCAGTGAATGGGAACTGATGTGTCAGTGAATGGAACTGATGTGTCAGTGAATAGAACTGATGTGTCAGTGAATGGAACTGATGTGTCAGTGAATAGAACTGATGTGTCAGTGAATAGAACTGATGTGTCAGTGAATAGAACTGATGTGTCAGTGGATAGAACTGATGTATCAGTGAAGAGAACTGATGTGTCAGTGAATGGAACTGATGTGTCAGTGAATAGAACTGATGTGTCAGTGAATAGGAACTGATGTGTCAGTGAATGGGAACTGATGTGTCAGTGAATAGAATTAATGTGTCAGTGAATGGAACTGATGTGTCAGTGAATGGGAACTGATGTGTCAGTGAATGGAACTGATGTGTCAGTGAATAGAACTGATGTGTCAGTGAATAGAATTGATGTGTCAGTGAATAGAACTGATGTGTCAGTGAATAGAACTGATGTGTCAGTGAATGGAACTGATGTGTCAGTGAATAGAACTGATGTGTCAGTGAAGAGAACTGATGTGTCAGTGAAGAGAACTGATGTGTCAGTGAATAATAGAACTGATGTGTCAGTGAAGAGAACTGATGTGTCAGGGAATAGAACTGATGTGTCAGTGAAGAGAACTGATGTGTCAGTGAATAGAACTGATGTGTCAGTGAAGAGAACTGATGTGTCAGTGAAGAGAACTGATGTGTCAGTGAAGAGAACTGATGTGTCAGTGAATAGAACTGATGTGTCAGTGAATAGAACTGATGTGTCAGTGAATGGAACTGATGTGTCAGTGAATAGAACTGATGTGTCAGTGAAGAGAATTGATGTGTCAGTGAATAGAACTGATGTGTCAGTGAATAGAACTGATGTGTCAGTGAATGGAACTGATGTGTCAGTGAATAGAACTGATGTGTCAGTGAAGAGAACTGATGTGTCAGTGAAGAGAACTGATGTGTCAGTGAATAATAGAACTGATGTGTCAGTGAAGAGAACTGATGTGTCAGTGAATAGAACTGATGTGTCAGTGAAGAGAACTGATGTGTCAGTGAATAGAACTGATGTGTCAGTGAAGAGAACTGATGTGTCAGTGAATGGAACTGATGTGTCAGTGAATAGAACTGATGTGTCAGTGAATAATAGAACTGATGTGTCAGTGAAGAGAACTGATGTGTCAGTGAAGAAAACTGATGTGTCAGTGAAGAGAACTGATGTGTCAGTGAAGAGAACTGATGTGTCAGTGAATAATAGAACTGATGTGTCAGTGAATAATAGAACTGATGTGTCAGTGAAGAGAACTGATGTGTCAGGGAATAGAACTGATGTGTCAGTGAAGAGAACTGATGTGTCAGTGAATAGAACTGATGTGTCAGTGAAGAGAACTGATGTGTCAGTGAAGAGAACTGATGTGTCAGTGAAGAGAACTGATGTGTCAGTGAATGGAACTGATGTGTCAGTGAATAGAACTGATGTGTCAGTGAATGGAACTGATGTGTCAGTGAAGAGAACTGATGTGTCAGTGAAGAGAACTGATTTGTCAGTGAATGGAACTGATGTGTCAGTGAAGAGAACTGATGTGTCAGTGAAGAGAACTGATGTGTCAGTGAAGAGAACTGATGTGTCAGTGAATAGAACTGATGTGTCAGTGAATAGAACTGATGTGTCAGTGAATGGAACTGATGTGTCAGTGAATAGAACTGATGTGTCAGTGAATGGAACTGATGTGTCAGTGAAGAGAACTGATGTGTCAGTGAATAGAACTGATGTGTCAGTGAATAGAACTGATGTGTCAGTGAATAGAACTGATGTGTCACTGAATGGAACTGATGTGTCAGTGAAGAGAACTGATGTGTCAGTGAAGAGAACTGATGTGTCAGTGAAGAGAACTGATGTGTCAGTGAATAGAACTGATGTGTCAGTGAATAGAACTGATGTGTCAGTGAATGGAACTGATGTGTCAGTGAATAGAACTGATGTGTCAGTGAATGGAACTGATGTGTCAGTGAAGAGAACTGATGTGTCAGTGAATAGAACTGATGTGTCAGTGAATAGAACTGATGTGTCAGTGAATAGAACTGATGTGTCAGTGAATAGAACTGATGTGTCAGTGAATAGAACTGATGTGTCACTGAATGGAACTGATGTGTCAGTGAAGAGAACTGATGTGTCAGTGAAGAGAACTGACGTGTCAGTGAAGAGAACTGACGTGTCACTGGGTGACTCAAGCAAAGCCCGCTGTCATCTTTCAGAAGAGATCCAAGACCGCGGTCTCGTGCTGCCGCTGTCAATGAACATCTACCGACCAATATTGAAGCGACTCAAAGCTGAAGGCATCTCAGCCGTCGCCAAGACAACCGAAATTGAAGGCTGACGAGCTAGCTGTGCTAATTTATATTGCTGTGATGTAAATGTCAAGGATCCTAACGTAGGAAAAAGAAAGTTCTTTTACCTCTGTTATAATCTGTTTTTTGCACTTGCTTCAGAAAAGAAAGAACTTTTTCTTAGTACAATATTGTACTTTACTAGAAGCATATCGTTTGTTTACTATTTTATAATCTCTCCAGGTAAACAATACATACTTTCAAACTTCTCACTTAAAGTCTCATTATTTATTTCAATTTTTATTTACAGATTTTATTTATACTATTTTTAAATTCGCTCTACTCACTCCAGTAGTATGTTGCGACTGCGAATTTAAAATTTATATGGAGTATTTTTATGCTTATATCAGTAACTCAGTTTTTGAAAAATGCCAAAAATTGCTTTGTTTTTATTTCATTCCTTTCTTTGCAAATGCATTAATTAATATATATTTTGTGATTAAATAATTTCATACGATCTCCGCTACTTTCAGTAAGCTATGTAGTTAATTAACGAAAACATTGCAGCTGTGACAGAAAATATACGAACTGTGCAGACTATCACAAATTTTTTATTTACGAGTATATGTATGTTCTGATATTTATAAAGCCAGGCGTAACTTCTTAATAAATTTAATTATTGGCTTTTATAATCAGTCATGAGTCACTGTCTCAGCCCCACCTCCACGTTTTGAGAGTCAACTCCAGGGTCTCTGCCCTCTGCACTCTATAACCCATCCTCTCTGCACTCTATTATCAGCCCTCTCTGCACTCTATAACCCACCCTCTCTGCACTCTATAACCCACCCTCTCTGCACTCTATAACCCACCCTCTCTGCACTCTATAACCCACCCTCTCTGCACTCTATAACCCACCCTCTCTGCACTCTATTATCAGCCCTCTCTGCACTCTATAATCCACCCTCTCTGCACTTTATAATCCAGAACCAACCCCTTTTATCCATGGCCCACTGAGGGGCGGTGCAAAACCAACCCCCGTTTTCCATGGCCCACTGAGCTAGGGGCGGTGCAAAACCAACCCCCGTTTTATATGGCCTACTGAGGGGCGGTGCAAAACCAGCCCCCGTTTTCCATAGCCCACTGAGGGGCGGTGCAAAACCAGCCCCCGTTTTCCATAGCCCACTGAGGGGCGGTGCAAAACCAGCCCCCGTTTTATATGGCCCACTGAGGGGCGGTGCAAAACCAGCCCCCGTTTTCCATAGCCCACTGAGGGGCGGTGCAAAACCAACTCCCGTTTTTTATGGCCCACTGAGGGGCGGTGCAAAACCAACCCCCGTTTTCCATGGCCCACTGAGGGGCGCTGGAGAACCAACTCCCGTTTTATATGGCCCACTTAGTGGTGGTGCAGAATCAACCCTAATTTTTCATGCCCCACTGAGGTTATACCATACACAAATTCTTAATAACTGATTGCTTGGGTACAAACAAAGAAACAAACAAACAAGCAAAACTTGCAGACAAACCCTCCTTACTTCTGTCTGTGGTATTATTAAAGTATTCTCCACTGCTTAGGCTGACCTAGCCGAAATTGAGAACTGTAATTGTAAGCACTGCTTTAGTTGCGCTATCTCTGCACTGACACTTAAAAACAGGGCAGAAAAAAGATAATATTGCTCTCTGAGCAGAGACTGCACAATCCGACGGTTACTTCAGATGGGCGCTAGAAAGCAGGTGAGCCCGCGTGCGCGCGTTGACGCCACCTGTCGCACCCTTTATACAATGCAGCTACTCCTATTGCAGAGAGAGAGACTCGCATAGTTTCACTTTGAAATAAACGACATCTCTAACCCAAATGTACAGTCATCAAACCCTGCAACCAAGGAATGAAAGCGAAACTGGGCAATGTTTGAAAATAAGCGCTACTTTTGGTGTATTTAAACTCGCGTTTTCATCTTAGGCGAATTTCTTTAAATGAAATATATTGAGGCAAGCAAATGCTATACATATAAACTAAGACAGATACAGTAATGCTTAAGAAGCAACTTCTAATTGCTTTGGCATTTCTGCTAGCTGGCATTGGTAAGTGTATTGGTGAGGACAGTAAAAGTAAGAGTTATTAAAGGATTCAAAGATGGAAAAAGTGAATGACTGAATAGAAGAGAGTGAGAGAGAGAGTGAGAGTGGGGTAAAGGGGAGAGGTGGAAGAGAGGAAGATTGGGAGAGAGGAGGGGAGAGAAAGACAGGGGGAGTGACAGAAAGTGGGAAAGGGGAGAGGGAAGAAGGAGAGATGGAGAGATGGGTCCAGGGAAGGAACAGGGAGCGATGGAGAGGGGAGAGAGAGGGAGAGTGGAAAGGGGATAAGGGAGGGAGAGAGGGAGAGTTGAGAGAGAGAGGAGAGGAAGAGAGGGAGAGTGGAGAGTGAAGAGGGGAGAAAGAGAGTGAAGAGTGGAGAGGGAAGAGGGGAGGGTGGGAGAGTGGAGAGGGAGAATCAAGGAAACAAGTGGGGTGTTGATTCAAAGACGCAGATGGATGAAAATAAGATTAGGCCAGTGTAGGCAAAGCAGGAGATCAGTAGCTCTCCCCTTCGCCAAGTGATGAAGTTCCACCACCCACAAAAACCCAGCCGTGGACTCAGGCGCTGCCATCTTGTGCTACAGCCGGGACCAATCGACAGGCGTGGCCAATGGAACTGTAGACGACTGCCCGTCTGACTTGGCCTGCTATCTGTACACAAAAGATAAGGTAACTACGGGTAAAACTTTACACACTTTTTTGGGAAAGTGTATGCATAATGCCGCCAGGCCCAGATGTTCCACACTTCCCTGAGTACTTGGTTTGAAAATAAATTCCCAATAGTATAAAAGTATAAAAATATTATCCACCAGATAAGCTACGCAGGATGCGGTCGCTGCACAGAAGAAAACACTGAAGATCACAACTGCGAGTCTTGCACATCTGACTACTGCAACGACTGGCCTTCGCTAATCGGCTGTTTCTATGCTAAAAGCGAAACTAAAAAGGAAAATTGGTTAAAAATATCCTGCAACAAGAAATTTTGCTACAGCTTTAACTACACTATCGGAGCCACGGTGAGAACTCGTTTCTGTAAAGCGAGACTGCTGCAGATATAGATTGCTTACAGAAATCTTAAATAGATAGATTCCACACCCCGCTGAGAGAAGTGTGAAAGCAACACCCCCAATCTTCCACCCACACCCCACTGATAGCAGGTGTGAAACCAACACCCTAATCTCCCACCCACACCCCACTGATAGCAGGTGTGAAACCAACACCCCCAATCTCCCACGTACACCCCACTGATAGCAGGTGTGAAACCAACACCTCCAATCTCCCACGTACTCCCCACTGATAGCAGGTGTGAAACCAACCCCCCACCCCCAATCTTCCACACACCACTGATAGCAGGTGTGAAACCAACACCTCCAATCTCCCACGTACACCCCACTGATAGCAGGTGTGAAACCAACCCCCCCCCCCACCCCCAATCGTCCACGCACCACTGATAGCAGGTGTCAGACCAACACCCCAATCTTCCACCTACACCCCACTGAGAGCAGGTGTAAGACCAACCCCCGATCTTCCACACCCCACTGATAGCAGGTGTGAGACCAACCCCCGATCTTCCACACCCCACTGATAGCAGGTGTGAGACCAACCCCCCCCCCGATCTTCCACACCCCACTGATAGCAGGTGTGAGACCAACCCCCCCGATCTTCCACACCCCACTGATAGCAGGTGTGAGACCAACCCCCCCCCCCGATCTTTCACACCCCACTGATAGCAGGTGTGAGACCAACCCCCCAATGCTTTACGAAGCGAAATAAATTGAAACTGTAGTGTAAGACAAAAGTGTCAAAGGAATTTTATCCCCGAAATTGCAGTATTACGCTGCCGGTTGTGGTAACTGCTCTGGTTACGAGAAGTTCGATACCTGCAGAGTGTGCAGCACAGACTACTGCAACTCAGCTACTGCATTTTCAGCAGATAAATTAAAATTTGTGGCCGGTGGCTTCATTATTCTGATCCTTCAGTCCTGGATAAATTGACTCCTGACAGATGCCGAGTAAGGGAGAAAAACGTACTCAAACTTGAAGAAACACGAGTCTCTTTTAAAGA
>NIVC01000268.1:415000-417500 GCA_002269645.1 Macrostomum lignano
CCCAATCTTCCACACCACACTGATAGCAGGTGTGAAACCAACCCCCAATCTTCCACACCACACTGATAGCAGGTTTGAAACCAACCCCCAATCTTCCACACCACACTGATAGCAGGTTTGAAACCAACCCCCCAATCTTCCACACCACACTGATAGCAGGTTTGAAACCAACCCCCAATCTTCCACACCCCACTGAGAGCAGGTGTGAAACCGACCCCTAATCTTCCACACCCCACTGAGAGCAGGTGCGAAACCAACCCCCAATCTTCCACATCTCACTGATAGCAGGTGTGAAACCAACCCCCAATCTTCCACACCTCACTGATAGCAGGTGTGAAACCAACCCCCAATCTTCCACACCTCACTGATAGCAGGTGTGAAACCAACCCTCCAATCTTCCACACCCCACTGAGAGCAGGTGCGAAACCAACCCCCAATCTTCCACACCCCCTGAGAGCAGGTGCGAAACCAACCCACTTTCTCCTACACCCCAGTGATATCAGCTGTGAAACCAACTCTCCATCAGTTACATTCAAGTACTTTAACCTTTAACTTATCAAGTATAAACTCTAACTAATCATGAACGAATAGTCAATAAAATTAATAAATGAAAACTTCAGTTCTTTTTTGCCGGCTGCGGTGACTGCGCAGATTACGGGAATTTCGACAATTGCAAGACTTGCGCAACCGACTATTGCAATTCAGCAAAGGTTCTGACTGCAGAGCAAACGAATTTGATGCTGACTGCAGCTGGAGGCCTTCTCGTGATGGTCATGCAGCTCTGGGGTCATGGATAACAGTTCCAATTTATCAGTAGCTAAAACTGATTGACTAACACTACAATGAGTTCTCTAAACTGACTCTGTTTATTTCAACATTGACAAGTTTTTATGGACTTTATACATTTCTTTATGGAAATTTAACAACCTGCGTGAAATAATATTACCGATTTCATCAATGTTTTCGATATATTCAAGTAAATTAAATCTTTTTTATTGTTAGATGCATATTGTTGTTTTAATGAAACGATTTGCACAAAAGTTTCTCGTGTTGAAACCTTTTATTACGCCCGTATCCTAACTCTTTTGAAAACTCAGATTTTGTTCGCTCCTCTGGCTCAATGATGACCTCTCTGACTCAGTGATCATCTCTCTGACTCAGTGATTATCTCTCTGACTCAGTGATCATCTCTCTGACTCAGTGATTATCTCTCTGACTCAGTGATCATATATCTGACTCAGTGATCATCTCTCTGACTCAGTGATTATCTCTCTGACTCAGTGATCATAATATCTGACTCAGTGATCATCTCTCTGACTCAATTATTATCTCTCTGACTCAGTGATCATAATATCTGACTCAGTGATCATCTCTCTGACTCAGTGATTATCTCTCTGACTCAGTGATCATCTCTCTGACTCAGTGATCATAATATCTGACTCAGTGATCATCTCTCTGACCCAGTGATCATATATCTGACTCAGTGATTATCTCTCTGAATCAGTGATCATATATCTGACTCAGTGATCATATATCTAACTCAGTGATTATCTCTCAGACTCAGTGATTATCTCTCTGACTCAGTGATCATATATCTGACTCAGTGACTATCTCTCTGACTCAGTGATCATCTCTCTAACTCAGTGATCATCTCTCTAACTCAGTGATTATCTCTCTAACTCAGTGATTATCTCTCTAACTCAGTGATCATCTCTCTAACTCAGTGATTATCTCTCTAACTCAGTGATCATCTCTCTAACTCAGTGATTATCTCTCTGAATCAGTGATCATATATCTGACTCAGTGATCATATATCTGACTCAGTGATTATCTCTCTGACTCAGTGATCATCTCTCTAACTCAGTGATTATCTCTCTGAATCAGTGATCATATATCTGACTCAGTGATCATATATCTGACTCAGTGATCATATATCTGACTCAGTGATTATCTCTCTGACTCGGTGATCATATATCTGACTCAGTGATTATCTCTCTGACTCAGTGATCATACATCTGATTCAGTGATCATCTCTCTGTTCATCTCTCTGACTCACTGTTCATCATCTCTCTGACTTAGTGATCACCTCTCTGACTCACTGTTCATTATCTCTCTGACTCACTGTTCATCATCTCTCTGACTTAGTGATCACCTCTCTGACTCACTGTTCATTATCTCTCTGACTCACTGTTCATCATCTCTCTGACTTAGTGATCACCTCTCTGACTCACTGTTCATTATCTCTCTGACTCACTGTTCATCATCTCTCTGACTTAGTGATCACCTCTCTGACTCACTGTTCATCATCTCTCTGACTTAGTGATCACCTCTCTGACTCACTGTTCATCATCTCTCTGACTTAGTGATCACCTCTCTGACTCACTGTTCATCATCTCTCTGACTTAGTGATCACCTCTCTGACTCACTGTTCATCATCTCTCTGACTTAGTGATCACCTCTCTGACTCACTGTTCATCATCTCTCTGACTTAGTGATCACC
>NIVC01000268.1:422500-464070 GCA_002269645.1 Macrostomum lignano
AAGGCGCAGGCCGACAGGTCCAAGATGATGCAGAAGACGTTTACAGTCGGCTCGCTTTCGTCGTCGCTATCAACGGAAGCTGGAAGATCAGCCGAATCGATGGAGCCCATGGATTCGTACGACTTTGAGGCGGTGATTGGCAGGTTCTTGAGCTCCTCCGAGGAGCTCAACTGGGCGCGCTGGCGTGCTATGGCGCTCTTTTATGGCAAATAATTTGGGGAAAGGTTAAGTCACTTTGTAAACAATCTCTGGTTAGAAAGTTCGTTTTTTAGGGGGCAGACTAGTTTAAGCAATCAACTCCGACGTCCGGCTTTCGTGCCAAGGTACCCAGGTTCGATTCCGTGTGTAATTCTACAATAATTTGAGACCCTGTCCTAAGGCATATCTCGGTAAAGTCAGGGTCGTATGTGTATACGCTCGTACCTGCGTACGTTCGAGTATCTGTGTACGTGTGAGCGATTCGTGGTCAGAAGGGATGAGCATGATTGCTTGCCTCCTCGTTGGCGTTGGCTACGAAAAAACGTATTACTGAGACAGTACTGTAGTTCTCAATTTTTCTTAGGGCGAGTCTGGTTGCTTCCCGAATCCATGGTTTGACTTGGACGCGTCGATGTTAACTCGGTGTTCAAGGACAGTAATTATAGTTAAAGGTACAGTGCCTGACAACAACTAGGTCAGAGTTGTTGCAGACCATGTGCTATTTTTGCATGTCTTCTTTTTTATTCCTGTACCTGCCCCTGTACGTGATTTCATGACTGTTGTATTGGTTTAACAGCAGTAGCCCCCAGCGGAAACGTAGACAGATTAACATGAATCCGTTAAATGATGATTGCAAAAACAATGTCGTTGAATTTACCGGATGACTTCCCTCTTCCTTGACAACTCCGAGCACTTCCTTGATGCCCTGGGCGTTGAGCACGTCAGTCCGAAGGTTCATATCGCCGCTGGCTCCTCCGCTTCGCTTGGCTGCGGCTTTAGCGCGTTCGAGAATCTTCTTCGGATTCATGGCCACGGAGCGGAATAGGCGCTTGCGAAAGTTGTCTGCGCTGGCGAAATAGAGCGAGCCGTCGAATTTAAAAATTTTCAGGCCAGGAATTTCTTCAGCCTGAATAGTAAATATTTTTTGGGTTCACGAATTTCAGTAAAAACGAAGTGTCGATTTTTTGCGAGGCCATGTTACTTTTTGGCTTGTACTATTCTCAGCTGTTAAGAGTCAACCACTAGAGGCACTGTGCATTACACGACTGGTGATAAGAGTTACGTAGTAAAGACTGTTTTACAGCTTGTGTGAGCGCTCACGGACCGTCATGCTGTCCTGTTGACGTAAGTGGCCTAAGAAATGCATAGTGACGGCAGCAACTACTAAGAGACTGAGCTACATGCTAGCACGACCGCTATGTACCAATCGTCTTACAATAGCCTCATCGGCCATAACTCGATAGTTTTTTTAAGTTCTCTTTGCTCTGAAACTCACCCCTTTAATCTTCTTAATGTTCCTATAAATGTCAGTTTTCGGCACTCGCCCCAGCAGGTAGGCCTTCGGAGCCTGGGTCCGATAAATGATGGTGAGCAACGAGAAGGCGACCCCGATTCCCAGACCGATGGGCAGGTCCAGACCAAGGATTGCAGCCAGCGTTACAATCCAAATTGACTGTAATTACATGGGAATTCAACTAATTACAATCAATCATATTGTAAAAAGTAATAAACAGTGAGCGTACAAAGTCGTATCGATTGGTTCGCCACAGTCGAGGCAGTTGCTCCACTTGCAGGATCATGTTCTTCAAATTCACGATTATAATTGCGGAAAGTACGCACTGAAATTGATAATGCAATTATAATATAGGATTGCTCACTTGATCAGCAAATTATGGAATAGACTGCTGATAAACAGGTATTCACCTTGGGTACCGGCTCAAAATAGGAGCAAAAAGTAAGAATGCTGATTAGTGTAATTATTGTAGCGTAAACCGAATAGATCTGAAGTGCGAAATAAAATGGCACATTGTAAACGGCATAAGGTATCATTCCTAAATTATGACTCTTACTTAAGGCAACTTTTTCTTACTAGTGTCTTTCCTCTCATGGACTCGTGCAGCGAGGTGCAAGCAATGGACGAGGCCGACACGAACGTGCTGAACCAGCTCATGCCGAAGTTGACAAATCCGTAGGCTAGGACCTCCTGGTTGGCGTCCACTTCATATCCGTGACGTAGAGCGAAGGTCTTGGCTACAGACACCGACAGGGCATAGGAGATTATGCCAAGCACGATGCCGTTCACTAAAATTCCGGACCCGCTTGTGAAATGCTCCGGCAGTGGAGCGCGCGGCACCTCGAATCTGAAGTTAAATTTTGATGGGTCGCTTTTAAACCGGTGTCAGAAATGCGGTGTCAGATGGGTCTTAGTTAAAAAGTTCTATTTGCTTCACACACTTCATGTCTGCATAAAAGTAACCCCGTCAATCTGATAAAAATGCGTAAAAGTCTTTTTTAATCCTATACTGATGGATAAAGCCATATCCGACACTGACAACCTGACTTTCCATTACTGCTATGTTGAATTGTTTCTATTCGTTGCTTCTGTAAATTATGGTTGACTTTCAAAGTAAAAGACGTGTGGCTTTTTCTCAAAGAGAAAGTTTTTGAAAATTTTAATTATACCGTTAAAAGAAGCGATAGATAACGGTGGCAAAAGTGGTATTTTACATTTTCCAAGCGCGGCTTACCCTTGTCGAATGACGCCAACATTTTCCACTTTAATAGTCCCCTTCCAATTCATGAACTGCGACATTAGAAGACTTGTAATCAACTGAAATCGAGTTATATTGTGTTTGTGTGCTTCTTATACTCGCATCTTCTCGTAACAACAAATCAACGGTTTAAAAAAAATAGCGCAAACCTTACCACAATGATGTCGATTGGAATTGGAATTTTCACATATTTAGAGCACTTCTCGTTCACCAGCTTGATGGCCAGCAGCAGAGCAAAGAAGGCTACGAAAATGCCGATTGTGTATCCGTTTACCTGACCGGTGAATAGCCTTTTGAATGCCTCGATAAAGTACTAAATGGGGTTAGATGGAATACAAAAAAACAGATGTAGACATCTCAACTTATAATACTGACAGAATGTCAAATACCAATGGATTAGGTTACATCTCAAACGAAACTAGAACAAGTCAACGCTATTGCAAGTTTGTGTCGATTAAAAACTAAACTAGAACGACTAAGAACGACAAAACTAAACTAGAAATTAGTTTATTTCTTAGTATTTTTACAGTGTTCTATCTGGACTACTGAATTAAAAAATATGTCCAAGTAGAACAACCATGTGTCTTATCCTACGTTGATTAACAAATTTGTCGAACCAAAGTTTAACAAAATTTTATCAAAGAGTAATAAGAAATATTTTTAAAGAATTTTTGTTCGAATTCCTTTTGCGAACTTATTTAAAAATTAAATCTCAATTTAGTGAACAAAACTATATTATGCGCGTTTCCGCTCCATTAATTTTTCTTCAAAACTATTAACATTAATGAACTTGCAAATTAGGACCTGAGTAACTTTATTACTAAAAAACGCTCACAATAGTTTACCTGACCACCTGCAAGAACCAAGGCCATTGTTACTCACCATGAAGAATTTCCCGTTGCCATTTATGGCCGGAATTTTCGCTCCGAGCAGATTGCCCAACTGACTGCTGACGATGTGCAGCGCAGCGCCGCAGGTGAACGCGCTATTCAACGGATCGGACATGTAGATGGTGAGAAAGCCCAGCTGCAGAGCGCCCAGCAGAATCTGCAACAGCCCAGCAACCATGGTAATGGATAAGGCCACCATTGCGTTCGCGTCATCCCGGTTAATGCAGCCAGCTGGAAATGCGAGGGAAAATTCCAGTTATGTTGATTTGACAGGCAAATACGCTTGAATAGCCTCCTAAAATTTTTTTTTAAATTTTTCTACATTTAAAAAAACTACCGTCGTCTAAAGTTTTTCTATTGGTACAGCTCGACGATAAGTTGTTGAAGTTTCTTTAAAAAGGAATCATAATTAGATAGATTTCGCCACTGATGCTTAAAAATGCAAAGAAACCAACCTGTCGCTCCTGTCGTGACATTCGGAGCCGTAGTAACCAAAGCCATTGTTGTAGATTCGGTAGCGATGGTAGTTGATTCGTTGCCAGTATACAGACCAGCATTAGAGACTGAGGCAGTTTCGCAGAGTCCAACACCATTGGGGTACACCTGTTGGACACCGGCTCGAACTGCTTCGCCAACAATTAGCGATACGGCGCCTTGACTTGCTAAAAATTAATTAGTTAATTCGATTTCAAGATTAGCGGTTACATTGTGCATCGATGTTTACCTTTCAGGGATGCTAAACAAGCAATGCTGTTTTGTCTTTTTGGGTTGTTAATAAAATGACAAATCGACTGTCGATCATGACGGTTGGATTGTTGATGAGGTGACGGTTGGATTGTTGATGAGGTGACGGTTGGATTGTTGATGAGGTGACGGTTGGACTGTTGATGAGGTGACGGTTGGATTGTTGATGAGGTGACGGTTGGATTGTTGATGAGGTGACGGTTGGATTGTTGATGAGGTGACGGTTGGATTGTTGATGAGGTTACGGTTGGATTGTTGATGAGGTGACGGTTGGACTGTTGATGAGGTTACGGTTGGATTGTTGATGAGGTGACGGTTGGACTGTTGATGAGGTGACGGTTGGACTGTTGATGAGGTGACGGTTGGATTGTTGATGAGGTTACGGTTGGACTGTTGATGAGGTGACGGTTGGACTGTTGATGAGGTGACGGTTGGACTGTTGATGAGGTGACGGTTGGACTGTTGATGAGGTGACGGTTGGACTGTTGATGAGGTTGGATTGTTAATGAGATGGCGGTTGGATTGTTGATAATGTGACGCTGGGACTGTTTTTCCAATAGATTGAAATTCCAATTAGCTGGATGACGGTTCTGTCCTCATTAAATCCTTTAACAAATTTAGAAATGGAAAAGACAAATTAACTTACACATGTTGAGATGATTCGACGTCCCGAAGATAAAGTAGATCAGCATAGCAAAAAAGGCCGAATAGAATCCGTATTGCGGCTTCACGTTTGCCAACAATGAGAAAGCGATTGCTAAAATTCAACAAGGAAAAGCTTGACTTTTTAACGTCATTAAAATTAATTGAAGTGCTTTTTAAACTCACCCTGCGGAATGATGAACAGTCCAACGCTAACACCTGAAATAAGGTCAAACACAGCGTACTCGCGAACTTTATAGTTGACAAACACGTTGATGCATGGAAACGCTTTGTTAAGAATTCCCATGGCTTTAGTTTTTATGTCCTTTTTCTCTTTAAATTGATTGGCTTTGCGTTGCTGCATCAAATTGATCCGGTGCGCTTTGCGTTCGCTCGGTTCCAGACGAATCTGATACTCTTCTTCCAGCTGCACTTCGTTGTAGGTCGGCCTGGAAGCAATCGTCCCACCGCGTTTGCCGTCGTCTCCAGCACCGCCACCGGCTGATGCCGTGATGGCTGCGAGATCCGTCAGCCTCTCGTTCGACATCTGCTTGCGAAGATCTCTGGGAATGTTGGCCGGGTTTCGGTTCGGCTGGCCGGCTCCGCCGCCGCCGCCACCGCCGCCACCACCCCAGGACGTCCCGAAGACATGTCAAATTTGTTAGAATTTTCCCAGTTTTCCAAAATTAATTCACTCGACGTTCGGATAACTGGGGAATGGTTATAAAAGGGGATGTGAAATTAAGAGTCAAAATGAAGCCCGAAATATACGGTCCCGATTTCTCTAAGCAAATCCCTTCATTTGGAGCCAAATTGCTCCCATTATGCCGAAAACGCGACCAATGTAGCATTTGGGGATCTCTACGCTCTTATGGGGAGAAATGGTTGTGAGGGAGCTTATAGCACCTTTGACCATGATATAAATGTGCTATTTATGTCTCCACGGAGACAGGGAAACACAATGAGAGCTTGGTTGGGGGCAATAACAAACAATATTGAGATAACATAATGGAGGGCACAACATATCATTACTATATCGCTTCTATTCTTCATACTAACACATAAAAATAGCGTTTATCGTCATATAAGCATTTGAAGCTCCAAATGAAGGTATTGGCGTAGAGAAACCGGGACCCAATGCTTCATGCTCCATTCTGGAGCCTTAGTTAAGTTCACGTGAAATCCTCATTTATTCGTTTTTCCCCATAGAGATCCCCAAATGCTAAACGGGTTGGTTTTTGGTGGTCGGAAGCAATTTGGCTCCAAGTAGGGAAATCGGGACCGTATATTTCGGGCTTCATTTTGGCTATTCTGTTTCAAAAATAGGCCCTTAATTTATAATGCTAACAACCTACCATCTTATCCAGCAACAACTTACCCAAACAGTAGCAACAGCCAGATCTCGGAATCGTCCTTCGAAAGAATCAACTCTTCTACTAAGACGAGGCTAAAAAAATCAGCTATTTAGAGTCAGAAAAATGGAGAAGAGATCAGGGCTAATTAAGCACCGGAAGAGAATGCAGAACAATTTGCTGCTTTAAGACCTGTGAAACTTGTTGGAATTAGCTGACTCTGCATTTGCCTGTGCCAAGCTCTGTAATAGCTAATGAATTACCGGAAAAGAAAACAGTAATCAAGCGCGTTTAGCACTCTCAGACTTTATGGTTAACCGTTGAATTTCCAATATCAATACCAATTTTCTGAATCACTGAGTTCGTCGGTTTCGACTGATTGCAATTGGCAAATGTGTCTTTAGAATTGAGTCAGGACATTGTATAGAAAATGAGGTATGTTGAGAGGCATGCTGAACTTTGCAATAGAATGACTCAATTAATAAGTTTTAGCATCATAAGATTTCATCTGAGGGGGCACCATTTCATCTGAGGGGGCGCCAGTTCATCTGAGGGGCGCCAGTTTATTTGAGAGGGCGCCAGTTCATCTGAGGGGGCGCCAGTTCATCTGAGGGGGCGCCAGTTCATCTGAGGGGGCGCCAGTTCATCTGAGGGGGCGCCAGTTCATCTGAGGGGGCGCCAGTTCATCTGAGGGGGCGCCAGTTCATCTGAGGGGGCGCCAGTTCATCTGAGGGGGCGCCAGTTTATTTGAGAGGGCGCCAGTTCATCTGAGGGGGCGCCAGTTCATCTGAGGGGGCGCCAGTTTATTTGAGAGGGCGCCAGTTCATCTGAGGGGGCGCCAGTTCATCTGAGGGGGCGCCAGTTTATTTGAGAGGGCGCCAGTTCATCTGAAGGGGCGCCAGTTCATCTGAGGGAGCGCCAGTTCATCTGAGGGGGCGCCAGTTCATCTGAGGGGGCGCCAGTTCATCTGGGGGGGCGCCAGTTCATCTGAGGGAGCGCCAGTTCATCTGAGGGGGCGCCAGTTCATCTGAAGGACACTATTTTATTGGAGAGGGCGCGCCATTTAATTTGACGGGACGCCATTTCCAAGAGAGCGTATTGCATTGCGACCGAAAAAAACGAATTCACCAAGCTGTATGTTTGTTTTAATCGCAGTCAAATATTCTCAACACCGACAACTGTGACCGAGTTTTGTAGAAGGGGCTGCTGTTTCTGCAACTCAGTTGCTTATTCGTCGCCAAACTAATTTTGGCTTCCCGTCAAAAAGTACCGCTTGCAAAGGGGCAACGGCTTGCGGCTTCATTAGCAAATTCGACGTATTCTGCTCACTGCCTTGACTTTATTGCGTTCTTTCTTATAAGTCAACCCCTTCGTGCTTAAAACCGAGAGCAGCGAACAAGCTGATAAAACTTTGACGTTCGTCCGACGTTCGGTTTGGGTTTAAAGTAGAAAAACTTTACGTTATAAACTGCATTCAAGATAAAGACAGTGAAGCAGAACTCCCTGATCAGGACTTGGTCTGTGAGCCTCACTGACTGCTTAAGAATGCACTAAAAGCAGTCACGGTTCACCCTCATGGTCATAAGATCGAACGCTATTTGAAGTTTCCAACAAAAGTATATCGCCTTTAAATTGCCTAAAAAAGAAGAACATCAAAGTTAATTAGCTGAAATACTTACATAGATAGATAGATAGATAGATAGATAGATAGATAGATAGATAGATAGATAGATAGATAGATAGATAGATAGATAGATAGATAGATAGATAGATAGATAGATAGATAGATAGATAGATAGATAGATAGATAGATAGATAGATAGATAGATAGATAGATAGATAGATAGATAGATAGATAGATAGATAGATAGATAGATAGATAGATAGATAGATAGATAGATAGATAGATAGATAGATAGATAGATAGATAGATAGATAGATAGATAGATAGATAGATAGATAGATAGATAGATAGATAGATAGATAGATAGATAGATAGATAGATAGATAGATAGATAGATAGATAGATAGATAGATAGATAGATAGATAGATAGATAGATAGATAGATAGATAGATAGATAGATAGATAGATAGATAGATAGATAGATAGATAGATAGATAGATAGATAGATAGATAGATAGATAGATAGATAGATAGATAGATAGATAGATAGATAGATAGATAGATAGATAGATAGATAGATAGATAGATAGATAGATAGATAGATAGATAGATAGATACTTCCCTTTAACGCCCATAGTGAGTCATGCGTGTGGCACGGAGGTTCAGTATTTTTCAATAGCCTTCAAAGGGAGTAGCCGTTCAGATACGGTAGACGCCAAAGGCTGGATGTCGAGCAGGCATATTATGACTTTTACTTGCCAGTCACCAGTGGGCAATGCATTATCGTTTTCTGTCTTATCAGCTTAGGGCGCGAGTTTTACAGCGCAGAGATAGATAGCCCCCAGCAAGCTTGAGGTCACAAAAGCGCATAAATAGAATGAAGAAATGAGCGCAATGCCAGAAACGCTATCAATTCGTGCTGAGCACTTATTCGGAATTTTTTGTTATCGACTTTGAGCAAAGCCTGAACGTCGAGCATAACGGACCGAATTTGATTGCTGAGCAGTGGAAAACAGAAAGACGACGGCTTACACACTGTTTTGCTTAAACCAAGTCTTTCTTCTCTTGAAACGATCGAGGTAAGTCGAGTAATAATGTGAACGGTCCGTAACGAATTCTAATGAACTCTCAATGGGATTCGAATGTAATCTATCGAATTCTAATGAACTCTCAATGGGATTCGAATGTAATCTATCGAATTCTAATGAACTCTCAATGGGATTCGAATGTAATCTATCGAATTCTAATGAACTCTCAATGGGATTCGAATGTAATCTATCGAATTCTAATGAACTCTCAATGGGATTCGAATGTAATCTATCGAATTCTAATGAACTCTCAATGGGATTCGAATGTAATCTATCGAATTCTAATGAACTCTCAATGGGATTCGAATGTAATCTATCGAATTCTAATGAACTCTCAATGGGATTCGAATGTAATCTATCGAATTCTAATGAACTCTCAATGGGATTCGAATGTAATCTATCGAATTCTAATGAACTCTCAATGGGATTCGAATGTAATCTATCGAATTCTAATGAACTCTCAATGGGATTCGAATGTAATCTATCGAATTCTAATGAACTCTCAAAGGGATTCGAATGTAATCTATCGAATTCTAATGAACTCTCAATGGGTTCGAATGTAATCTATCGAACTCTAATGAACTCTCAATGGGTTCGAATGTAATCTATCGAATTCTAATGAACTCTCAATGGGATTCGAATGTAATCTATCGAATTCTAATGAACTCTCAATGGGATTCGAATGTAATCTATCAAACTCTAATGAACTCTCAATGGGATTCGAATGTAATCTATCGAATTCTAATGAACTCTCAATGGGATTCGAATGTAATCTATCGAATTCTAATGAACTCTCAATGGGATTCGAATGTAATCTATCGAATTCTAATGAACTCTCAATGGGATTCGAATGTAATCTATCGAATTCTAATGAACTCTCAATGGGATTCGAATGTAATCTATCGAATTCTAATGAACTCTCAATGGGATTCGAATGTAATCTATCGAATTCTAATGAACTCTCAATGGGATTCGAATGTAATCTATCGAATTATAATGAACTCTCAAAGGGATTCGAATGTAATCTATCGAATTCTAATGAACTCTCAATGGGTTCGAATGTAATCTATCGAACTCTAATGAACTCTCAATGGGTTCGAATGTAATCTATCGAATTCTAATGAACTCTCAATGGGATTCGAATGTAATCTATCGAATTCTAATGAACTCTCAATGGGATTCGAATGTAATCTATCGAATTCTAATGAACTCTCAATGGGATTCGAATGTAATCTATCAAACTCTAATGAACTCTCAATGGGATTCGAATGTAATCTATCGAATTCTAATGAACTCTCAATGGGATTCGAATGTAATCTATCGAATTCTAATGAACTCTCAATGGGATTCGAATGTAATCTATCGAATTCTAATGAACTCTCAATGGGATTCGAATGTAATCTATCGAATTCTAATGAACTCTCAATGGGATTCGAATGTAATCTATCGAATTCTAATGAACTCTCAATGGGATTCGAATGTAATCTATCGAATTCTAATGAACTCTCAATGGGATTCGAATGTAATCTATCGAATTCTAATGAACTCTCAATGGGATTCGAATGTAATCTATCGAATTCTAATGAACTCTCAATGGGTTCGAATGTAATCTATCGAACTCTAATGAACTCTCAATGGGTTCGAATGTAATCTATCGAATTCTAATGAACTCTCAATGGGATTCGAATGTAATCTATCGAATTCTAATGAACTCTCAATGGGATTCGAATGTAATCTATCAAACTCTAATGAACTCTCAATGGGATTCGAATGTAATCTATCGAATTCTAATGAACTCTCAATGGGATTCGAATGTAATCTATCAAACTCTAATGAACTCTCAATGGGATTCGAATGTAATCTATCGAATTCTAATGAACTCTCAATGGGATTCGAATGTAATCTATCGAATTCTAATGAACTCTCAATGGGATTCGAATGTAATCTATCGAATTCTAATGAACTCTCAATGGGATTCGAATGTAATCTATCGAATTCTAATGAACTCTCAATGGGATTCGAATGTAATCTATCGAATTCTAATGAACTCTCAATGGGATTCGAATGTAATCTATCGAATTCTAATGAACTCTCAATGGGATTCGAATGTAATCTATCAAACTCTAATGAACTCTCAAAGGGATTTGAATGTAGAGTTCGATCTCAGAATGACCAAAAAATGATTCCATCATACTCATTAATACTCAAACAGAAGCGACAGCCATGACGGACAAAGACTTCAGGAGGCCAAGCGTCGCCTCCCTCAGCGAGTTGCGCAACCAACTGCCTGACGATCTTCGTCAGCAGCAGAACTCGCGACAGACCGCGTCGAGGCCAACCTACACGGAGGTGCAGCTGGAGGAGGTGCACCAAATCAAACTGGATGACGACGAGAAAATCCGGCACAAGAAGCAGCTTATGGAAAATCGCAAGGCCGGCCCGAAAGAAGTCCGTAGCAAAGGCGCCGTGGCTTTGGGAATACTTAGTAAAATATTTCCCGTAATAAAGGTTTTCGTCAACTACAAAGTCAAAGAGTACGCGGTGTACGATCTCCTGTCAGGAATTAGTGTGGGAATGTTTATCATTCCTCAAGGTGAGCGGGGTTACTACGGTTTCTAATAGCTAATGTATTCACAGATGCCACTATTTACTGTCGTCATTGACAACTGACGTAGAAGGATGCTAACACGTTCAATTTCTTAGAAATCTGCACTAGAAAAATCTGATTTCTTAGCGTCCTTCTTTATCGGTCTTCAGTTAATACTAACACCACCATCACCTATTTCAGCCATCGCTTTTTCCCTGCTGGCCCAGGTGAAGCCTCAATACGGTTTTTATTCCGCTTTCTTTGCCATGCTGATTTACTTTATTTTCGGCACCTCAAATCATCTGAATATGTGTAAGTTTGACGCCTGCTATTTCAATTTTTATATGCTCTTGGAGATAGAAATCTGACAAGGAAGCTGCGTGTACTTCTCTGCTTTTCAAGTCTCCGTGTTTGTCACTCTTTTAACAGGTGACTTCTCTGTGTCTGACAGGTGACTTCTCTGTGTCTGACAGCTGACCCCTCTGTGTCTAACATGTAACTCCTCTGTGTCTAACAGGTGACCCCTCTGTGTCTAACATGTAACTCCTCTGTGTCTAACAGGTGACTCCTCTGTGTCTAACAGGTGACTCCTCTGTGTCTAACAGCTGACCCCTCTGTGTCTAACAGGTGACTCCTCTGTATCTAACAGGTGACTCCTCTGTGTCTAACAGGTGACTCCTCTGTATCTAACAGGTGACTCCTCTGTGTCTATCAGGTGACTCCTCTGTATCTAACAGGTGACTCCTCTGTGTCTAACAGGTGACTCCTCTGTGTCTAACAGGTGACTTCTCTGTATCTGACAGGTGACTTCTCTGTGTCTAACAGGTGACTTCTCTGTGTCTAACAGGTGAATCCTCTGTATCTAACAGGTGACTTCTCTGTATCTGACAGGTGACTTCTCTGTGTCTAACAGGTGACTCCTCTGTGTCTATCAGGTGACTCCTCTGTATCTAACAGGTGACTCCTCTGTGTCTAACAGGTGACTCCTCTGTGTCTAACAGGTGACTTCTCTGTATCTGACAGGTGACTTCTCTGTGTCTAACAGGTGACTTCTCTGTGTCTAACAGGTGAATCCTCTGTATCTAACAGGTGACTTCTCTGTATCTGACAGGTGACTTCTCTGTGTCTAACAGGTGACTCCTCTGTGTCTAACAGGTGACTTCTCTGTATCTGACAGGTGACTTCTCTGTGTCTGGCAGGTGACTCCTCTGTGTCTGGCAGGTGACTCCTCTGTGTCTAACAGGTGACTCCTCTGTATCTAACAGGTGGCTCATCTGTATCTAACAGGTGACTTCTCTGTGTCTAACAGGTGACTCCTCTGTGTCTAACAGGTGACTCCTCTGTATCTAACAGGTGACTCATCTGTGTCTAACAGGTGACTTCTCTGTGTCTAACAGGTGACTTCTCTGTATCTGACAGGTGACTTCTCTGTGTCTAACAGGTGACTCCTCTGTGTCTAACAGGTGACTTCTCTGTGTCTAACAGGTGACTCATCTGTGTCTAACAGGTGACTCCTCTGTATCTAACAGGTGACTTCTCTGTATCTGACAGGTGACTTCTCTGTGTCTAACAGGTGACTTCTCTGTGTCTAACAGGTGACTCCTCTGTATCTAACAGGTGACTCCTCTGTGTCTAACAGGTGACTCCTCTGTGTCTAACAGGTGACTCCTCTGTATCTAACAGGTGACTTCTCTGTATCTGACAGGTGACTTCTCTGTGTCTAACAGGTGACTCCTCTGTGTCTAACAGGTGACTCCTCTGTATCTAACAGGTGGCTCATCTGTATCTAACAGGTGACTTCTCTGTGTCTAACAGGTGACTCCTCTGTGTCTAACAGGTGACTCCTCTGTATCTAACAGGTGACTCATCTGTGTCTAACAGGTGACTTCTCTGTGTCTAACAGGTGACTCCTCTGTGTCTAACAAGTGACTCCTATATCGGGTGACTCTCAATCTAATGAGTGATTGAAAAAAAACCAAAAACGTCAGCTCACCGCCAACCAACCCCCAATTCAGCCAGTCAAGGTGCCGTTTCGCTCCTGGTCGGCGAAGCTGTGCTTGCTGGCGTGGAACAAGTGCACCCTAACGGGGCCGGGATCTGCGTCGAGCCTAACGACACCATCACCACTTTGGGGCCGAATCTGAACTTCACTGATCTAACGACTGAGATGACGACAACTTTGCTGACGACTACAATGGATATGACTGGAATTAACAGCACCGCTAGTAAGGAAAATTCCTGTCTGGGTTGGGTCAGATAAGCCTCAGTTTGAAAGTAATAAAAATTGTTACTTACCCAATTTGAAACTGGTTCTTAAAGAAAAATTATTTTGTCGTCAATCCCAGACCCGGACATGTGCGTCCCCCGAGCTGACGCCAACACTCTGGTCTCAATATCCATCACCATGGTGGCCGGAGCTGTCCAATTGCTGCTCGGATTGCTGCAGTTCGGCTTTCTCACCATCTACCTGTCCGATCCGTTGAACAGCGCGTTCACCTGCGGGGCCGCTCTGCACATCTTAAGCAGCCAATTGGCCAACATGCTCGGCACGACTCTCCCGCCAATCTCGGGTGTTGGAAAATTCTTCGTGGTGAGTCACGTTTGAGTTGGTTTTGGGTGCTAGGATATATCGAATAGAGCTGTGCAACTTGAGCAGTTTGCTCTTATATCGGTCAATCTACTTTGGCGAATTCTCTTAGCTGTCAATGTACCGCGTCCCTATTAGGTTTATGATAATCTAAGAAGACAACCAATTAGTTATTTGACCGGCCCTTTGCTTCGTTTCAGTACTTTGTAGAGGCGTTCAAACAGATTTCTGCCGGAAACGTAAACGTAGCATCCATCATAATATGTTTGGTATCTTTTGCTGTGCTGCTAGCTGTCAAGCTAATTAACGAAAAATGCTCTAAGTACGTCAAAATTCCTATTCCAGTCGACATTATTGTGGTGAGTTTTGCCAGCATTTTTTGCACATAAGGAATTCTTAACACGTCATAGATTTTCTATATGGTCAAGAAAATACTTTACGCTCGTAGGTTGCCAGAGATTAGATTAATTCTATGAATACCAAGGACATCTTAAGGAAGTCAAGGTTGTCTTTTGATGTCAAAAAATGTCTTAAAATGTTAAGGACGTCGTAGGATATCGTCTTAGGATGTTAGAGACATATTAGGCTGTCAAGAATTTCAAGGTCTTAGGATGTCAAGAGTGTATTAGGATGTCAAGGATGTCTTAGAATTACAAGTATGTCTTCGGATGTCAAGAGTGTATTAGGGTGTCAAGGATGTCTTAGGAGTTCAAGGATGTCTTAGGATGTCAAGAATGTTTTAGGAATTCAGGGATATCAAGGATGCTTTAGAATGTCAAGAATGTCCAGGATATCTTAGGATGTCAAGGATGTCAAGGATGTCTTAGGATATCAAGGATGTCTTGGGATCTCAAGGACAAGATGTTAAGGATATCTTAGAATGTCAAAGATGTTTTAGGACATTATCAAGAGTGTATAAATCGACTTTAAAGACACATAATAATTTCGACCGGAAACGTTTCACTGTGGTAAAACATTTAAAAACATGATCCACTTGCTTCTCAAAACGCTAATTAAGCTTGTGACGAGTTTGCTGCTGTCACAGTTTCTGAACTGGGAAACCGAGCTAGATATTTCAACTGTCGGAGCCATTGAGAGAGGGTGAGCGATTTCTTCGAATGTTTTTATTTTAATGCTCAATCAAGGCGCATTTACAATAGCTTGAAGTTCCTACTCAAAACGAACCTTCAGATTCCGGGCACCTACCGCTCCCCCCGTTGAGCACTTCACCAGCGGAACTGGGATCATAATTAACGGCTTGGTACTCGGTATTATATCGTACTCGCTCTCCGTCTCTGTCGCCAAAACTTTCGCCGTTCGATACGGCTACGAAGTGGACTCGAACCAGGAGATGATCGCCTACGGCGCTGTGAATTTTGGGATGAGCTGGTTCAGCACCTTCGTGTCCGCTTCGTCTATCGCTTGTACGTCGCTGCACGAGTCTATGCGAGGCAGAACTCTGGTGAGTGCAGTTTACGAATAACGAATAACGGTGTTGTTACGGTGTTGTTACGGATCTTGTAACCTCAAACTGCCGCGTGCAGCTGTCCTCGGTTGAAAGCCAATTAGCCCCGCCGATAATATTTTTCTAGTCCCTGACTAGATGAGAGAAGTCCTTGGTGCCTTTACTGCAGAATTCAGAACCATTCAGAACCACCAATTCAGAAACACCAGAATAACACTTGAGTATAGTTTTTGAAAATATAGGCCTGTCTACTGAATTTTATAGATAAAATATACAATAAAATATATGAAATGTACAGTATAATGTACAGTAGAGCCTTCTTACAAAGACAAAACGCTGCCTTCTAAGAAATTAAACGCTTACGTAGCCGTGTTGAAGTGGCAGCGATAGTCTATGGCCAGGCTTATGGCCAGCCATGGTTAGAACAAATCAAATAATCAAATTAAATAAATAAACGAATAAACGAATAATTCAATAATAAATCATAAGTGAAAGAGTAGCTCGTTTCAATTTGGTATCTTGTACTCAATTGTACTCAATTGTACTCAATGATGAGGATCCGTGCAGAGAAATAGATGCCTGAGACCCTAACGGCACAGAGATTTTACAGACCTAGCAAGAAAAAAGTCAAAGCGCTCTACACATGTGTGTTTATGTTTCAGCGAAATGCGTATAACTACACTCGAACTTGCTTCATCACGGGTTTAATAATAATCAAGTAATATTATATCGTATTTGTAACAACGCTTTTAATGAATCATCTGCACTTTTTAACGATAAATACTTTAATCATATATATATATTAAAAAATATGCGCCCACTTCCAGCTCTACTCGCTCTATGCAACGATAATCACCTTAGTTGGAATTCTGACTTTCGCTCCTGTGTTTGCCCCGGTTCCAAAGGTAAGCTATTGAGATGTAAGCTGCAATGTACTCAGCAAACAATTGATTTCTGTTTTCTTATTCTAGTGCGTCTTGTCAGCTATCATTTTGGTTAATCTGAAGAACATGATGATGCAAGTTGAACAGCTGCCAGGACTCTGGAGAACTAATCGATACGATTTTGTGAGTTTTTTTTGTACTTTTTGTTCGAATTTTTAGAACAGGTAATGTTTAGTCCAATGTCGAGAATATCGCCTTAGCGTTTGAGGATATCAGATCGGTAGCAACACCATTGTATTCCGGTTCAGTTCTATGAGAGCCAACCCCGAAGGCGTAGACTCACAGGGGTCGGCAAACTCCCGCACATGCGGCCCGTAAAGCCTCTATCCTTTGAGACTTAAGAACAGCTTGTGCCTCTTCTCAGCTCTCTTCTCCCCTCTTCTGTTTTCTCTTCGCTCCTCTCGTCTTCTCTCCTCGCCTCTCCTTTTTTCTCTCCTCTTTTCTCTACTCTACTCTCTTCTCTTTCCTCTTCTCTCCTCTCCTCTCGTCTTCTCTATTCTCCTTCAATACCCCACCACTCCTTTCTCCTAAATCTCTTATCTCTTCTCTGTTTCCCCTCTTTCTCCTCTCCCTTTTCTGGCCCGCAGTCAAGCACTAGGTTCTCTATTTGGCCCCTGATGTAAAAAGGTACTCGTACTTTCTACGATGAACAAGTCAATACAGCTGTACACCCTATGGGAGCGTGTGTCCGCGTGTTTATCTGTGTGAGCGTGTTGGCGTGCAAGCCTGGGTCATCGGAATGGGCATAAGTTTTAATTAGCCGTTATTCGAAGCAGGGGCCGCAAACCCTCTGCAAACCAACTACACCAAGCCAACCACACCAAGTATTAGAAAATTACACCTGTAGTACGATTTTCAATTTCGACATTCAGGCAATCTGGTTGGTGACTCTGGCAGCCATTCTGGGCATCGACCTCCCGATTGGCCTACTCGTTGGCGTCATCTTCTCCCTGGCAACTGTCATTTTCCGATCGCAAGCGCCTAAAGCTTATCTACTGGGTCGGGTGCCAGAGACCGACATCTACAAGAACGTAAAGAAGATTAAAGGAGTAAGTTGACTTTCAACTATTTTTGAGTAATTTTTCAACTATGGGTCGTGGCCTTTTAAAAAATTAAAGACGCTAACTTAGCGAGGAATATGTTTTACTTTTTATCTTCATATTTTAGTAGTTATGATACATTTAAGCCCTCTCAAAAAATTAGGTGTTTACTCCAAAGCGCTCCTGATGACAGTGCTAAAAGGATGCCAGAGACAATTTAATTAGCAAGTTTTAAACAGAAGAGCCGTTGCTAAAACCTTGCATTTCTGACACAAAAAAATTGATAAATGCCTTCATTGATCATCCTGCATCTTCCCCAAAGAGGGGTAAATGGGATCCAATGTGAAATTAAGGCTCTTTGTCTTTAATACGCAAATAAAAATCCAAACACTCGACCCAAAAACCTCTTCCAGGCCGAGGAAATCGAAGGCGTTCGAGTGTTCAAATTCGATGGCGCGCTGTACTTTGCCAGCGCAGAAAATTTCCGAACCCGTCTGTTCCGTCAGGTGGCGATGAACCCGAAGAAGATTCTGGCCAAAGCCAAAGCGCACGCCAAGAAGACGGGAGCACTTGCCAGCAACTTGGACATCCGCACGGAAGTTATGGACAAAGAAGAGATCAAGGAGCAGCTTGAGATTGTCAAAGCCGAAGGAAGTCATCCAGTGAGCATAAATAAATTTAATAGCACAATAATATGATAAATAAATTCACCGTTTTGTAAGCCAACCCCACCAAAAAGTGTCAATGGGTTATACTCTTTGTAAGCGTGTGCCAGATATCTGTAGTAATATCTGTAGAGACAACGCATGAATCACCGGAGTAAAATTTTGCAGGACGACAGAGCTCGACAGCTAGCACAAGCATCCATGGACGAACTAAATCGAAGCAACAACAGCCAGACGGACTTGGATGACTACGACGACAAAGACGATGTCAATGGGCCTGTGGTGAACGTGTTCTGCATCATCTTAGACCTGTCCGCTTGCGCGTTCACCGACGCAGTTGGTATTCGGCTACTGAGTCAGATTGTTGAAGACTTCAATAAAATCGGCGTGGAGATTTATTTAGCCAACTGCACATCCTTGGTCAGATCGCAGCTACGCAAAGCGAACTTCTTTGCTAAGCGAAGCGAAGAGAATGGCGTGTTTGTGACTGTTCACGACGCTGTCCTTCACGCGCTGTCCACACTTTACCAGGAGCTGCTTGAGGTAAGCATTAGATAGGATTGGAATCGAGGTAAAACTTATAGCAATAATTTTAAACGTTAACCTTTTTTTCTGGCGTAAAGGTGGAATTTTCATTTGTAGAAACTCCATAATTTTGTTTATTCTATTTAAGTCAAAATGAATACGATCCATGTTGTGACCTGCAACGTCTCGGAAATGAAAATAAAATTTACGATTGTTAAGGAATACGAGGCAACCTATGCTAAAATATGCATCAATACGTAGGCCAATAGGCGCATCAGTGCGTGTAAGTATGCCAACATAAAAAGGAACTTGTTAGAAAACTTTATAACGAGAAACTGTCACATTTGTAACATTTTATCAGGACGAGAACGAGTCAGAATCGGACTTCGAAGCCAGAGACCACATGGAGACTGTGCCTGCGCCCCAGTAAGCTTTTTGGCGAAAATTTAACACTTCTATATTTTGTATCCTGTTAGGAAGTCGGCGTGCTAGCTGACAGCTGACTCGATGCCATTGAGGAGGCAAGTAGCTCATAGTTGCGAGTATAACCCTTGAGCACGCTCACGCAGGCTCCGAATTACACAGTTGATCTGGCCCCTCCATTGCAGTCTGTCGCATCACCACGCCAACAAGAAGCTCTCTACCGGCAGCGATGAAGCGGCCAGAGAGCTGCGCCGACAGTCTCGCAAGGTTAGCAGGCAGCAGGCGATGTCGGCTCATTCAGACGACTTAAGCGGCGGTGCGGCTTTGTCTTCAGCGTCCAGCTCGAGCAGGAGGATCAGCCAGCGAGCTGAGCACGCCGACCGGATTAACGAGGAGCGCGAGCAACAGCAACAGCAGACGTCGACGAAGAATCGCTACCAGCCCGACGAGGCGAAACCGCTGCCCGTTTTCGATGAGGCACGGGATGCTGGACAAGCTTCTACATCGTCGCGCGGTGTTGCAGACGTTCTGGTTTGTGTTTTCATCAGCTTATTTTAGCGCAAGAGTTTATACTTGATAAAAATGAAGATTATCGTCTTGATGAAGCACAATTGCCTAAAAGCTGTTTCACCTTACAGTTTGACAACAGGTTCATAAAAATATGATTTCTTAGACACTCGTAGCAGCTAGTACGATAACAGTGGAAAAATCATAAAATTTAAATTCTCGATCTTCGGAGTCCTATAGCAACCGTTTTCGATACTCTAGAACACTGTTATTCAGTTATTCAGAGTTCTGCAGAAACTTATCGTCACTATCCTACAGAATCCATATTTAGTGCCTTATCGCACCTATATTCAGTGACCTACAGGATCGCTCTTTAGCGCTCTACAATTCCCAACTTCTGTGCTCTACAGAACCAATCATCAGTGCCCTACCACAAAAACGTTTAGTTCCCGATCAGTAATCGAGTTTCACTGTTAGACGCCTTGCAGAACCCCTCTAAAGTAGACTCTAGCACTAATCTAAATTAACCATAAGTATCTTTACAGTGCATATTAAAAATGAAAATTGAAAACCCGAATTTTCAGGTGCACGAAGACGAAGAATCCCGGCGCGAACGGGAGGAAATGGACTTGAACTTTGCCGAGATGCTGAAAAGCCTACCAGACACGGACGATGACGACGCTGGGGAGGACAACGCCGGCTTCCAGGACTCCGCGCTTTGAAACGGATTTTGTTTTAAACTTTTTATTGCACTTTTTGTTCGTTTTGCTAATTTAACAACACAATTAGGATTAAAAGTTGTACCCTCCTTCGGCACCCCTCCGTGTACATTAGATAAATTTGAAAGTGATATGATCGACAAACACAAGCATCTTCTACCAGTTCGGATCTAAACTATTTTAGAATATAGTCTTTTGCAGCCCATTTGAGCCTACGTGCATTGAATTTAATCCAAGATACGTTTGCCAATGCAACGGAGCTTTTGTCTATGGTGGCAAGGCTGGCACAGCGGCATTTGCATCAATTTGGTCCAAACGTTCGTGAGCCATTCGGCAAACTTTTGCCTCTGTGGGTTGATGCGTACCGCTGAAATGTCAGCGTCTCTACCAACAATTTCCAGTCGATTTTCCAGAGCTCTTCTGACAGCCGAAATCTGATAACTAACTGGAACTGTTCCTTCAACTTTCGCTGCTTTTTCTGCACCGTCAACAAAGGGTTCGTCTCAACTGCATCGAGTAGCAGTTGGATCTGAGGTTCTCGAGCAACTTGCCTTGGCAATTACTCATACCACCCTTTCGCAGGCAGTCACTGCCGGCAGAGTTTCAACGCGCTGATGGATGCTATAAAACATCATTTTTTTACATTCAGCAACCTTGCAGTGTCCTTTGAGTGTTCACCTCTGTTGAATGTTTCGATCACAAGCCAATGGCATTCGTTCGACAGCCTAGCATATGGTCCACAATTCTGGGGCTGATCTTGCTCCTCCGAAACAGTTGCAAATGAAGCTATGGACCAAATTAAGTGCCGCTGTGCCAGCCTTGATGCCGTAGACAGGGGCTCCGTTGCATTGGCGGACCTATCTTGGATTAAATTGAATGCGCGTGGGCCCAAATGGGCTGCAAAAAGCCATATTAATTAAAAACGGCAATTTACTTTTAAAAAGTGTGACTTAAGCTAGCTACTTATCTAGCAAAAAAATAAATATTCAAAACAATTACTTTGATTTTCCTGATAACATTTCGCTGCGCGAAGTTTTACGAGCTATTTCGTCAATTTACGCATAACCATAATGTTTTACTAACTTGACATAACATTTTCAAAAAAAATGTTGACCTATATTTTATGTCACTTGTCATCTCCTGGGCATCATTATTAACCTATAGTTTTAGCCATCAATAATTTTGATTGACACGAGTGTAATATTTTTGTCAAAATAAATTTTTACTGGTTGGAAGCCGTTCTTACTTCCAATCGAAAACGCTACGAACTTGATCTATTGCTATCAGAACAGTTGTGTCGCCAATTTATTAAGATAAAGCGCTTTATTTCTTAAAGTGCGTTGTACCTTAGGTAGATATGAACAATAGACAGCGGCGCCCACCTAGCCAGTAAATAATTGACACCCATTAAAATTGCGACCGTCTCCGAATAAAATTCCTGCGTAAAATACTGCTCTCTGTGACCCCAAAAATGGATCGGAGGCTTTAAAGTATTAAAACTGTGAAACGTGAATTAACTTGAAATTCTAGTTTCATAATCCCATTCAGTTGTCGTACAAGTGCAAATTAATGCTTTTTAATGCCATTCATAGATGACAAATTAACAGTATATATTTGTAGGCGAATATGTGCGCATACAATCAGTGGTTCGACGTGTTTCGTAAAAAATATAAAAATGTATTTTCGAGCGTACTGGTGAATTTACGATTGGTCAGTAGTTGAGTTGAGTCTAACCTGGCGCACGTTATGCCTCAGCTGGGGAGGCGTAAGCGATAGGATTCGGTTAGAAATATTTGTCAATTTATGAAAAGCGCGTTAAAGAACCTTCCATGCATTGCTAAAACTTTGCATGGGCAGGCGAAAGGTAAAAGAATAACTTACAAACAGTAGCTATTAACAGGACAAACTTTAAATAATGAACAAGTTGAAGCGAGTCTAAAACTTATTCTTGTTAGGTTGAGGTTAGTGCAAGAAGTTGAGCTACTACTGAATTAAAATTTTGCCTGACTTGGCTCTAACTCATAGAAAAAATAAGGAACCCACTCGTATGTTGCTCAAAAATCGAAATAAACAAGTTAAAAATGTACGCAAAGACAAGAGCACTATTGAGACACACAATTAAATTTTAAAAACTGATAGACCGATCTCTGAAACTGAGCATCTTGTCAAATGAAATTAAATTCAGAATCTAAAATCTCTACTACTTAATAATAAATTTGCTTGAAACATTCAAATTACGCAATAAAAGCCATGCAAAAGCGTTGCAACGTACTGAGGCGCTGGTTTTGAAGCTAATAAATAAATCATCCATCAATAAATAGTTTGAGAATATCATATACGGAGGCATTGATTTGACTAGGATCACGGCAGATACGTGCTCGATTGCGCTCGTTTCAGGTGCAAAATGGTAAAAAATCGTAACGCAGAAAAAAGACATCTTTTTAGTTATAATTGGAGACTGGCCAGGAGGGGCAAACAAAAACAAAAATGCATCACAGTCTGTTTGCTTTTACCCAAAGGCGCGCAAATTGAATTTATGTTACCCTTCAAACTAAGCAAGGTTAAGTATACTCGTATTGAAGAAATTTATGGTTAAAAATCGAAATTTTACAGCATGTCGCGGGTCAAATTGAAATAGGTCAAATTATTTATGAGCATTTTTAGTCGAAATTTAAGTTTAAAAAATTTGCTACATACTGTTTTGTTGAAACTTTCATGCAATTTTTTTTCTTTTAGCATTGACAAATGAAACCTTCCAGATTAGAAAAAAACATTTGCAAGACAGACTTAGGCAATTGACTTCATCTAAGATATAGCAAATCGATACTTTTCGAGAGAGGATAAAACTAGGATAATTTATTATCTAAACTGAAACTAACTCCCTCCAACCTCCCAACTGTAACCTTTCATTTGTCATCACTGTTTAACTAGTGCCCAATTTTTATCGCGAATAGCCAACCTTTTAGATCTGACCTACCCTTCGTAGAAATCGCATCCCAATCACAGCGTCACACAATCAACTCTTCCATCAGGAAGGCGGCATTTTCGGAGTCTTCAACTTTCTCGCTATTGTCCGCAGCCGACTTTCGATTAGCGATAGTAACGGCGGTGGCATTCGACGATGTTGCCGCTGTGTTCGCCGAAACGCCTCCGCCGACGTCGCTTCCAGCGTCGCTTGGCTCAATGCTGGCCAACTCGACGTGCAGCGGACTGTCAACTCGACGATGCCGTCCGCTGCTATGCCGAGCAAACTTGAAGAAGCCGCCTCCGCCGCTGGACCCTTTGCTTCGCTGATTGCGATCTTCCGACAATCGACCCTCCGGTATCGGCGATGGCAGGCCGTGAACTCCCGATGCCGCCGCTTGCGAGGACGTATCGCTGGAGTCGAGGCTGCTGCCGGCGCCGTGCGATGACGATTTCTGCGATCGGCGTTGACTGCGCTGCTGACGACCGCGCCACGATTTGAATGTCTTGCGAGATCTGTCGCGGTTTGTTGATAACCGAATATTTAAAAATACTCAGAATGAAGTTCTTGAAGTTCTATTGCGTAGCAAGAAATATTTGTTATACAAATACCCCCTCACGGAAATCCCTTAATCTCCTGAGTGCAAGTATTCTGTATTGCTAAAAAGTCTACATAAAGGCTTACAGTAAGATAACGATGTACTTTGAAAGATAAATATATATTTATCGGACCCATTAGACATTATTCTAGTGTCGTCATTTGTAAGATATATTAGATATATGATGTCATCTATTGTATTAGTGACTACGTTTCTTAATATCACGGAAGCAGTCCCGCAAAAAACGAGCGCTATCTCTTTGAAAAGCAACGCGATTTGTCAGGGGGGCCGTAGCCCAGCGGTAGCGCAGCTGCTCTGGTGTGCAAGCGACCCAGCCTCGATTCCAAGTGCAGTCACATTAATTTGGGGCTGAATTGGAATCTCGGCTTGGCTCTGCTCGTGCAATTAACGGCCTTGAGAGCCAACCCCTTAAGGCGCAGTGAAGTGTACATGCCTAACGATAATATAAAGTTAGGGCCGCTGTACACTCCTGTGTGAGTGTGTGCCTGCGTACGTATCCGCGCGCTTGTATGCCTGCTCAGGGGAGTCGGCGGAATGGGTAGTAATGCCTCTCGCCGGTTGTGTGCCTATGTCGCTTAAAGTGCGCCAGCCAGGGTGCACACAACCCCCTGCCTCTAATAAAAAAAGCGATTTGTCGGCTCAAGTTTGACCGTGTCATCATTAGATAATCTTAGGAAACCATATCGCAAATCTACCTGTTATACTAACAGAAAAACAAGAGGAAATGTGTAAAAAGCGTATGCAAATAGCTGCAATACTTATTTATTATACAGTCACTACATAAATTTAAACTATGAGAAACTCACTTGGCGTCGTTTCGATGAATTCTAGATAAGTCGTCCTCTGTCTCGGTGACCAATTCGCATTCCTCGTCTAGTGTTCCCTGACTGGGTAAGCTGTCGACTGAGGGAACTGAAAAAATTAAAACGTACGTCCCTCGTTAGACATCAGATTCTGTTTTTCAGTGTTTTCCGTGGAATTGCTAGTCGAACTATTGGAATGATAAAAATTCAAGATCCGATTGTTAAGCGTACTAATTAATCTGTCAAATATTCAGCGCGTCATAAACTGCTTGACAGTTAGTGAAGGCTGCATTGATGATGATGCGCGTAATTAACAACTGTCAACTATGAGAAATCGATGATGAAAAATTGGGGATTCAATATTTATGTTACAATTAAAATATAAATCAACGGATTTTTAATTAGAAAAACCGCTCTGGTGTAGGTGAACTACGTATTAAATTGATTTACCGTACTGTCGAGTAGCTACGCTCGTAATTATGGGCTATAGAAAAAAACTACAATAATTGTGATCAACAATGTAGAAGCAAAATTTCGCGATGAACAATATGCATCGTTAAACTAGTTTTAACGAAGTCCCAGGCGTTGTGATTGGCTACGGAGTAATTTCTACTATAATGCCTAATTAATAAATCCGGTAAACAAATTGCTTTGATAAATTGATCATTTGCAGTGAATTTCTAACTCCCTTAGACTTCTTTAGAGTAAAAACTGTTCTTAATGCAAATCTTTCGGGGGATAAAAAGTTTAGCTAGGACTCCGTAAAAATTGGAACTCCGTAATTGATCGGAGTTGATCTTTACTCCGTAAAGATCAACAAAAGCAACAATCCAAAACTGTTCTTGTACAGTTGTTCGTTCAGCTTCGGTTAATCTATTTTATAAAACTTCAGTAAAAACGAATATGTGAGAAAACCCCTAATCTCTGACGCAATAAAAATATTAAAATATTACTCAAATTACTAGGACATAAATACTCATTACTGTTAATAGTTTCAAAAATACTGGTAAGTTAGTTTTCAACTACCTTTCAGAGGAAATTTTATAGAAAGAATTAAAAAGTTATGATAAAACTTGGGTGAAAAGCATGAGTCGTGTATCGGGAAGCGGTGAGGCAATAAAATTAGAGAAAAAATCTAAACTTATATTAGCTGGCTAGACTCGCAGGTTCAATTAACTGGCAAATTTTTCCGCTTAAATTAGTCAATACGAGCGTAGATTTCTACGAAGAAATTAAATTACCAGTTCTCAGTGCGTGAAGCCAGAATACTGAAATTCGAATTTGTTGCGAAAATGAAACAGAAAAACCAATTTACAAAAGCGGAAACGGATTAAAGATTCAGTTCCACATGCGCTGGCAGGCAAAATTAGTTTTTGTTAAAGTTCTCACATCAGAGTAGTTAAACAAACGCCAGAAAAAACGTAGTTTTTTAAACAAAGCAAAAAGGTCAAATATTCCAAATCTTCATGCCAAGTCTTCATGCTGAAACAAACTGAACGATTTTGAATGAATTCAAAACGAATTTCGAGACTCACTTAGTAAGGATAAAACAAAACCAAGTTCGTCATTCAGACTACCAATTCTATTTAGTGGAGCAGACAAACGACCTCATGATATTTTTCTCTCGTGTTAGTTTTGCGTGTTACGTAACGCACAGCAAGTTCAATTTCTATAGTGACATTTAAACGGCAGGCAGTTTTAGTTTTTTATTAAAGAAATTGAATGGAAATTTACAGCAACTGGTCGTGTGGGTCTCTGATGTCGATCCTTCAGCTTTAAGGCACCCCGGCGCGTCTCTAGCGATTAACCGGATTCGAAATGGGATTTGTATTCAGAACGGAGGGAATGCCACAAAATAAAAATACTTTTGACTCTGTGCAGTTAAAATTACTAAAGCACTTTCAAAAGGAAAATTGATAGGCTTTACATAATTTTATAGTAGCACATTAGTCCATTTGATATTTAAACTGATGGCTTACTACGCTCGTACAAACTGAACAGAAACCTGCTCTTTACATTCCTAATCACGCTTAATAACTCAATGTGTTTGAGTTAAATTTCAGATAGAGTATGGCAGTAGCTATAAGATGCTCCAGTGAAAAACGTTTAATTTTACTTCAAGCTACACTTGGCCTCCGTTTCTAATGAATTCATTCGACATCAAACTTCTCTTTTTAATTGTATCATTATTAACAGCTATAATTGGGGTGGACGTCAAACATAATGGACATTAATTTTTTATATAATTTAAAATTGTCACAATGCGTTATAAGGTTACACTTCACGTAAATAATGAAGACGGTTACGGCACATTGGCTACGTTTGCGCGTCAAACGTGAATAGAAAGAGAACTCAATGAACAAAAATTGACACAGATATGACATCAAAATTGCGCTTTGGGGCTTAATAATAGTACTTTTCTGGCTTAATATGTGACCAATTTCAGTAGCATACCAATGATAATTGCTGGAATTGTGCGTTTGGAAAATGTTCTCACGGATAGAGTAAGATAGAGACGGATTGGTTTTTATATCTGGCATTTAATATTAGGAAATACTTTAAAACCACAATGCTGCGAACGATTTCAAAGATATATTTACCCTTCTAAAGACACTTGCGTAATGCTTCACATCGCAATTGTAAGCATAATTTTTGGGAGAATTGACAAGTGTATTCTGCCACAATATATAACCAACTAATACTGATGATATGGCAGTGCAGTAATCATGTAGGAGTTAATTTAGTTTTAGTGCTACAGAAGAAATAATTGTCAATTTCTATTGTGCCTGTAGAAGTTCTATTCACTTTTTGCTTTGCACACTGTAGATACATATAATCTATTTAAAAAACGCTTGCAACACTTTACCAATTTGTATCGATCCATAAAATGATTCTGTTGCTAAAAGCGATTTTGTCGTAAAAATTTGTTAATCATTAGTAAGCTAGCAGATTTGTATTCTTAAAAAGATTTGGACGTTTTATCCGTTCAATATACGAGCTATAGCTTTGCTTGTAGAAAAGCGCGAAAGAGGTTAATGAATATCAGACCAGTTATTACAACAAAAATAAGATACACTTTGTTGTGCTTTGCCCTTTATAGAGTACGAGTATCACCGAAGCCATTTAATGAAGCCAGATAGTGGCACAAGCAAAGAAGATACTCAAGCCAACAAAGTAAAAGGACAAATACTAATTAGATTCTCACCTGGCAGACCCTGTTGATTAGGATTCTGAGTGCTAGCGTACTTCTGCAGACATCGGCTTCCATCTTTGGCGCTAATTCGTTGACTGGGATTCCTCTTCAGTGACGTCTCTCGTCGGAACGAAGCTCCTGTTGGTCGCATCGACGAAGCGTTTGACGCCGTTCGCAATCGGACTGGCTCTGATTCCTCTTTGGCTGCTCGTAGTTCCGCGGCCAAATCCTGAAGCACGTGATAAACGCAGCGCTTCGGAGGCACCCCAGCACCGGCCAGCCGTTGGCCTACCAACGCCTGGAGCGCGTGTTCCGCTTGGCTCTCGCACCGGGTCTGCATCATGCGAAACTTGATGTACGGCAATAGGTGCGGGTAGATCGGCGGACGGTTAGTTACTAGAAAGTCGACGAATTTCCATAGGTGAGCGCCATATGGTATCTCGGTGATGGTTTTCGCTACACGATGACAGTCAAGCTGGATGAGTCTGGAATAAGCTACTAGCATCACTTTTAAGCCGATCAGGGCCAAGCGTTGGACAACGTCGCTTGAGTACAATGAGGCGCGGAAAGAGCGATCACTCAGTGTCAGGCTGGCTCGCTCAGACACGCCCAGATGCTTAGTGGAAGAGCCGCCGCCACCTCCGCCTACGATTGAGCCAGCTGCAGCCGCAGCAGGGCTGATCTGCGCCGCTTGCTGCTGTTGTTGCTGTTGTTTGACGCTGCGCGGATTGAGCGCATTTAAAATTAGAGATAGAGCAAAACGCTGATTCGCTGGACTCAGCGCCGGACCCTCGGGTTGTAGGGCGCAACGAAGCAGCAAAGGAAGCACAAACTGGCCAAGCATAACAGCCGTTTTATCCATTGAGAAGAGTGCATCGGTGTGGCACAAAGTCTCTAAGGAGCACACGGTACCACTGTCGGTACTATTCATCAGTAGGCTTACCAACTTGATGACCGACTTAGAGAAGCGACTTGGCACTCCAGTGCTGATAAACACGTCACGATTGTGAGTCGGCGAACTGCCTGGTAGACCTAGCGAGGAGCTGCTATCGCGCATCGAAGCGTTGTCGTATAGGATGATGCGAATACAAATATTAGTGAGCGTCTTCAGGTGATTGACGGGCGCCAAAACTGCTCGATGTCTCATTAGGCAGTCGGAGACAGAGTCCAACAGGCAAGCTAGACAGTCCCAGTTGAACATGCGTCGATTTGAATGTGCCATCTTCTTTTCGATCTCACGGTAAAGCTTATCAAAACGACGAAGTACGGAAACAAGTGTCACTCTTAAAGCCTCCTGTTGCCATTCAATTCGAGGCAGCACTTTGCAGATAAAAATGATCAGAGGCCGTTGCTCGGTCCGATAGTGCGGATCGCAGGGTACCAGCTTTAGCAGATTCATTGCAACATCGACCACGCGTACGATGGACTTTGCATCTAGCAAATCTGAGATTCTCTCTTGACCTTTAAATTGATCAGCTAGTAGATTCACACCAGTAAGAAAATATTCGGTTGTAAGGCTGAGGTAGGCTTCCCGCTGCGTAATATAATCTAGCCTCTCACGGTCGTCATCTCCACGAGGATAACCAGCAGTACCGCTCTCGCGATTAGGCACCCCGCAACGACCTTCTTCCATTCGTTTAAACGGTGACTCGTCGCGGTCTTCCATCACAACGGAAACTGGTGCCTGGCTAGAAGTTCGAATTGCCGATGTTTTTTCCACTGGGCCCTCGAAGCCGCGAGCATTCTTTGCCAACAAATCGGTGTTGCACAGCAACTGTCGAACAGCAGTGCTCAGCTGCATCAGCATGCCAAGCTCGCTGCCGCCTTTTGCTTTGCTACCTTCATCACGCTGGCCACTGTCTTCGGCCTGCTTGGCAATTTTCTTGAGATCGCGCAAGATGAATGGAAATGTGGCTTGCAGGATGCAGATCATCTGTTTGGCGCGAGTGGATTCTGGCGCATAAGAGACGACGGTAACACAGAGGCTGACGGCCTCGAGAACGTTCCAATTATTTGGATCATCCGAGTAGCAAAAATCAACCGGCTTCAACGGTTTTGGTGCTTGAACCATTGACAGAATATCGAGCGCGTCCGTCTGCGTGTCCTCCGTAATGGACCATAGGAGTCGATACAGGCTTGACGGTTTAATTTTGTAAAACTCTGTCGGACTTGACTCCTTGGCATCGAGGTCAAGGCTGCTGGCTATGCTACCAAATAGCTGCAGGATGAATGGCGTCCGATGTAGGATGAAGAACTGCTTGCAGGCGCACTCGATGGCATGCGTCACCAGGCTGTTCTTCTGGCTCAGATTGTAGACTCGCAGAATGGTTGGTATGATCCACACATATCCACTTGTGGCAAAAATTGTCTTGAAGTGCATGCAACAGTTTATGTAAGTTGCCAGACAGTAACGCAAGATTGAAGCGTCTTCATTATGCAGAATGAATGTTCCATTGATGACATTGAGGAATAAGCCAATATCGGAACCCCAAGGAAATGTAGGATTCATCTTGGAGAAGATTAGGCCAACTAGCTTGCTCCAGGAGAGCTTATGAATCAGATCTAGGCCCTGCAGCTCCCTACCAGTCTTGCCGTTGTAAAGTGAGAACTCAGTTTCTAGAGCCTTTCTAGGAAATGATGGCAGTTTGGACAGCTCCTCATGCAGGAAGTAGGCATGACTGGCTGTTTGCGCAGGCGAGGTGTGTCGCAGTACCGAGTAGGTAAGCAATATCTTTCCGATTTCGACAAACTTTAGAGTGAACGCGTGTTTCTGCAACTGATCATAAGCTTCCTCTGGTCCCGCTTCACCAGGCTCAGATGCGGTATGTGATTCCTCTTGAAGAAGTAAAAGTCGCGAACGTAGTACATGAGGTTGTGCATCAGATCTAAAATTTTATGCGTTGGCATATGAAATGAATCTGTGTATCACCGTTTCATTGATTCAACGGATCACTTATACTAGCGAGTACTATTATCAGTGCTGAAATTGGCTACTGTAAAGATTCATAATAAGCCCGTAATGAATTTGCCACATAAAACGCAATAGCCAGCAGCTATGATTCAAATCCTCCCGAAAGAGCAATCGTTCGTTCCTTCTAATCAACAGAACAGATCGATCTGAAAAACGCACCTAATCTTATGCGTCTAGGATTCTAATCGTTAAAAATGGTAAACAGGATAGAAACTGCTAGAAAGAAATATAAATTATGATAAGCACTAGCTTGTTTGGTATAAATCATAACGTTCTTGTTAGTCACCAGCTATCAATATTATCGAAAAGTTGCACTATAAAACCACTATAGAATACCATATTATAAATGTTTACCAATTATAACTGCTATTTATGCGAATGCATGCTGGTAATCATATTTTAGGGGAAATTGCAACTAATGCTTGTCCCTAAACTGAGGCGGATTATATTCTAAGCATTTTGTGATCGATAATACAGGTGCAGTGAATCAGATAAAAAGCACCAGTTATCAATGATCAGCTACAAATATTTGTGCAAGTTAAAGCCACGCAGACTGAAAATTATTTAAAAGCAAGTGGTAAAGAGCTGCAGCTGAAGCAAAACAGCAAAAATTTAAACCCGTTTCCAGAAATTTTGACTCTAGATTTTTTAAGAGTTGTAGAGAATTTTTTACTACATGATTGACCGACATGGCAAGCTTTAATATAAACTAAGTAAACTTTACAATGTAACTGGCCTCAGTAATCAAGGCTACACCATCCGAATGCCTGATATTTCCAGTAGCTTTTGTTTGATCTACTAAGAGCTAGGCTTGCTGATAAATCTTCGTAATAAAATCTAGAATTCTATGCGCAATCATCAACTAGTACACCGAGTGCTTGATTGCTTTATCTTAAATTCAATTTTAATTTTCTTCATCGATGGTTTTTTTAAGTTATAGTGCACACAAAGCAATAAATGATTGCAACACGCAGAAATAATTCTGCTCCAACTGCAACCGCGAAGCTTCTGGCGATGATGCTTGCATTTTTGATTAAGCCAATCTATATTCAAACCTCGGTGTAAGAAATGTGCAGTTCAATCTAAGTGTCGCAATACACAAAATAAATTATGCAAACAAGCCCAAAACACTGCTGTTGATAGGGTCAAAAGAGCCAAAACGCACATAAACTTTATTAAAAACAAAAAATAATATTTCAATGCTTTAGCAGTCCATTTTGAACTTAAAATGCAAAATAATCGCACTTGATAATAAAAAATTTCAATATAGAAACAATTCTGTCGATGGGACTCAGCTGAAAGTGGAGTTTAGAATGGTTACTTACAAAATCCATTTTTCTTCCGAACTTGCCGATGGTATAAGAGAACGCGAGAAAGAAGAAAAGTGCATAGATAAGCCTCGAGTTTTGGTTAGTGCAGAAAAATAATAAAAGCGAAAAGTAATGAACATATTTTAATTAAATTGTAAGCATTAGTAAGTGAAGTAATTAAGGTAGTACTTTCTCGAGACTTATTGTCACTTAATTGAATCATTTGAGCACCACCGCAGATTGTTCAGGGCTAAATCTATTGAAGCATTATTAACAAAGACGTATCAGTGCAAAGGGCGTATTGTCGTGTTGTAATGTAACTCATTAGGTAGCAATTCGATTGCAGAATAACAAGCTTGTTATGAATAATGGTGGCAAGGGACTGTGTTTCATTCCAAACTTTCATATTAGTCGTGCTTTTTAAGCAGCAGCGGTGCGTTTTAAAACTTAAACAGTATTTGAACTATTTGTGCATCATACTATGTGGATGGTCATTTCAATGACAGAAAACACACTAAAACATTTTGTGCTACTAAACCCCTTTCGGGTACTTTTTTAATGCAAGTATGATTTTTGCAAGAAGTAGGTTTTACGGTCACTGGTGTATTAGTTTGTGCAAGAAATCAACAGGAACGACAGCGCCGAAATTCAGTTTGACCGAAAAATTATCATTACACTATACTTATTGCAAACTTCAGTGGCTCCAAATCTAATAAATTAACTAGAGATTGCAACAGGGAACGTCTTTAGGCTGGGGGACCCGGCCGCCAAAGTCGCCCACTATAGAACACAACATGGGCCTCGGCATTCCCTCTATAAAGCGACAGAACTATCAGAAAATCTGAGATACTACTCGTACCTAATAATATAAGCAGTAAAGATTGGCCAATCGCACGCTTCTAAAACTAGTTATTTTTTAAATACAGTGCTGCAACACTAAGCAGCTATCATTTAGCGGACAGAAAAGGTAAAAGTCTGCGCACAAAAAAATAATAGACGGCTTTTTAAATACAAGCAATCAATGTGCTACCGGGATTGGGCGTTGTATTATCGTGCATCTTTGACAATAAGAACTTATTTTGAACTAGTCGTCTTTTGTGATAATACTATAATGGCCCTATTCGTAGCAGTCTAATTCAAATTTGGTAACTCACTGCAGATAACAAACACTGAATTATTTGTATCAGATGCTGCAGGTTAAGAGGCAATGATTTAAATGGGAAGAAGTGTTGTGAGTTAACAATCTCTAGGAAATAGTATTTATCGAAGGTTTTAAAACAATGCACATAATAACCAATGTTTTTTTTAAATGAGTATATAAAAAACTTATTTTAAAACCCTTTGGTGTATGTAGGCAGAATACCGGTAGGCGAAACTTCAAGCTTTTGTTAAGGCGTTAGTATTGCATCTGGGTTGTATAGTTTTATATTCACTACTAGTTACAATTCTTCCCTGCTAAAAATCGGCTTTATTTGTGATTTATATTGTTTTAGATCATAGGAGTATAAACTTATTAATATGGGAAGTAGCAAACTCTTTGCTATTAAAGCGTTACTGTCATAGGACATAGCTTTATAGTACTTAAATTGTGTATATAGTCAAGAGTTAGAAAATTGATTAGTTGTTAGGGTGAAGGTATAGAAAGTTATAGCTGATAATAAGGTAACTTTTAGGTACTTTAGAGCATTAGAAAAAAACGTCTAAGAGTGGCTATATCTAGATCAGTATCCGATAACATGGAGAAATGAACCCAATAAGGTAAAATAGACTTAATAGTAAACTTTCTACTATGAAGAATCAATTCGAATAAAAAAATACGTAAATATTAAAAAAAACCGAAGTTCCGATTGCCAGTCTTCTAATACTCATATGGCTGAGGCTACAGCGTCACGTACGAGCTACTTAGAATCTGAAACTTTTCCAACACCCCACGTACTTAGAACCTTCTTCATCTAAGCTATTATAATAAAAAAATAATTTAGACTAGTGAGAAACCGCTATTAATAATATTTAAAACTACTTTCGAGAGGAACGTTAGTAGTGAGGAAAACCCACATTAGCATTCATTTCGAGATAAAACGTAAGACAAAATACACGTAAATTTACTTTATAAAGCACGGTGTAAGGAAGTTCATGCATTTGATTATTAAAAAAATATTAAACACTTACGCGACTTTGTGTCGCACAGGAAGTAAGATTCTTGGTCCTCCTCGATGCGGAAGAACTCCAAGCTGTCTTTGAGAATGTCTTGAAATCTGGTGTCCTAAAGTTCAATGTAAAGCAAAATAGTAGTATCTAAAGTATATTTAAATTTCAGTTAGAAAAGTGCTCAGAAATTTCAGCATTGGATACCTCCTGGATTATGTAGCAATTCGGCACGCTGGATAAGTCCGGACCATTCACGATGATCTTCTTAGCGCTGGGCACATTCGCCGTAATCATTAGCATTGGCTAAAACGGATTTGCAAGTCAATATAAAGGCACTATAGAATTCATTACTATATCGAACTGCAAATGGTAAAGACTTACGTCGCACTGCTCTTTTCTAAGCGTCTGCTTTAAATCCTTGAACTGTATGCCCTGCACAAAGGGTACAATGTGCCACAGCAAGGACAGAGCGCCAGCGATGGCCTCTTGTCCGCCTTCCGATGGGGTGCGCACATAGAACATTACGTAACCGAGCTGAAAAAGGTAACGTTAAATTCCATTTCATTAGGTTTGTAGGATATAAAACTATTCTGCGACACAACACACTTCATCTTTAAAATATCTCCTATAGCTATATATGATTAAAAATACTCAGCATCAATAAACAGAAATATTTTCTGGAAGGAAGGTACTCATCATAGAAACTCACAATATAGTTAAACATTGCGTGAGCCGCCTGTGGTGGCAGGTCAGTCAGTCGGACAATCAGTTTGCGCAGCACGAAGATTAATTCCTCCTGGAAAAAACAATCATTGTGGCTACTGAGCAGTTCTTACTCATTTTATTAGGATGTTCTTGCTTGCATTGCTTGTTAAAGTACATTTAAACGGGTCAATAATAAAAACTTTCTACAAGGCGATGAAAAAAATACTGCTCTAAAACGTTTGCCTCTTGGTTTGAGCTCGGAAGAAAAGAATAACGCAGTGCTTTTTCTACGGGAGTTAATTTATTTCCAACTGCCGTAATAAAAATCCGAGCATACGGATGGAGAAGTTTTCCGCTAAAGACTCCGTCTTTTTTAATGTTTCAACAGCATGCGACACATTTTTGGTATCTCAAAATTACAGCAATAAATATCAATGAATTCTGTTAATAATGCGAGCTCGCAAGTTTTCTTGTATAAAAGTAAATCAGGTCGTTTCAATATTTACAAGAGTGGGAAAGCAGTCTACATTAAAACGACTGAGTCGAAAAGCTAATTCTCTAATAAAAGCATTTCGATGGCGTGATCGCTTAAATGGCAATGAGTCGTTTTTAGCTCTGTTAGAATGTCACTTTGTACATGTAGGTCAGAACAATACGTCACTTGTGACGCGAGACTGCTCATGAGTCATTATACAGTACCTTTCATAAGTTCTTATGCAGTACCGTTCATAAGTCATTATGCAGTACAATTCATGAGCAATGACACTGTACCGCACATAAGCTATACCTTAATAGCGGCCACGCCACAATGCCTTATTATTGTAGCAAGAGAAAAGAAGAGAAAATTGGTTTCTAATTTACTTAGAACCAGCCTATGCGTCTTCGGGTATTTTAGGGGTTCTATTATGGAAATTCAATAAAGTTTTGGTTTCAGATGAAGAAGGAAATTGAATTTGACAGGTGTCCGTCGAACTTTAACTAGATTTGACAGACAACCATGTCTGTAAAAATTTTACACTCGTTCAATTTGTACCTCTTCTGTTAGAGGCAGCAGTTGTCTGAGTGGCGCTGCAAGTTGCTAAAATTTTAGAAGATTACAAGTGGGTTGCCATGCAGCGTTACCCACGTGTGAAACGGTCATTTCAAAGCTTTATCAGTTGGCTACTAAGTATCACGTGCACTTGTGAGCCCCCTTAATACTTTTAAAGACGGATGCGAGAGGACTTTATGCATAGTGAAAGTGTCAAGCAGCTAGCTTCCAACTTTGGAATTCGAATGACTATGTAGTATCTAAAAAAATCGGTTGAATAATATTATGTCACATTTTGAATATAAAAACTTCGTCGGTACAAACATTTTTAAGTATGTGAACTATTTCTGAAGGTAGTTTTAAGGGAAATCAACTGAGGAATACATGTACGAGTAAGCATTTTGAGTGAAGTAGAGACAGACTAATACTATATTGTCAAGTTAAATTCGGCTAAAAAGTGAGACTTAGGTTGATCTAAAAGTATCATATTATTCTGTGTCAGTGATTCGCTTTTAAAATGTTTTTCTCGGGTGCTGATTAACAATATTTTCATTAGTACAATAGTAAGGACAGTATAGCGCAAGAAAAAATGTCATATTCACGAGTTATTAATTACTGCGAGTTGGTGTAAAATTTTAGAACTGAAGATTAATAAAGTTACTAATACAGATGTTTTAACCGTAGATTTCAGCTCATAGATAGCTAAAAACTAAAGTGAAATTTTCATAGTCGATTAAATAGCGTAGCATACATCGACTAGTTTTCTAAAGGAGTACATTCTTACCTGTCCCATTAGTGTAAATTCCTTCTAAATGATTGTCACATTAAGTCAATGGTAATTAATACTTTATAACAGCTTCGGAAATATAATATGCGCTCGTATTTATACATATACTTTTCTTTATCTAGCTATTTTGAAAGATAATGATTCAAATAAATGATAATGCCGATGACAGATAAAACCAAAGAGCTAGAACCGTAAAAGAAATTCGATACTTAAACAAACGAAAATTTGCTGCAACTGCCAAACAATGAAAACTATAGAATCTGATCGAATCGTCGTAAATAAAGTTCTGTGAAATATTAATCTTACATTGAGTGTCAATGCGAGAAAATAATATAGTAAAGCTAACTATATATATATATATATATATGAAGCAGGCACGATAAGATATAACTTACCTTCTTATGCATTCTAGTTAGCTTTTCCAAGAAGTAGCGCAAGAACAAATTTGGATCTTCGACCAGCGAGCTCCATATTACTTGTCTTGCGATTTGAGACACTAGAGTTGAAAAATGTCGACGTAGTTTTTGTTAGTATTTTTATTAAAGGTACAATACAAGCGTTTAAAGATTAGACACATAACAGATCTTGTTAAAACATTGGCTTTGTGTGATTTCGTGATGGGTAAGAAAATTTGGTAATATAGAAGAAAATTTCGAAATAATTGCCTAATGCCATGATAACGTGCTCTATTCATAATGACAACCGCACTAACGCTGAGCTACCTAAATATTTTAACAAGTTTGAACAGTTCCGTACCAGCAATTCCGTCACCGTTGACCTCGTAGTCGTCTAACAAGTGAATAATAGGCACCACTGCACCGCAGATGCAAGACGGAAACACACTCTGGGCCTGCTGAAGCGTCTGGGGCGTCACCGACGGCACTGACATGACGCATTCTTCGTCTGTGGATCAAGGCAACAATTAATTCGTTTCTTATTCAACTGACTTTATTTTCGCAATAAAAAAATTGCTAAAATCGCAATTATTTTTTTGCATATTTTAAATACAAAATACATGTATATGTGTTGCGACTCTACTAAATTGCATATAGAACATAATAGTACGCAGTACACAGGATATCTACTGTGCGATCACTTTATACCATTGAGTTGTATGGGTGTCGGCATGGTTTTTTGATTCACTGCAAGCGGGACTTATGCTTTGTAGTTAAATCTTATTTGAGGTGCCAAGCTTTTTTAGATAAGCATGTGTTTCAACGCAATAATAATGGAATTTTCTAAATAAATTCTGGGTCGTCCAAGTTTGAGTACTAGCTGTATTGCTGAGGATTTTAAAAAAATATATTTTAAGCAACGCCAAATCCTAGTACTAATTTCTACAGAATACAGTAACACCAGTAAACAAGGCCCTTTCAAAAGTACTACGCTTCAAATTACAATTTATCCAAATATATGTAAATACTAATCAATAATAGAGAACAACATTCACATCTTTGAGCAGTCATATCGTTCATCGTTTTTTCGTTTTTTCAAGCCAGAAAGTTTGAAATTTTACTATGGTGGTGAGTCTTGGTTACGTATGTGCTTCATGTGGATATTTGGATTGGATGAAAAACCCTGCTTGTTTGAATGGCAAAGCAAAAACGACAATTCCATAGTTCGTTTGCCGACTAAAATTTACATTCATCGTACCGAGTACCAATGACAAAAGTGCACTTTAAACTTTCTTTTAAAACTAAAGATAACAATAAAAATAACATTTAAAAGATGAGCACGGCAAAAAAATCATTGGGAAAAATCTGAGGATGATGCAGTTGCGGGGTGAAAGTGGCAACTTGCATAAAATACTTTTGTGTCAGTGACTGTGAACTGGTTTTCGTTCAATTTTCGAGCACACGGTGCGGCCTGAGGACCGTTCAGTAACTAAAAAGCTATTTTGATCTATTTTGAATTGCAATGAATTCTAAACTAAAAGGACGCATTAAGTATGGTCAACTTTATGACAGATTATCCACGAAGACTTGGATTTACAGATCAAAAACTTTCAAGCAGGATTTGTATCCTGCGAATAAGTACTTATGAGAGAAAAATCACGCTACAAGAAACTATGTATGAATTTGGAATCTTTTTGTTGGATAGATAATCTACATGTATTATTGAGACTTGAACAAAGAAAATGAACAAGCATACTAGATGAAATCAAATCGTAAAGTCGTTAAATACTATTCAGAGATTGCTGCGTTCTAATTCTTCCTTATATGTCCTACAAATAACGACGAGTTATCATTCTTGACTAAAATGAACGACTAAGGTCCTGAACTGCTAACTCGATGTTCTAACTACGACGCAATACTGCAAAGTGCAGCGTGTACCGAAAACCTGTGCGTGGCGTTATTATCTAAAATTCTCGTGAGTTGCTGAGCAATGCCGGTTTTACATAGGTAAAACCGAAAGGCACCTACACACAAGGGTTAAGGAGCATTGTACAAGAGCTAGCACTGTGTACGACCACCTACTGATGTGCAATCAATGTGCTGAAGTTAGAAATGCTGAGAAATTTGAAATTATCGATCGTAACCGCCAGAGTATGAAGTTGTCTACTCTTGAGACGTTGTACATTAAACAGCTAAAGCCCACCATGAACATCCAACTTGGTGGTAGAGGGGCGAGTGTCCATATAAGGGTGTTCTGACCCCATGCGCTTGCCTCTTATTTAGGGCCATCTATCTCTGTTACCCATACTTACAATCATTTTGGCCTACTAGACTAAAAAAATTAACCATCTCTCTGAATCTATATTATTGCCTTGCCTAAAGATGCCGATTGTTCGGCGAAACATGTCGTGCAAAGATTAATTAATTGATTGTAATTTCGTACTATTCAAGATAAAATGCGAATGTTCGCTTTTGCTTTCGTTTTCCTGACTTTCCTATTGAGACTTCAACTTAAATAATTTAGCTTTGCTTCAAATACATACTAGATTTTGAAATCAAATCATAAAGTCGATGAAATACTATCTTTTCCAATCCGAGAATGCTGCGTCCTTTTAGTTGTTTTGACCTTATATCTATCTATGAAAATATATTAACGAAGAGAGGCGAAGAATTATGAAATTTTGACTGGAAACTGACGATTGGCGGCTAGGCGAGCGTTCGCTCCAGCGCCAACTGCTGCCGCCGCCAAACTCGATGAAGTTGAAGCTGACGACGCCTTCAACTTGGACTGAAAGTGCATCGCGGTTGCTAAGCGCGAGGCTGGCTGCTGCTGTGGCGTCTGATTGCAGTCTAAAAAAAGTTTTATATTTACACATAGTGCTTTGGCACAAATATTTTTAGAGCCAAGAAATTCGGCCACTACGAGCGTATTTCGCAGGCGCCATAATAATTTTTCTAATGAATTGAAGCTTGTTTGACAATTACAGGAGAAACGGGAATCCAAATATCACTGAGAAATCATATCAAACAAATGGTGCAGTCTGTTTGAAACTGTGCGCATCTTAAAACTAAATAAAACCAAATCTCCAGGACTAAATTTTGATTATACGAGTATTGAATTGAAGTAAACAACCAATTTAAAAAAATAGAATTCTGGTAGAGTAGCTCGCTTAATAAATAGGAATAAAATGAATGACAGAACAAACATTAACTTGTTTTTATTTACTTTAATTTAATTGCCAATGCATTACGACCCTTGTAGGTCATCGTCAGGGCAGTAATGAAATTGAAAATTTTAATAAACAGTTGAATAAATATACCTGTAATAAGTTGAATACACAATATAAATAATGTACGTAGTTTTCAATTGAAACAAGTTCTAACACACGGTGCAGTAGCGTACACTCCAAGCTAAAACACGCTGAGTTGGCGGCTGGCACCCCCCCATAGCTAGCTGGCAGTTTAGGTTCGGGTTCTGATCTTTGATGTACATAGCTCCTGGAAACTGTTTCATGATGAGGTGGAACAGCTTACTGGCTATCTCATTGGGAATGGTTACCCAGGAACTATGTGTCTCGCATTCTGAACCAGTTTTTAAATAACAAGCTGACTAATCAACAGAGCACTCAGGAGGAGAATGCTAGAGAAACTAAGAGCCCTACGATTGTGTTGCCGTTTTTCAGCCTGTGGTCTACTGAGTTCAAGAAAAAAAGTGGAAAAACTGTTCAAAAAAAGCCTCAACGTGCAGCTTAGGATCATGTTCCGCACGGTGTCCCAGTATGTCTGCAACTTGAAGTCCCGTGTGCCTCGGCCTCTCAATGCGGGTGTCGTTTATAAATTTCATTGCGCTGGTGACCAGAGTATTTCGTACATCGGAAAGACTAAGCGACACTTGTACACTAGGGTCAAGGAGCACTGGACCAAAAGATCTGCTATACAGGAGCACTTTCTCACATGCAACTAATGCTGTAACAGGAAACCGATTGATTTATTTAATATTATCGATTCCTCCCGCCATGAGCACACTTTGAACATCTTAGAGGCTGTTTATTAAAATTTCAATTTCATTACTGCCCTGAAGATTACCTACA